>JAXQQM020064407.1:0-59605 GCA_034641835.2 Pinus albicaulis
TGAAGGTGTAGCCACTGTTGAGTCTCAAAAGTGTTCTCCATATTCATACATATTTCCATTATGTCATAACCATTTAGCTCTTATTTCATAACCATTTGACCTAAAACCCTACATCAAGTAACCATTTTCATAAATATATGGGTTAGGATCCTTGTTTTCCAAAGTTATTTATTTTATGTATTTAAGTGAATTTATGATTAGAAACTAGAAAATTAACATAGTTTCATATATCTATATATGTGTTATAAGTTTTGCTGACATGTGTAGGTCAAAAGGAGACTTCTAGAAGACCCTTATGTGGCCTCTAAGACCAAATTCGAATTTGGTTGGAAGATTATGGAATCGAAGGGATATGAAGGTCACTTCCTTGTTGTATTGAAACTCTAAAAGGATATGTGTCTCACTTCCTTGTTGTATTGAAACTCTAGGAGGATATGTGTCTCATTCCTCAAGTTGTGTTTAAACTCTAGAAAGACATGTGTCTTATCATTTCCTATTTTGATTGTAACTCTAGAGATGGAGGGAGAGATTCATGGACTCCCATTAATGAGATGTCTCCTCATATTTTGTATAAATAGGAGAAGCTTTCTCCTATCATAGGTAATGAGGAAGTAATGAAAAAGTAGTAGAGAAGTCTTTTGTAATAAAGTTCAAGATGGAATGGGATGTAGATTTATGAGTTTTTTGAATAAAGAAGCTTAGTTCTTTGATGCTATTGTGATCTTATCTTTAAGGAGCTGAAGGACTTCACCAAATTGGTAGCAGAGGGCCCCTGCTATCCAAGGAGGCTTTTACATGTTTTCTAGATAAGTTGCTTTCAATTCTGTTTGTCATATTTCCTTACTTAGATTGCTTTCTGAAATCATAGCTTTTAGCATAATTTTTCATGGCAGCCCGGGCATTTGCATATCTTTTGACTAATGACATGGAATCAATATTGTTCTGCTGTTAATTTATTTTTTCTTAGTTTTTGTTTAATTTCGGTATTGCTTTGTTTATTTCAGTCTTGCACATTTGCTTCAGTAGTTATATTTAGATATATTAAATTGCTCATGTCATTTTCAGTTACCTCCGAAAGCCACAGCTGGACTGATGGTGAGGGATTGTATTATGAAATGTGTAGTTTGATATTAGTTTCATTTCTGCAAATTTAGATATATTAAACTGCTCATAACATCTTCAGTTGCCTCCAAAAGCCACAGCTGGACTGATGTTGAGGGATTGAATTATGGATGTGTAGTTTGATATTAGTTTTCTTTCTGCAAGTTAGAAATATTAAATTGTGCATGACATCTTCAGTTACCTCCGAAAGCCACAGCTGGACTGATGGTGAGGGATTGAATTATGAATGTGTGGTTTGATATTAGTTTACTTTCTGCAAGTTAGATATCAGTTACTCAAAGTTGTTTATGGTTACTTCCGAAAATCATAGCTGGACTAATGATGAGGGATCAGAAGACAAGTTGATGTAATCTGATTTAGATTTACTTTGTTGCACTTTTGGATTTCTTTCAGCATAGTTTCTTTTCTGTTTAGACAACAACAAGAATAGTTTGGTTTCATGCTCACTAGTTCACTGTTTTGATTCATTAGACTAGCAGCACCTTTTCATTTCAGCAGCACATTTTCATTTCCTTTCAAGTTTTGTCATTGTATGTTTCAAATTCCTTTTTAAGTTTCAAGTTGGTAAATCATTATAGAGGCTATCATTTCCTTGAACAAACATAACCATACTTGTTTTCATTTTAGAATTTCCATTTCATCTTAGAAAACCAAAAACGATAAAAAGTTAAGAAATAGGTTATCTTGCACATATAGTGCGCCGCACTTCATCAGCTTACGAATCCCGGATTGACAAATTAAATGCAGCAATTTAGGACACACTAAATTGACCAAACATTTTGGCGCCGTTCCCGGGGAAGTGTAAATAGGTATGTATTTCTTACATCTAAAAAATTAATAATTCTTGAGTATGCTCTCCTCCTGCACTTTGTGTGATCTGGAGGATCAGAAAAAGAATTTGTTATGTGAAAAAAAAAAAATGAGACAAAATAAAACTTCATCATTTCAATTGATTCAACAATTTAAAAAAAAATTGATTTCAATAAATTGTTTTGTTTAATGAATATATATGTGTATTTTTAAAATTTTTGAAAATATAACATACATAATTTTATTAACAAATCAATTAAAAAAAAAAAAATCTCATGGAAATAAGACCCACGCATATGCATGAGGCCATTCTTTGGCTTGGCTTTACACATATATGCAGACCTTCAATCCACACAAAGACCCATGCACTGCAATTTAAAAAAAAAAAAATCTTCTATTTTTCATATTCGTTTTTCCTCAAACAACAGTTATTAGAAATCATTTTAAAAAAAAAATTGCACACAATGAATGTATATCACATGAAGAAACTATTGATGAGGAAAAGATTGCAAATTTTTGATGAGAAGAAGATTGCAATTTGCTGATGAAGAGAAGATTACAAATTCAATTGTAGGGACATACAATGGAAGTGTATCATATGAAAAAATTGCTGATGAAGAGAAGATTTCAGACTGTTGATGAAGAGAAGATTGTAGATTCCATTGCAAGTAATTGGAATGAGGAAGATCAATCTGAACTTCTCTGTGAAATACAAGCCATTACACTTCAAAACCTGCAAAATAAAAACAAATCAAACCACAAGTAATTGCCAGAAAACGAAATGCGTCATTGTCAAAAACACCCGATTTTAAAACGAATTTTCTGAGCAAACCAGGACGAATTAGGAAAAAATAAAACATGGGTTTTTTCGGGAACGGGGTGAATTAGGTAATTTTATAGGAACTTTCTGAAATTCGCAGCCATTTGGGAGAAATTCAGGGTTCTTCGGAGCACTAATTTGCAATGTGCGTGAGAGAAAAATGTTTTTTTTATTATGAAAACAGTCACGGTTTTATAAAATTCAATTTTGAGAAATAATCAAGGAACTAATTTCCTTACTTGAAGGAAAATGTGGCAGAATTCATGTGTGGTGGCATATGATGAATGACAAATGGATTATTTGAGGCAAGCACATTATCACATGTGCATCAAATGCAAGTTGTATAAATTGAAAAGGACTCTGCCTTCATTTCCTTCATAGTTAGGAATTTGACTTTAGAAATTTCAAGCTTTTTATTTTTATTTTGCATGAAAGAGGCATTGGCATGACTTTGTTTCAAAAATATTCATAAGGACAATTATTTTATCCATGCTTTATTTCATTTAAAAAATAAAAATAAAAATAAAAATAAAAAAATTCAAAAAATAAAAAATAAAAAATAAAAAAAATTCAAAAAATAAAAAAAATTCAAAAAAATAAATAAAAAAAAAATAAAAAAAATTGAATCAATGAAATGAATAAGTTATTTGCTCACTTTTCTGAAGGTATTGATTAATTTTGGACTGATGATGAAAGATGAATGGCTAACTTTTTATTCAAGATTTTTAGCAGCTGAAAAACCTCATTGTTCAAATCACCCTAACTTTTTCATACAAAATCAGATTTTGATGATTCAAGTATCGTTGGAAAGGTCTCAACAAGATCTATACAATGAGAAATCCATCATTAGAGTTTGAAATGTAAAATAATGAAATAAATTGCTGAAAAGAAGCTACATTCAACTTGAGGCACTAATTCCAAAACAGGTATAAATTCTTTTGATTTTTCTTTTGAGAACTTGTTTCATTAATACAAATTCTTAGTTTTGTGTGTAAATGTCATAACTAGAGAGATTGATCACCTCTCTCCCTTTGATAATCTTACATTCCATTGTAGAAGAAGTATTAGTTTTTTTTGCAGGTTCCAGGAGGATGGACAAATGACTACAAAAGAATGGTGTCTCTCTAAGAGACCAATTTGTTTCATAAGAGGATGATCAGCAACAAAGAGGAAATATGCTGATGCAAAATCAGATCCAAACACTTGAAAAACTTTCAGATACTATTGTCTCCATCACATCCATACCTCATAATAAACCATTCACCTCATTTCACTTCATGTTTTTCATTTACATTCACATCCACTTTCCATTTCTTTTTGTCCATTCATAACCACAAATAAAAGCAAGAGGCTCATTCACATGCTTATTGCCCATTGCCATTTCTCATTCACATGCTTATTGCCCATTTTCCATTTCTACTCTCCATTGCCATCTTCCATTTTCATTTTCCATTTCTTGTCATTTTCATTCCGTAAATAAGCCCTGCTTCAATGCAAATTATTGAGTCCATAGTCCTTTGAGTCTAAGTTCTTTGTAAAAACACCTTGAGGCTTGCATGCCTTAATGGCAAGTTCTCATGCTGACAAACAATGGGAATACATTAATGTCTCTTGTTCGTTAGATCTTCTAGGTGACTCGACATCAGCAAAATCATTCGTACCTAGCAAGATGTGTTTGGGCATCTTGACTCTCATTGTCATCAATGGTGAGAGTTCTCGTGTTGACTAGTGGCATCCATTAATAGCCACTAAGTCAACAATTTCCTACTATGTTCGACATCAGAACATCTTTTCACATAGTAGGAATTGTGCCAATGAGTTTTGAAGACATGAAGACTATTATTTTCAGCATTTTGGAGCAGATTCAGCAAGTTTTAGTAGAAGCAATAAAAAGTCATCTCATCTCTTTATCCATGACTCCTTTTGTTCAGCCACTTGAAGAAGAATATGATTAGAATTTTGCAGCCACCACACATACACAACTCATCCACATTTAAGGTAAGTGAAGGTATGTTGTTTTCTAATTTTTAGTCATGTAATTCATTAGAATGCTAAAATTGTAACTTTGGAAAAATTTCTCACTCCCTTTTTCACATTGTCATATCTTTAGTTGAGGGGAAGGGACATCATTTCATATCCACATGTCATACACTATCACACATTTTCATTTCATTTCCATCCACATATACTTCCCAACCAACTATTGTTGCAACATGATTCAAAAGATTATATGCCTTGCAAATGATCAATTCATTGATGAAGTAGTTGATTCTAAATGTTTTCATGAACTTTGATGCAACAAAGAAAATAAAGCATTGTTACATAAGAACCAATGCTAAAAAAAAAAAAAAAAAAAAAAAAATGGTTGTCACACAAGAACCAACCATTGAAAAAAAAAAAATGTGTTGCAATCAAATGTATTATACTTTGCCAAAAAAAGAAAATATCAAGAAGCAAAGTTTGGAACGAATCTATATGAGTCAAAGATCAACTCATGGACAAATGAATCATTGTAATAGTTGCATGAGGACATGCAACAACTTCAGTTGGGGGGTATGTTGAGTCTCAAAAATGTTCTCCATATTCATACATATTTCCATTATGTCATAACCATTTAGCTCTTATTTCATAACCATTTGACCTAAAACCCTACATCAAATAACCATTTACATAAATATATGGGTTAGGATCCTTGTTTTCCAAAGTTATTTATTTTATGTATTTTAAGTGAATTTATGATTAAAAACTAGAAAATTAACATAGTTTCATATATCTATATATGTGTTATGAGTTTTGTGACATGTGTAGGTCAAAAGGAGACTTCTAGAAGACCCTTATGTGGCACTCTAAGACCAAATTCGAATTTGGTTGGAGAAGATTATGGAATCAAGAGGATATGTGTCTCACTTCCTTGTTGTATTGAAACTCTAAAAGGATATGTGTCTCACTTCCTTGTTGTATTGAAACTCTAGGAGGATATGTGTCTCATTCCTCAAGTTGTGTTTAAACTCTAGAAAGACATGTGTCTTATCATTTCCTATTTTGATTGTAACTCTAGAGATGGAGGGAGAGATTCATGGACTCCCATTAATGAGATGACTCATCATATTTTGTATAAATAGGAGAAGCTTTCTCCTATCATAAGTAATGAGGAAGTAAGGAAAAAGTAGTAGAGAAGTCTTTTGTAACAAAGTTCAAGATGGAATGAGATGTAGATTTGTGAGTTCTTTTTAATAGAGAAATTCAGTTCTTTGATGCTGTTTTGATTACAACTTTAAGGAGCTGAAGGACTTCACCAAATTGGTAGCAGAGGGCCCCTGCTATCCAAGGAGGCTTTTACATGTTTTCTAGATAAGTTGCTTTCAATTCTGTTTTGTCATATTTCCTTACTTAGATTGCTTTCTGAAATCATAACTTTTAGCATAATTTTTCATGGCAGCCCGGGCATTTGCATATCTTTTGACTAATGACATGGAATCAATATTGTTCTGCTGTTAATTTATTTTTTTTCTTAGTTTTTGTTTAATTCCAGTATTGCTTTGTTTATTTCAGTCTTGCACATTTGCTTCAGTAGTTAGATTTAGATATATTAAATTGCTCATGTCATTTTCAATTACCTCCGAAAGCCACAGCTGGACTGATGGTGAGGGATTGTATTATGAAATGTGTAGTTTGATATTAGTTTCCTTTCTGCAAGTTAGATATATTAAATTGCTCATAACATCTTCAGTTGCCTCCGAAAGCCACAGCTGGACTGATGGTGAGGGATTGAATTATGGATGTGTAGTTTGATATTAGTTTTCTTTCTGCAAGTTAGAAATATTAAATTGTGCATGACATCTTCAGTTACCTCCGAAAGCCACAGCTGGACTGATGGTGAGGGATTGAATTATGAATGTGTGGTTTGATATTGGTTTACTTTCTGCAAGTTAGATATCAGTTACTCAAGTTGTTTATGGTTACTTCCGAAAATCATAGCTGGACTAATGATGAGGGATCAGAAGACAAGTTGATGTAATTTGATTTAGATTTACTTTATTGCAACTTTTGGATTTCTTTCAGCATAATTTATTTTGTGTTTAGACAGCAACAAGAATAGTTTGGTTTCATGCTCACTAGTTCACTGTTTTGATTCATTAGATTAGCAGCATCTTTTCATTTCAGCAGCGCATTTTCATTTCCTTTCAAGTTTTGTCATTGTAATTTTCAAATTCCTTTTTAAGTTTCAAGTTGGTAAATCATTATAGAGGATATCATTTCCTTGAACAAACATAACCATGCTTGTTTTCATTTTAGAATTTCCATTTCATCTTAGAAAACCAAAAACGACAAAAAGTTAAGAAATAGGTTATCTTGCACATATAGTGCGCCGCACTTCATCAGCTTACGAATCCCGGATTGACAAATTAAATGCAGCAATTTAGGACACACTAAATTGACCAAACAACCACACTAACATGGAACAACCTAATTGGGTTGCGCAGATAGAGTATGCACTAGAATGTTTTAATATTAGTGTAGAAGAAGAAGAAGACCCTTGAAATACCAACATAATAGAATCACAAGGGAACCATGAAGTACATGGACCAATGATAGAGATTACATATATCACAAAGCCATTAAATACCAATAAAGTGAACATTGGATCAGAAGAGGAGCCCAAGTTTGCAACAGTAGGAGATTACTAGGACAAGGAGACAATCAATAAAGTCACAGAGCTACTCCATGAATATCAAGAATTGTTTCCCACTAAATTTTTAGATATGAAGGGAATATTAGGATATTTGGGAGTCATAAAGATTCCCCTGAAACTTGATGCAAATCCAGTCAAGCAGAGACCTTATAAGTTGAACCCAAAGTACAAGGAGAAAGTGAATCTAGAACTTGATAAGATGATAGTAGCAGGGATTATTGAATCCGTCAAAGAGTCAGAATGGGTAAGTCCTATGGTAGTGCTGAAAAATAAGACAAAAGGAGAGATCAGGTTATGTGTATACCTAAGGAAGTTGAACAATGCATGCTTACATGATCCTTTTCCCACCCCTTTCACAGATGAAGTATTGGATATGTAGGAGGTCAGGAAGCGTATTCATTTACAGATGGATTTTCATGATATCATCAGATCAGAATTACACCTAAAGGTCGACACAGGACCATATTTGCTACATAATGGGGTTCATATCGGTATACAGTAATGCCTTTTGAATTGAAGAATGCCCCTGCTATATTTTCTAGAGTGGTGGTCGTAAATTTTAAGGAGTACATTCAAAAGTTTTTGGAGGTATACTTTGATGAGTGGAAAATATTTGGACTATTGAAAAAACATGTTGGGAGCTTGAGGCTTATGCTTGACACTTGTAGATGACATCATATCTATTTGAATCTAAATAAGTGCATATTCTGTGTACCTTTTGGTGTATTGTTGGGACATGTTGTTTGCAAGAAAGGACTCATGGTGGATCCTACGAAGATTGTTGTCATTGTAAACTTGGATCCACCTAATATAGTATGACAACTGTGCACTACATTGGGACATATAGGATACTACAAAAAATTCATTAAGGGGTATGTGAAAAACGTTGCCCTAATGGAGAAATTGCTGAAGAAAGATGTGACCGTTTAGTGGGATGAATAATTCTATAAGAGCCTCGACATACTAAAAGAGAAGATGGTAACTATGCCTATTCTAGTATTCCCTGATTGGAATAAGGAATTCCATGTCCATGTTGATTCTTCTTTCATAACTTTAGGAGTAGTATTGGTACAACCCGATGAAGGAGAAAATTACCATCCTATAGCTTTTGCAAGTAGGAAGTTGTCTACAGCTAAGAAGAAATGCGCTACCACAGAAAGGGAAGGTCTAGATATGGTGTATGATTTGTAGAAATTCAAACATTATTTGTTGGAATCACATTTTAAGATGTTTAGAGATCATTCTGCATTGAATTAATTGGTCAATAATCCTGTCCTAGGAGGGAAGATTCACAAATGGTTATTTTTATTTCAGGAGTATGAATTTGAAGTTGTTTCTAAACCAATATGGATGAATTTAGGACCTGACCATATTTCAATATTGGAAATAGGAGAAGAACCAACTAGAATAGAGGATAATCTCCTTGATGTGCGATGTAATGTCCCAAAATTGGAATTTCTACAATAATGAGAATACCCTAAGGTATTATAGAGTTGGATATGAATAAATATGACTTATAATAGATGTAAAATGATAGATAATTCAATTAAATGATGATGCAAAAGCTTATAACTCACTCTGGACTCACAAAGGTGGGGAAAAGGGGTGATTTTGGCCCTAAAATGAGTGTATTCAGGTTTCTGTGTAAAAATAAGGTGGGATGATGGTTGGATCTTATATCGTAGGTCATGAGGGACCTATGCTCCGAATTTCAACTCAAAAAAATAATTATAGCTAGGTTAAACAGTTCCTCCTTCCCCAACTAGGCTTAAAAACCCTGATTTCCCATGGCTTAAATTATGCAGAATGTACTGAAGTTTCTACAACGTGATTTTATGAAAGGTTTAAATAAAATAATGATGGAAAATCAGTATGGAAAATTATGATATGATTCAAATGATTTACACTAAGAAGAACTGATATTTTCATAAAGAAAGGCCTAAAAATGAGGTGCTACAACCATGATAAAAGAAACCACGACAACGTTATTTTTAGGGATGAAGCAGTAGTTTATTAATTCTTCAAATATATATCATTTATGTACATAAAAATTTATATCCAATACAGATCCATGTACAAGAAAGGCTGATCTATACATTCCCCTTGGGGTTTTTCCCAAAACATGAAGTACAGAGAGTAGATCTGAGATCTAAGGTTGCAGATCTGCAGAATGATCTAGAAATTTATGAATAATAAAATGGTACATCAGATCAGATCTGAAACTAACATGGATTGGATGACCAATCCATGGATCACCACAGTGAGAGGAAGAATCCCAACACCAGAGATCTCTCCTCCAAAATGTTGACAAAACACCCTGCAACTGTAGATCTGAAAATAACGCTGTCCAAGGAGTGGAACAATGTTTTAGCCTCTGAGAATGGAATGGCATAATTCCAAGGTGTATATATGAATAACAATCAGCAAATGAACTATTCTAAGAGGTTAAAATACACACTCACTGAGAAAAGCCACTGCTATCATCTAGATCTGAACAGATCTAGTCCTCCACTTGCTACAGCTCATAAGGACAACTCAACTCTCAACAGGAGAAAATTTGTAGATGTAAGGTGAAGCTTGGCCCAAGCTTGATAGTGAAAAAGTTAGAACAATTCTCCTCCAAGAGCTACTCAAGGAAGGAGGTGGGATTCTTGAACATGAATGCCCAACAAGGGATGTCTAAGCAGACAATACCTTCAGAAAATGATATCTTCAACAACCCTTTCCTTGCTGCCATCCTCTTCCTTTTATAATATAGGAGTCTTGCCAAACCCTAAACCACCTTGAATCACATAACCCTTTTCATATTAGATCCTCCGAAACTACGCTGTCCCTCAAAGAGGTTCAATGCATCTACTGCGCTGTTTGACTTGGTCAAATATGGTCCACTCTTGTGATTTAGACCCATTCACACCTACAGGAGTTTATTTAAATAGACCAGATATGTCTCTGTTCACATAGGCATTGATTTATTCTTAGTTTTCAGGAGTTTTAAATGTACTCCTTCACAATTTATTCATCAACCATGAAATGTAAAATAAACAAGAAAAAATTAATATTCCTATTAGATGTAGCTAATTTAGGAACAATACAGTCTCCCCCTCTGAAATGTTGCTTGTCCTCAAGCAACTACAAGGGTGCTGCAAAACTTCCCCTCCTTCTCTTGTGGCCTTCTCATCTATTAGCCTCCACCATTGCTTTGAATCTTCTGCAATAGATCTGTCTTCCAATGGTCCTCCCTCCATATGAAAATTGGCCTTTGGTGAATAAAACCAAGGGCTCTCATCATGAAGAAATGGAAGGTTGTTGTGGAAAAATTCTAGCTGATCCATGGCCTTTTCAATATAGAAGTGATGGAAATCATGGGGATTCCCTTGATTCATGAGAGATTCCCATATCCATGCTATCATCCAAAGGAAGTGGATTACCTCCCATCTTGGAAATCCATAGAAAAACTCCTCCCCCATACAAATGAGAGGCATGTCCTCAACAAACATATGGCTCACTCTATAAAGAGACAAGTGATCTATCATAGTGGCCATACAAAATCCCATGCTCCCATGGAAGCATGCAATGCAAAAAGAATGGAGGACTCCTTCCCCCAAGGACACATCCCACCAAAGTACCTCCTCTCCAACCATGTTCCCAAGAGTAAGAACATTTTCATCATAAGGAATCATGATTAGAATCATGCTAGCTGCCATGTATGGTAAATGAGGTGGAATATGTTCCCTCATGTGCAACCAGCGCAGTTTTATCCTTAACTGCCATAGAATATGATATGACAAGTGTCCCCCCCCCCCAACACTTGTTTGTTGCCTCATCCCTTCTAAATGCTTGGAGGAAATGCCTCATAGTTGGCGTAAAAGTATCAAACCATGAAGAATGTAATAGCTTGCCAAGATCCTCCAAGGGATGCCCTGCATCAACATAGTTCATGGCCTTGAGTAGCCCATAAAACCCCTCATAAATAGTGCCCCCTTTTGGAGCAATGTTCAGCAAATGAGTGTTAGAAAAATATAAGCATATAGGAGATACATGATAATATTCAGAAAGACAAGATTCTCTATATACTTGTTTTACATCAGTGGGGTAACTCATGGATGAGTTCCCTCTCACACTCAATGAGTAAGGAGATGTGAATGATGGCTCTTCCCAAGAGCTATGTTCCTCCTCCTCTACCAAGTAATCCATGCACATCTTCATATGAGAGTGCACCTCTCCTTTGAAACCTTCCCATATGAAACCACCCAAGAGTGTATGATATGCTCTAATGAAACCAATGGGTTTGGAAAGCAGGATCTCATATCATAGATGGCATCTAAGAGTCTCTCCTTGAGCTTGGAGTTACTAACCAAGAGAATAAGATTATAGAAATAGATAACTCCATCCACCACCTTGAACCTTTCATCCACTACTTCCCCATCAAGAACCCCACATGTGAAAAGGTCCTTGGATTATTCCATCCTGAGTTGGGAATCCCAATAAGGATCCAAGCTCTGCAAGAATGACAACGCTGTAGAGGTTTGAAATGCTGCCTTTGTCATATCATGGCTCCATCCTTTGACATCCTTGACATCAAAATCACATGTTGGAGCATCATCATCTTCTCTTTGCTGCCCCATTTACAACTGATCTTGCACAAGACAAGATTGGAGCACATGGAAATCAACTTCCCCTCGGAAAGTCCTTGTTTTCCAAAACCTCCTCCTTTTGGCCCATGTATACAAGAGGGTTAAGATCCCCTTGCCATCTTCAGAAATCTCCTTTTTGAATGAAGAAATCATGGGCTGCCCCAAAGATATGGAGTTTCCATGTGTCCTCATGCTCATGCCATCATAGATCTTTGATTTCTCCTCTCTCAGCGCAGATACCTAAGTGGGAGTTAGCAATGCCCCTTTCAAGAAATTTCTCTTCTCTCTCCCGAATTCAGGAGATATTCTCTGTGCTGTGCTAGCTTCTCCCAAGGCTCCCTCCTTAACAAGTATGCATATGCTTCCCATAGTTGAGAGAACACTTTAGATTTCTTCCCATCAAGAGGTGCTCCTGGTAGAATACCTCCTTGCAAAGAGGTGTCAAGGCATAGAGTAGAATGAAGATGTAGGTAGACAAATTTTCCCCTACCCTTATTGCATAAGTCCTCTTGCCTTATTTGTGCTCCCAAGCTTTGAAATGGAGAAGGATCCATGCTCTTCCTACTCCCTTCCTCCTTCTATATTCAAGTCTCATTGTTTGGCCATGATGGTACATTCTGTTCATGTGCTATGCCAAAAGCTCTATGTGTGAGACCTTGCGGAACTCCTTGCAAGGGTGCAAGAGTTTCCTTTCTTGGAGCAAGTGCTCCATCCTTCTCTTCATGAGGTGCTTGAGGTGCTATTTTCATGACTACATTATCTCCTGCCTTCTCCTTCTTCTCTCTAATAACTGAAATTGCCTCATCATCAACTAGAGATCTTAGATCTTGGTCATCTAGTGAAGGAGGAATCTTCATGCTTCCTTTTTGAGAAGAGTTCCCTTCATTCAAAGGAGATCTTGCCCTAGGCAAGGCATAAAAAAAAATCACACCTTCTGTTAGGTCCCTATATTACTAGTATAGTCCCTTATTATTGTTAGTGTAACCCCCTTATTGTTATTATTGTACCCTTGTAACCCCAATTTTGTTATTATTGTGCCCTTAAATTATTATTGTTAGGTCGGCTAGGATTACATTGTGGCCCACTAGGATTACATTATGGCCCCATGGACTCCTATATATAGAAAGGAGGTTTTGTAAATTGTATCATCCAAGAATTGTTCATTTATGTAATGTATTGGAGGTTTCCCCCTCGAAGTGGCTTATTTATAAGGCGTTGATATCTTTTTTCTTCTATTTTTGGAGCTGGTTACACAACATTTGGTATCAGAGCTTTGGGATTCTAGGGTTTCGCTGCTCCAAACAGGTCATCGTGGCATTTTCGCTATAACTTTTTTTCTACGAAGCTTCAGAAGCTGAAATTTCTAGGGTGCGAAGCTGAAATCTGGAGGAAGGTTGTCTAAAAATTTCAGATCTTGGTTCGCAATATTTGAGGAGATATCATCTGTGGAAGTTAGGTATTTTTTCAGGCTCATAAACAGGTCATCGTGGAATTTGCGCTATAAAGTTTTTTGTACGAAGGGTCAGAGTCTGAAATTAATATGGTGCGAAGCTGAAATCCTGAGGAAATTCGTCAAAAAATTTCAGAACTTGGTTCGCAATATGTTTGGAGATATGATCTGTGGAAGGTAGTGCTTTTTCAGGCTCCTGAATTTCATCTCAAAGAGGTGATCGTGGGAAAAGTTCAATAACTCTCTCTCTAGGTAGTGGATTTGAGTGCCGTAAAAATTGGTCGCAAGTACATGGACTTTAGTTTCTTGGCTATCAATTTCAGAGACAAAGGATGAAACAGTGACACGTGGCAAGTCCTACAAGTTTGCTCTCTTGAACCAATCAAAATTAGGTCATTGTGGGAGGTGGACACAGCATTGTCTTGGGGAATCCAAATTAGATGAGACCTATGGCATTTGAAAGAAACTTGAGGCTGATACAGGACTTAATTTCAGATATTAAAGATCCCCAATTACAAAGATAATTCAATTTCAATTTCGAGCTCCTCGAAAGAAAGTAAAAGGTTTGTATTTTGTTTCCGAATTGCATAAGTCTTGTTTGAATAATCAAGTTGAATTGATTCCAAGGAAATATTTTAGAATATATATTAGTATTGGATTCTAAAATGGCCCCTAAAAAGAATTCAATGCCCATTAAGCCTTTAGAAGGCTCTACTATGACTCATGAAGGTGAAGAATGGCAACATGACATATCAAAATTACAAGAGCAAGTGCAACAAATTTCACTCTCGCAAAGAACAACAAAAAATGAAATGGAAGTTTTGAAGAAAGGCGTGGAAGTGAAGATGGACGGTTTGAAGAAAGGCATGGAAGCTAAGATGGATGGCATGGAAGTGAAGATGGACGGTTTGAAGAAAGGCATGGAAGCTAAGATGGATGATCTAAAATCAAACATCGAAGATTTGACAAAGTTGATACAAGAAATGTTTCCTAATGGTGAAAAGATAGTAGAAGAACCTCATGATGAGAACAAAATAAATGTTAATCGTGATTTCATAAACTCTAATGTTGGCGGGAAGAACCACCATATTCCAAAAGTGGATATGAGGAAGTTTGATGGAAAGGATCCTGTAACATGGATACTACAGATGGAGCAATATTTTGATCTCCATAACGTGCAAAACACACAAAGGTACGCATTGCAACTTTACATTTAGAACAAAATACATTTGTATGGTATCGATGGCTTTGCTCCCGTAAAAAAATTGTCACTTGGTCAACTTTTACAGAGGAAATGATAGCACATTATGAGGATACAAAGAGCAACACCTTCTTTAGCCAATTGATAAATCTCAAACAAAAGGGTTTAGTGGGGGAGCACATTGAGGACTTCCAAAAATTGAATATAAGGGTAACTGATATTCCAGAGGAACACAAAATTGATCTCTTCATAGGTACTTTAAAGGATAACATCCAACATGAAATTCGCGTTTTGGAACCTGATTCATTGGAGAAGGCATTCAGGTTGGCAAGAAAAATTGAATGTAAAATTATGGCGACAAGGAAGCCTACCACTCACTTCTATAAATAAGGAAGTGTTGCTACGCCTAGATTTCCACAACCTACAAGGTTGACACCACAACAATTAGAAGAAAAAAGAGCAAAAGGGCTTTGCTACAGTTGTGATAGCAAATACACTAAAGGTCATAAGTGTGCTGAGAAGAAATTATTTTACATAGATTGTGAAGAAGAAGAAGAAAATGAACAAAAAGAGGATATACACCAGGAACCAGCCCTAGAAGAGGAAGAAATGAATCCGACCATATCGTGTAATGCACTGGCAGGAATTACCACTCCTCAAACTCTCAAGATAAAATGACAAATCAAGAAGAAAAAGGTAATAGTGTTGATTGATTCAGGTAGCACCCATAATTTTATTCATTGTAAGGTAGCCAAGGAATTAAATTGTTTCCTATACCCAGCACCAGAATGTCAAGTGATGGTTGCAAATGGAGGAACTATAAATTGCTCTGGAAAATGCCATAATATTAAGCTAACCATGGGGGAATATGTTGACTAGTCCAATGCTTTCCATTCCTATGGGAGGTGCTGATGTTGTACTAGGAGTACAATGGTTACAATCTTTGGGGACGGTAGCTTTTAATTTTCAAGAACTTTTCTTGAAATTTTTTTCAGAAGGAAAGGAAGTCGAATTACGAGGTATTGAAGGGAAGCCGGGAAGGATAATAAGCTATAATGTCATGACAAAGCTTCTAAAGAAAGAACAACGAGGCGTAATTGCACAATTATGCTCACTAGAAGTTCCAACATCAAAATCATCTATTTCTGCAGATCTCCAACAAGTCTTGGACAATCATTCCAAGGTGTTTGAAACTCCCAAAGGACTCCCACCTAATCGTGATCATGATCATGCTATTCATTTGATTCCAGGAAGTGTTCCTCCAAACATCAGGCCTTATAGATATCCTTACTTCCAAAAGAGTGAAATTGAACGTATGATTGCAGAAATGTTAGAGGCAGGTATAATTCAGCCTAGTCAAAGTTCTTTCTCTGCTCCTGTACTATTGGTACACAAGAAGGATGGATCATGGCGAATGTGTCCAGATTATAGGGAGCTTAATAAGCTCACCATTAAAGATAAATTTCCCATTCCTGTGATTGATGAATTATTGGATGAATTACATGGAGCAATTTATTTTACCAAGTTGGATCTTCGTTCTGGATATCATCAAATTAGAATGAAAAGTGAAGATATTCCAAAAACAACATTTCGAACTCATGAGGGTCATTATGAATTTTTGGTCATGCCTTTTGGCCTTACCAATGCACCTTCTACATTTCAAGGGTTGATGAATTCCATTTTCAAGCCCTTCCTTAGAAAATTTGTGCTAGTATTTTTTGATGATATACTAATCTACAGCAGGTCTTGGAAGGATCATGTTGAACATGTTAACAGGGTGCTCAAACTATTGCAGGAGAAACAATTATATGCAAAAAAATCCAAATGTTTCTTTGGAGTACAAGAGGTGGAATATTTGGGTCATATTGTATCTCACGAGGGTGTGAAAGTAGACCCTAACAAAATTAAAACCATTAAGGAATGGAAAGTCCCCACAACCATAAAGAAGTTGCGAGGATTTCTCGGGTTAACAGGGTATTATCGCAAGTTTGTTAAGAATTATGGGAGAATAACGGCACCTCTAACAACATTATTGAAGAAAGATGCATTTTCATGGACTCTTGAAGCAACTAAGGCCTTTGAACGTCTTAAAGAGGCAATGTGCCTAGCACCGGTCTTAGCTACGCCAGACTTCACGAAAACCTTTATTGTGGAATGTGATGCCTCAAGAAATGGAATTGGTGCGGTTTTAATGCAAGAAGGAGGACCCATTGCTTTTGAAATTCGTCCAATCAAAGGAAAGTATTTACAGAAACCTATTTATGAGAAGGAAATGTTAGCAATGTTGCATGCACTAAAGAAATGGTGAACTTACCTAATGGGAAGACACTTCAAGGTAAAAACTGATCATGATAGTCTTAAACACTTTTTGGAACAAAGACTTTCTTCAGAAGAGTAGCAAAAATGGGTCACAAAGATGTTGGGTTATGACTTTGAAATAATCTACAAAAAAAGAAAGCTTAATGTTGTTGCAGATGCACTCTCAAGAAATAATGAAGAGGTGGAAGCATTGCTTTGTGCCATTTCTATTATCCAACCAGATTGGATAACCGAAACAAGAGATGAATGGAAGAAGGATGAAGAAGTGTGGACACTCATTCAAAAGTTGCAGCAAGATCCTAGTACATCTGATACATTTAGTTGGAAAAATGATTCCTTATGGTACAAGATCGCTTATATCTTTGTAAGAATTCCCAACTAAAACAAAAGATTCTTTTGGAATTGCACACTTCTCCTTTAGGAGGACACTCAGGATTTTTAAAACTTACCACAGGGTGAAGAAAGAATTTTTTTGGGATGGCCTTAAATCTGATATTCAAAAGTTTGTGGCGGAATGTTTGGTTTGCCAGCAGAATAAAGTTGAGACAATTAAGACCCCGGGACTTCTACAACCTTTATCCATTCCAAGTCAACGTTGGAGGAGATTTCAATGGATTTTATCACAGGTTTACCTAAGTCCGAAGGAAAGAGTGTCATCATGGTGGTAGTTGATAGACTTACCAAGTATGCACACTTTTGTGCATTATCTCATCCATTTAAATCAAGTACGGTTGCTACTACATTTATGGACACAATTCAAAAGCTACATGGAAACCCAAGGGTTATTGTGAGCGATAGAGATCCCATTTTTACTGGAAATTTTTGGACGGAGTTATTTTCTTGTTTGGGTACTCAATTAGCTCATAGCTCATCTTATCATCCTCAATCGATGGTCAAACTGAGATAGTAAATAAATGTTTGGAAGGATATCTTCGTTGTTTTGTATCTGATAAACAAACACAATGGGTCAAGTGGTTACCTCTCGCTGAATGGTGGTATAACACTTCCTTCCATACTGCGGCAAAAATGACCCCATTTATGGCACTTTATGGATATCATCCACCATCGATCACATCATATTTAAGGGAAAATTCGAAGGTTCAAGCAGTGGAAGATCACATCGAGCATCAGCAAGAAGTTCTCCAACTCTTAAAGGATAACCTGAATTTGGCACAAAATCGAATGAAACAACAGGCAGATCAACATCGCAGCGAGAGAAGTTTTAATGTAGGAGATTGGGTATTTTTACGGCTACAACCATACAAACAAATGTCCCTTAAGCAAGCAAAGAAGGATAATAAATTATCGCCAAAGTACTATGGTCCTTACAAGGTGTTGCAAAAGATTGGTACTATGGCATACAAATTGGAGCTTCCTGCTTCTTCGCGAGTACATCCAATTTTCCATGTTTCATGCTTAAGGAAGGTTATCGGTGAAAATATTCCAGTTCAAACAATATTACCAGAACTTGATGAGGAAGGAAAGATCATATTGGAACCTGAAGCGGTCACAGAAACAAGAACTCGACAACTACGGAATCGATCAATTTCAAAATATCTCATCAAGTGGAAGAACTTACCCACTGAAGATTCTACATGGGAGGATGAGAATTTTATACAGAAGCACCCAGAGCTACTCAAGCGTTGAGGAAAACAATTTTTTGAAGGAGAGGGGCATGTTAGGTCCCTATATTACTAGTATAGTCCCTTATTGTTGTTAGTGTAACCCCCTTATTGTTATTATTGTACCCTTGTAACCCCCATTTTATTATTATTGTGCCCTTAAATTATTATTGTTAAGTCGGCTAGGATTACATTGTGGCCCACTAGGATTACATTATGGCCCCATGGACTCCTATATATAGAAAGGAGGTTTTCTAAATTGTATCATCCAAGAATTGTTCATTTATGTAATGTATTGGAGGTTGCCCCCTCGAAGTGGCTCATTTCTAAGGCGTTGATATCTTTTTTCTTCTATTTTTGGAGCTGGTTACACAACACCTTCTTCCATGGTCTTCAGAAATGGAGTTGGATTCATAGAACCTTACAAATCATGCAAAATATTTGACTGATAGGGTTTGATAGTGTCAACAAAATATGTTACACACGGGGCTTCATCAAACTTCTCTATCAATCTTGCAATAAACCTTGCATAAGTAGGTGTATTTTCATTCTTCAAGGAAAAGGACTCAAACAACCACCAAGAATATTATTTACCTTCAGAGTGTAGCGCTGCTACTTTGATGGCTTCAATTTCCGAGACTTGATGTTGTTGCACAAAGTTGTTTAGCTCCTCTACCCAAACCTTGACTGGGCATCTAGGAGATCCATCAAAGATAGATAGATAGAATCTACCCATTCCATGATGCTCCTTCTTTGTACCTTTTCTTTCCTTGATCTTGCATAACCCTTGGAAGTTCAAGTTTCTTTGAACTTCTTGGATTGAGCTTCATACTCCTCCAAATACTCTCTAAGAGTCTCCTTCTTAGGTACACCTCCTTTCTTCCTCTTCATGAAGAAATTACTGACAGAAATTTTAAGCTTAGGTGAGTGCACATAGTGCACATATCCATTATATGAGGATCCATAATTTTCCCCATGTGTAGATCCTATAGATCCAATCAGAAGATCTTTCTGCTCTTGAAACTTTCTACGGATTTCACTGCTCTTTCTCTCTTCTTCTGCTGCTTTCTTCTTAGATCTAAAAACTGATGAGAGCAACCTCATATCTCCATAATTTTGACCTTGCTTCTTTCTGTACAGTACTTTGGCTTGAAGCCCACAGGCTGAGCCAAACATCTTGCTTTGATACCACTGTAATGTTCCAAAATTGGAATTTCTACAACAATGAGAATACCCTAAGGTATTATAGAGTTGGAGATGCAGAAATATACATTATAAAAGATTTCCAATGATAGATAATTCAATTAAATGATGATTCAGCAGCTTATAACTCACTTTGGACTCAAAAAGGTGGGGAAAAGGGGCGATTTTGGCCCTAAAATGAGTGTATTCAGGTTTATGCGTAAAAATAAGGTGGGATTACTGTTGGATCTGATAACTTAGGTCATGAGAGACCTACGATCTTAATTTCAGCTCAAAAAAATAATTATAGATAGGTTAAACAGTTCCTCCTTCCCCAACTAGGCTTAAAAACCCTGATTTCCCATGACTTAAATTATGCAGAATGTATTGAAGCTTCTACAACGTGATTTTCTGAAGGTTTTAACTGAAATAATGATGGAACATCCGTATGGAAACTTATGATATGATTCAAATGATTTACACTAAGAAGAACATATCTTTTCATAAAGAAATGCCTCAAAATGAGGTGCTACAACCATGATAAAAGACTGCATAACCAAGACAAAGTTATTTTTAGGGCTGAAGCAGTATTTTATTAATTCTTCAGATCTAGATCATATCTGTACATAAAAATTTATATCCAATACAGATCCATGTACAAGAAAGGCTGATCTTTACATTCCCCTTGGGGTTTTTCCCAAAACATGAAGTACAGAGAGTAGATATGAGATCTAAGGTTTCCGATCTGCAGAATGATTCAGAAATTTCTGAATAATACAATGGTATAGTAGATCAGATCTGAAACTAACATGGATTGGATGGCCAATCTGTGGGTCACCATAGTGAGAGGAAGAATCCCAACACCGGAGATCTCTCCTCCAAAATGTTGAAAGAACACCCTGCAACTGTAGATCTGCAAATAATGCTATCTAGGGAGTGGAACAATGCTTTATCCTCTGAGAATTGAATGGCCTAATTCCAAGGTGTAGATCTGAAGAAAAATCAGCAAATGAGCTCTTCTAGGAGGTTAAAAGACACACTCAATGAGAAGAGCCACTGCTATCATCTAGATCTGAAAAGATCTAGTCCTCCACTTGCTGCAGCTCACAAGGATAGCTCAACCCTCAACAGGAGCAGCGCTGTAGATGTAAGGTGAAGCTTGGCCCAATCTTGATAGTGGACAAGTTAGAACAATTCTCCTCCAAGAGCTGCTCAAGGAAGGAGGTGGGATTCCTGAATAGGAATGCCCAACAAGGGATGTCTAAGCAGACAATACCTTCAGAAAATGATATCTTCAACAACCCTTTCCTTGCTTCCCTCCTCTTCCTTTTATAATATAGGAGTCTGTTGATCAGCAGTTGTCATTGATGTCAACCCAAGCAGCACCAGGGGCTAAACAAATATTGCATGGGAATTTTGACCTACCAAATTAATATATTCTGGGTCAATAATGCTTTTTATGGTTTCTACTTGTCGAGATGTTTCCATTGATATATGGCACGCCATGTACTTCTTCACGGTTTGAGAGATATTCATGTTTGAAGTTTGTACCCCCAGTTAGTGGGCTAAAACCCCATGGGATTGGGGCATGGGTCATTGAAAAGTCATAATTAATATTTTTTAAGCTCCTAAAATCCCTCCCACGTTCACTTGTTGAAGCCCATCTCAACCTAAGCATTTATATAAATTGTGATCCTCATTTCCTCCTTATATAAGGGATTTCGCCATCTGAAACAGGTCATCGTGGAATTTTCGCTCTAACTTTTTTTATATGAAGGTTCAGAAGCTAAAATTTTTATGAGGTGAAGCTGAAATCCTAAGGAAGCTTTTGTAAAAATTTTAGATCAAGGTGCGCAATATTTTTGGAGATATGATCTGTGGAAGTCAGGGTTTTTGCAGGCTCTTGAAATTAATCTCAAAGAAGTGACCTTGGTAAAATCATCATAACTATCTCTCTGAGCATCGGATTGGAATTCTGTAAAAAGTGACAGATAATGCACATACTATATTTTTCTCTCTATCAATTTTAGAGCCAAATTAAGAAACAGTGAGACGTGGCACGCTGTACAATTTCACTTTGCTGAAACAATCCATAATTAGGGAATTGTGAGAGATTGGGTATAACTCTCCCTTGAAGAATACAAATTGGGTTGGACCTGTGGCATTGGAAAGACAACTCAGAGGACTACTGCAGGACCAAAAATTAGATATTGAGGATCTGAAATAACAGAGATAAACCAGATTCAATATCGAGCTCCTAGAAGGCAAGAAAAAGCTAGATCATGTGTTGTCAAGGGTTGCAAAGGACTAGACTTTCTATGGCAGCAAAGAAAAGCAAGGTGCAACAGAAGGTAGCATGATAAGAGAAACAACCAAGGTGCATAAAAGCAACAAGAATTTCGTCATATGAAGTCTTCAAGTGGGAAACACTGCATACAATCATTGTACTAAGTCATTGTAAATACATTATTGTAAAAATTGTACTAGTGTCTATCTGCCAAGGGTTGAAGAGGCAGTGTTGGGAGGTCTAGGATCATCATTAGGTGGTTGTGTCAAAGTTGGGGTTATGGTCTAGTATATTTTCTTCTTCTACATCATTCTATATCATTGTAAAGTGGACCATTTTCCCTGGTACGGGAGTCCATTCTTCTTTTATTCTTCTATAGGGTGGTAGGGTGGTGCTAGGGTGAGTTGTAGCTCATTGGGTGTTGGGGCATCCGTTCAGTTGACTACTAAAGAATATCGGGCATTGGAGCGTCCATCTAGTGGGAGCTAGAGAAGAATGATTTTATAGATTCTAGGAAGTTGGAGCTTTATTTTCAATTGGAGTTGAATATTAAAGAATTATTAGAAAAGCATTAGGTGGTTTTTGTCTCTGAGTGGGTTCCCACCTTAAAAATTGTGTGCATTTGTCTTCCTCTTGTTTGCTGCTGTCATTGTACAAACACCGATAATAATTGAAGATTAACTAATGCTCTAATTTAAATAAATACTGATTCACCCCCCCTCTCAGTATTTTCAAAAATTGGTTTCAGAGCTTGGTTCCTTCAATAGTAGTTTAACAGCTGGAAGGAGGTAATGGAGCATACCAAGAATGGTGTACCTCTATTCAATGAAAATAATTATGCACTTTGGAAAGGAAGAATGGAGGTCTATCTCTTGGTGCAAGGTTACGAAGTATGGGACACTGTTCAAAATGGATTTACATCAACCGCAGATGAATAAGGTAAGAAGAATTTGGTAAATGATGCAAAAGAAAAGAATATTATTATCAGTGGACTTATTGAATCTGCTTATCATAAGGTGTTGGGTTGTAAAAATGCCAAAAATGTATGGGACAAGCTTGAGAATATATATGCAGGTGACTCAAATGTCAAAGAAGCAAAGCTTCAAATCTATAGAGCAAAATTTGAGCAACTCAGAATGAAAGAAGATTGCAACATTGCTGCATCCTTCCAATACGTTGATGAAATAACCAATACTCTGGAAGGATTGGGAGAGCCAGTTGATGAGAATACTATTATAAGGAAGATTCTTAGAACATTACCAGGGAGATTCAACCCAAAGGTATTGGTCTTAGAATACATTGCAAATCTGGACAAACTCAACAAGGAAGAATTACATGGAGTTCTCATAGCATATGAAATGAGACTTGATGAAGAAAAGGGTACTTCAAATCTATAAACTGCGTTCATTGCATCTAAGCAAACTAGTAAGGACAGACAACCTTCAATTGAAATAACATGCACCTGCAAGTGTGAAGAAAAGGGAGATGATAGAGAAGGTCTTTCAGATGAAGAATATGCTTAATTTATGAGAAAACTAAAACCTGGTAAGGGAAAATTCAAAGGTAAACTTCCATTGATATGTTTCGGTTGTGGTGAGGTTGGGCATTTCGTAGAAAAATGTCCGAAAAAAAGTGATGGCAACTCAAAAGGAAATAAAGGCTTTAATAAATTCAACAAGCAAGGAAAAAAGAAAGGATCCAAAAGGAACTTTCTCTCTAAAGAAGATAGCTCATCATCCGATAAAGAAAGTGACAAAAAATAAGAAGCCAATGAGAAAGTATTATTTATGGCCAAGCACAATAAAAAAGAAGTATCAAACAATGAAGAAGAAGGGTTGACCATAGAAGAATTTTATGAGGAGGCAATCAAGCTTATAAAAGAGCTCAATGCTGAGAAGATTCGTTCCAACACTCTTGAAGAACAAGTTCAAGGTCTCAAAATTGAGGTTGAAGAACATAAATGTATTGAAGAGTCACTTCAAAAGAAGTTGGAAGAAAGCAACCAAGAAAGGGAAGCATTAGAAGCCGAAGTAGTCTCGCTGCGTAAGGAAGTGAAGAAGGGAAAAACTGTCCAAAACTATGCCAATAGCTCAAGGGCATTGGAAGAACTCATCAACAATCAACGATCTTACAACGACAGAACTGGCCTCGGTTACAAAGAAGAAGAAGCAGGACCTTCTACAACAAAATACAATGAACCTATGAGATTTGACATACATGTAGACTTCATTGGCCAAGATTCACAAGCACATCCTTGGAAGACGATTCCTCGACGAAGATTTTCATTCAGGTACCAACATATTTTTCATGGCTATTGTTATTCATGTGGAAAATTTTGTCATAAAGCTGTAGAATGTCGCACGTACCCTTGGAACCAATACAATTCCAAGAGATTATTCAAATATGAACCTCCCAGGGCTCAACGAAACATTAATAGATTTGAACATTTAAGAAATAATATGGAATGTTACAAATGTTAGAACTTTGGACACATAGCCAGAGACTGCAGACTTGAAAATCCTCCAGAAGAATCTTCGAAGCCACAGAATGAACGAACATGGAAGAAGAAGAAGATTGATAATTGTGCTCTCGCTCTCAAGGCTAAAAAAAAAAAGATGTGTGGTATGTTGACAGCGGTTGCTCAACGCATATGACTGGAGATAGAAGGAAATTTGTATCTCTGAAAGAGAAGAAGGATGGACCCATATCCTTTGGAAATGATGGATCTTCAAATGTTATAGGATCAGGTACCGTCACACTTGGAAGCAAATATGTTATAACCAAGAATGTTCTATTGGTCGAAAACATGAATCACAATCTGCTTAGTGTTGGAAAAATGTGTGATCAAGGACACATAATGCTATTCAACTCCACAAAATGTGAAATCAGGAAAGGCAGGTATGGTAAAATTGTGGCTACAACAAGTCGAGCTCCAAATGGCATATATGTTCTGGATGAAGCAAATAAAGCATGTCTACTAGCTAAAGAAGATGAAAGCTGGTTATGGCACAAACGAATGGGTCACATAAACTTTGACAATCTTGTCAGGATAAGAAAAAAGGAATCAGTACAAGAAATGCCAAAAATCTCAAAACCTTCCAACACATTATGTGAGGCATGTCGGCATGGCAAGCAGACAAAAGTCCAATTTAAAATAAAAGAACACTTTGCATCACATCCATTGGAATTGATACATACTAATCTATGTGGTCCTGTGAGAACAAAAGGCTTAGACGGAGAATTATATTTCATGTTAATGATAGATGAATATACCAGGATGACAGCCGTTAGTTTCCTAAAGAAAAAATATGAAGCATTTGAGTGCTTTAAGATCTACAAGGAGTTGGTTGAAAATGAAACTGATTTTGAAAATAGTGTTTAAGATTAGATAATGGTGGAGAATTCACTTCCAAATTATTTCAGCAATACTGTGACGAAAATGGAATAAAAAGGCAATTTTCAACAGCATGAACACCTCAGCAAAATGGAGTTGCTGAAAGAAAGAACAGAACCGTACAGGAAATGGGTAGAACAATGTTGAAGGACTCAAAATTGGATGAAAAATTATGGGTTCAAGCAATTGATACGGCAGTCTTCATTATCAACCGAAGTCTTCTCAGAAATAATTGCAACAAGACTCCATATGAATTATGGAAAGGAAAACTAGCTAATGTAAAATATTTCAGAATCTTCGGAAGAAAATGTTATATCAAAAGAGAAGATCAAAATTTGGGTAAGTTTGAATCACGTGTTGATGAAGGTATCTTTGTTGGTTACTCACGCAAAAGAAAGGCCTATAAATGCTATAATCTAAGATGAAAACAGATAGTGGAGAGCATAAATGTTACATTTGACGAAGATGGTGTTCTAGCGAGTAATGATGAGGATCTCGAATCTTTGAAACTTGAAATAGAGGCTAAAAAAGACACAGATAAAATTGTAGAACAAGAAGCAACTATCAACGAGGAAGAAGTAAACAATGATCATCAAGATATACCAGAACAACAACAAGAATCTCCTCCAAGGAGAACAAAAGAGTGGATTCAAAAGAACCATCCATCAAATCAAATCGTTGGTGACATAAATGAAGGTCGACAGCTTTGTTCATCACAACAAGCTCACGTTGCTTTTCTAGCAAACTTTGAGCCTAGTAGTTTTGAGGAAGCCAACCAGAATGAACATTGGGTAGCAACTATGAATGAAGAATTGGATCAAATTGAGAAGAATAACACCTGGGAATTATTTCCATGACCAAAAGATAAAAATGTCATTGGGACTAAATGGGTGTTCAGGAACAAATTGAATGAAGATGGGCAGGTTACCAGAAACAAAGCAATATTGGTTTCCAAAGGCTATGCACAAGTGGAAGGAATTGATTTCGACGAAAAATTTGCACCAGTTGCTAGAATGGAAGCCATCCGAATGTTTCTTGCCTATGCATGTTCAAGAAAAATGAAATTATACCAAATGGATGTTAAGTCAACATTTCTCAATGGAGAATTAGAAGAAGAAGTTTACATCGAACAACCTGAAGGTTTTCTACTATCACAAAAAGAAGACTATGTCTGCAGGTTAAAGAAGGCTCTATATGGTCTCAAGAAGGCTCCTAGAGCATGGTATGCTCGTCTTGATGGATATATATGTCAACAAGGGTTCAAGAAAGGTACTATTGATAGAAATATTTATGTACAAATAGATAAAGATAATTTAACAATCGTTGAGGTATATGTGGATGACATAATATTTGGTAGCAATGATGATCGATTAAGGAAGAAATTTTCTACAAATATGCAAAGTGATTTTGAGATGTCTTTACTTGGTGAGGTGACATACTTCTTAGGGCTTCAAATATCTCAGCAAGAGAAAGGAATATTTATATGTCAAGCCAAGTACATCAAGGAAATGCTCAAGAAATTGAAAATGGAAGATTGCAAACCCGTCCTTACTCCGATGGTAACAGGTTGCAAATTGAGCATAGACGACTCATCTAAGGATGTGGATCAGAGGTTGTACAAATCTATGATTGGTAGTATTCTATATATAACAACCTCTCGGCCAGATGTTATGCAAGCAGTTGGACAAGTAGCAAGATTCCAAGCAGCACCAAAAGAATCACACATTATTTCCATCAAAATAATTCTTCGATATCTAAAGGGAAAAGAAGAATATGGCTTGTGGTATCCCAAGGGTAAAAATCTCATTATTCAAGCCTTTACAGATGTAGATTGGGCAGGAAGCGTTGATGATCGTAAGAGTACTAGTGGAGCAGCATTCTATCTAGGTGGTTGTCTCGTATCATGGTTGAGCAAAAAGAAAACTTCAATCTCATTATCTACAATGGAAGTAGAATACATTGCAGTAGCATCATGTTGTACTCAAGTCCTTTGGATGAAACAAACTTTGCAAGATATTCAAGTACAATTCAGCGAGCCTATTCCTATATTCTGTGACAACACTAGTGCCATCAACATCTCCAAGAATCCTATCATGCATTAAAAAATAAAACACATTCCGATCAAATATCATTTTGTTAGAGAACAAGTCACTGAAAAGAATATAAAACTTGAGTATGTTTGTACAAAAGAACAACTTGCTGATATCTTCACTAAACCTTTACCTCATGAAGCATTTGAATATCTTCGTCAATAGCTTGGGATTCTCCCAAGTTCTCATTAGATTACAGGTCTGCAGGACAATTGTGTTTTAGCGGGAGTGGAAGTGTGTACAGGTCTGCAGGATGGTTGTGTTTCAGGGGGAGTTACCCTTTGCCATTGATGTAAAATGGAGAGATAATGTTGTAGGAAGATGTGTCATGATTGCAGGAGGAGCACTTGTGTTGCCATCAATGCCAAAGGGAGATATTGTTGATCATTGGTTGTCATTGATGTCAACCCAAACAGAACTATGGGCTAACCCAATATTGAATGGGAATTTTGACCTATAAAATTAATATATTTTGGGTCAATAATGATTTTTATGGTTTCTACTTGTCGAGATGTTTCCATTGATATATAGCACACCATGTAATTCTTCACGGTTTGAGAGATATTCATGTTTGAAGATTGTACCCCCAGTTAGTGGGCTAAAACCCCATGGGGTTGGGGCATGGGTCATTGAAAAGTCATAATTAATATTTTTTAATCTCATAAAATCCCTCCCACGTTCACTTGTTGAAGCCCCTCTCAACCTAAGCATTTATATAAATTGTGATCCTCATTTCCTCCTTATGTAAGGGATTTCGCCATCTGAAACATGTCATCGTGGCATTTTCGCTCTAATTTTTTTTTCTAAGAAGGTTAAAAAGCTAAAATTTTTATGAGGCAAAGCTGAAATCCTGAGGAAGCTTCTGTAATAATTTTAGATCAAGGTGCGCAATATTTTTGGAGATATGATCTGTGGAATTCAGGGTTTTTGCAGGCTCCTAAAATTAATCTCAAAGAAGTGACCTTGGTAAAATCTTCATAACTCTCTCTTTGAGTATCAGATTGGAATTATATAAAAAGTGATAGATAGTGCACAGACTTTAGTTTTTTCTCTATTAATCTTAGAGCCGAATGAAGAAAACGTGACACGTGGCATGTCGTACAAGTTCGCTCTACTGAAACAGTCCATAATTAGGGCATTGTGAGAGATTGGGTATAATTCTCTCTTGAAGAATCCAAATTGGGTCAGACTTGTGGCATTGGAAAGATGACTCAGAGGACTAATACAAACTGAAAATCAGATATTGAGGATCTGAAATAATAGAGATACACTAGATTCAATATCAAGCTCCTAGAAGGCAAGAAAAAGCTAGATCATGTGTTGTCAAGGGTTGCAAAGGACCATAATTTCTATGGCAGCAAAGAAAAGCAAGGTGTAACAGAAGGTAGCATGATAATAGCAGCAACGAAGGTGCATAACAATAGCAAGAAGTTCATCATATGAAGTCTTCAAGTGGGCAGCACTGCATACAATCATTGTAAAGGTATCATTGTACTACGTCATTGTAAATACATTATTGTAAAAATTGTACTAGTGTCTATCTACCAAGGGTTGAAGAGGTAGTGTTGGGAGGTCTAGGATCATCATTAGGTGGTTGTGTTAAAGTTGGGGTTATGGTCTAGTATATCTTCTTCTTCTACATCATTCTATATCATTGTAAAGTGGACCATTTTCCCTGGTACGGGAGTCCATTCTTCTTTTATTCTTATATAGGGTGGTAGGGTGGTGCTAGGGTGAGTGCTCATTGGGTGTTGGGGCATCCGTCCAGTTGAATACTGAAGAATCTCCGGCGTTGGAGCATTCATCTAGTGGGAGCTAGAGAAGAATGCTTTTCTAGATTCTAGGAAGTTGGAGCTTTATTTTCAATTGGAGTTGAATATTAAATAATTATTAGAAAAGCATTAGGTGGTTTTTGTCTCGGAGTGGGTTTCCACCTTAAAAACTGTGTGCATTTGTGTTCCTCATGTTTGCTGCTATCATTTTACAAACACTGATAATAATTGAATATTAACTAATGCTATAATTGAAAGGAATACTGATTCACCCCCCCTCTCAGTATTTCCAACAGAGTCTTGCCAAACCCTAACCCACCTTGAATCACTTAACCCTTTCACATTAGATCCTCCTTCTAAACTGCGCTGTCCCTCAAAGAGGCTCAATGCATCTAGACTGCGCTGTTTGACTTGGTCAAAGATGGCCCACTCTTGTGATTTAGACCCATTCACACCTACAGGAGTTTATTTAAATAGCCCAGTATGTCTCTGTTCACATAGGCATTGATTTATTCTTAGTTTTCAGGAGTTTACATGTCCTCCTTTACAATTTATTCATCAACCATGAAATGTAAAATAAACAAGGAAAAATTAATATTCCTATTAGCTGTAGCTAATTTAGGAACATTAAACGCGATTATTTGCAATCAGAGTAGTAGATGAACACTTTGTAGAAAATATTCACTTTTTTATCACAGGGATGGATCCTTTAGAATATACTACACGACAGAAGAAAGAATTGGTGGTTAAGGAAGCTGAATTTTCATTGATAGTAAGACAATTATATAAGATGGGACCATATGAGATACTGTGCAAGTATGTTCTTGAACATGAAAGATTGATGATTCTAAGAGATGCTCATGGAAGCACAACTGGTAGACATTATGCAGGAAATGCTACTGCGCATAAGATCTTGAGAGCAGGATTGTGTTGCCCATACTGATGGGCCTCTAAATTAGACATAAATTAAGGCCAATCTAACCTTTCTTAGGCACATGAAAAATATATTAAATCTCTCCTTATACACTTAATAATGTTTTTTTATTCTTTAATATGTTCTTAGAAAGGTTTAGAGATAATTGCATATTTGTGCCTATTATTATTTATTTTTGAAGGATATTGTGAGAATATTGGGTAGATTATGAAGATTTGGAGAAGGAGATAATTTAAGGACTTGTTCCCTACTACTAGAGGATTAATATTGGAAAATAAATGAGCAAAATATCATGAAATAATTGAGAAATTAAGGAGAAATTCTGGAACTTCGAAGATTGAGAAAATATAGGAATGTGTTCCTTGCCATTTACTGCAAACTCTTAGTGTTGGGAACCAGATCCACTATTTGAGGGATTTTGGAGGGAAAATATTCCTCATCATTTTTTATAAGTAAAAAATCGAAATGGCCTCTAGGGGCATGCATTGTTTAGTCTCATTGTGGAGAAAAATTGTCTTTTGGAAGCTCCATTTTCTTTTCTTGCAGGGATGTACTTGGATTGATCCAATAATGAAGATTCGTGCCATTTTTAGATTCTAAGACATGGTTTCTTCCATAGGAATCTGATTCCTCCTTGGGATTGGCGATCCCAGGAGCCTCAGAGCCCTATTGCATAATTTATTTATGTTCTTTTCACTTCTTATTCACATACATCTCTTATTTTTGTTTTGCATATTTCTATAAATAATATTGTTTATTTTCTTCCTATAGGATTGAGTTAAATGATTGAAGTGAGTTATTTTGTAGGTTGGTTACAAGTTCAAAATAATTTTTCATCCTTAGAGTAAACTTTTTAAGGTCATGTTAATCATTAAGCTATTTGGATTCGGTTACTAGTTCACGAATATAAGATTTCTGGAAATGCCTTCTAGCGAAATAGTAGTAATTTTCTGCTATTTTTTAAAAGGGGTTAATGAGATCCATTTGACTTTATTACACTTGGATTAGGTCATAATAATGTTATATTTAATAACAAAATTCACCCCATTTAATTTTCACTTTATTAGGTTAGGGATTTGATAGATTAAGTAGCTCACTAGTTCTTGAATTTCCAGATTTTAGAGAAGTAATTTTCTACTATTTTTTAGCACACGTGAACAGGGGTATTTTGGAGTGATTCCACTTGGAATAGATACGTAAGGAATCATACTTAATAATTTTTTTTGTCTCATACCATTTTCATTTGATTTAATTAGTTATTCAGTGAGTTATTCCAAAACAGAGTTGCGTGTATAAAAAATAGAGTTTCCTGTAGCACTCTTATAGCATGTGAACGCGACCATATCTACTCGCAAATGTTGGTTTTTGTCTCTTAGGCTTGAATAATGACCCCTAGGATCTAAATACATGATTGAGGAAGAATAAAAAACACTTAGGGCATTCATTTTTGCAAATTATATTAGGTCTTTTTATTTGAATTCATGCTCTTAGGATTTCAATTACAAATTGTTGTTCTTTCCTAGGATTAATTTCTTTTCAGAGTAACACTTCCATTTCTGAAATTAGTTTAGGGTTTGATTTCATAACATTAACTCTATTACATCGTACAAAAAAAATAAGGACACATTGTATGCTGCACATATAGTGCCTATACCTCTTAAGTTCGTACGAACCCCGGGTTGATAACTTAAGTTGGTAGCCTTGGTAGTTGCAGCATTCTTATTGAAATACTAAGGCTCATCACTTTTTGGCGCCATTACCAGGGTGGTGTCGAAGTATGCATTGTTTTATTCCCTATTTGATTCATTTATTTTCTCTCTGCAAAAACAAAATTTTTTCATTAGGCATATTTCATTTCAAAACAAAAAATTGCATTGCATTAGCATCATTATTCAAAAAAATATTTAAAAATACTTCTCCAACACCAACCCCCCCATTTGATCACGTGGTGTAGTAAGAACGACATCACCATCCACTTTTGCAGTTAGAAGAATAATAGACGGAAGAGAAGGTAGAATAAATTGATGGAGATGAAGGTAATGAAGAAGATCCTCTTGGATTTCCCATTCAAGATACTGATGTCAGTGTGCATATGAAGATCATCCCTCCATATTTCCTTACCAACTTCCATGGTATGAGGTGAGAGGATTTGGAAAAATTTCTCTTTGAATTTGAAATACGTTATAGATCTTATGGCTACTTATCACACACTCAAAAATTGAGATTGTTTCCTGCAACATTAAAGTATATAACTCTTAAATGGTTCATGAGTTTAGGTGCTAATTCAATAAGGTCATGGAATGTTATGCAAAATATATATTTAGAAATATATAAAGACCATGATCTTAAAGAAGAAATCTTTAGAATGAATAAGAAATAATATGAGAGCCTTGAGGATATAATGGATAGGTTCATGTTTAATGTCAAGAGGGAAAAATTACAACATTTATGATTTGACACACTAAAAACCCTCTTAGAATAATTAGGGATGAGTGGATTGATATCCTTGATCTCATGAGTAGAGGAGATGTATACTAATTATCATTTGAATAAATTTGTGAAACATGCATGAGCATATCAAGAGGAAGGGAAAGAGTAAGTAAATCAACATCAGCATTGGTAAGTCAAGATGAAATTCAAAATTTTCTTGATAACTTTAAAACATAAATTCTTAGCAATCTAAGTGATCAAGTAGAAATGTTAAGAATGCAAAATGAGCAAAAATAATATGTTGATATTTTTGTTATCCATGCATAATCATATGCTACTAAATATTGTCCATCATTACCAAGGTTTAAAGAGGACAATGGAGCAATTCAATCACCAAAGAAGGTATGTTATGTAGCTCCAAGAAGACCATTGCAGCCTAGTCAACTTGATATGATGCAAGGACCTACTTCACAATTTCAAGTTTATTCACATCCATCTCAAAATTATTGGAACACACTCCCTCCTTGGCAACCTTGGCCATCTTAACCCCAAAACCAATCTCGGAAACAAGGTTGACAAGGACCTTATGGAAAAATCCACAATATCCTCAATATTTTGCTCAATATCCTCCATACCCAACTCCATGCTATCCCTACCATCCACCTCCACCACAACCACAACCTCAACCACATCCATCTCATAGATCCACTCCCACTCAACTACTTGTAGCACCATTTCCAAACCCACACAATGAAGTGTCCCAGCCCACTTACAATGCTGAGGTACAATACTACCAAACATCTCCTCTTGATCTAAATGGTATTCATATTAGTTAAAGAAATGTATTGCAAATTAAAAGATATTTTCTTGATGTCATTGAAGGACAACATCCAAAAGAAAAATATTCAAGTGAGGAGATCAAAGAATCAAGGGTTTCATTTGATGAAGAGTAGACATCAGAATCAGATATTGAGAAAGTTCCTTCAAGTTTACCATCAGATCCTCCATGCGTTCAAGAGAAAAATGAGAAAAAAGAGGAAGATTTGAATGTCATGGTAGAAGAGGACTTCCAAGATGATCCAAATTAGCAAGTAGACCAGGGGTATCACAACCATATTGAAATATGTTTCCAGGCAGTCATTAAGTTGCAACAACACACTCTTTTTCAACAATACTTGTTATCATCTTAGTAAAATAAGTTGGTCCCTCATAGTCAAAGAATGTATTTCAAGTGTACACATGATTTTATCTGTCATATTGATGTGCATATGGCTCCATTGGAAGTATTCATATACTTGAAAGAAGATTTGTTTTTTCAAGTAGAGTAGGATAGGGAACGATTAAAAAAATGGAAAAAGGGAAAAAAGAAAAAGAATGAAATCTCAGGCGAAAACCTCTTATGAGGTGCCTAAGATTAGCTCACTGATTGAAAACCTCAATGACATGGTCAAGGGGTTGGAAAAAAGAGAAAATAAGAGAAAAATAAAAGATCCTAGGTGAAAACATCCTTTGAGGTGCATAGGAAGATCTACTAGTTGAAAACCTCATCGAGGCTAGTAGGCCTTAAGAAAAAAAAAGAAAAAAGTGAAAAAATGAAAATAAAATAGATGTATTTGCTCCATGTATCTCTCTCTAATGAATGCAAGTGCTCTCGAACATTTGGTTAGAAGAAAAAAAAAAAAACTTGGCACAAAAAGAAAAAGTTGGTCAAAACCCTGGTCAAAGGAAATCAAATTTGGACTCCTCCTTTTATCATGTGCTCCAAAAGGACCAAGGTCATGCCAATACATCACCCTCATCCATTTCCAACATCCACCCATCATTTCCAAGCTTTTCTCATTCATTTTTCTTGTTGTCCTAAAATGCTATAGGAAACCTTGTTTTTGCTACAGGAAACTCCTAGTTTTTAGTAGAAAATTGTTTTGATTATATATTGAAAATGGTGCATAAATTTGCCAAAATTTTTCATGGAGAGATGCATATGGATGATGGTAACATGGTCAAGAAATTTCAGAAATTTATGGTGCATGATTTGTGATAAATCAACCTCCAACACCTAAATTTTTTTTAATTTTTCTCGATATTCGTTCATCCGGTGGCCGATAATTTCTATGGGGAGATGCATAAGGATGATGGTAACATGCTCAAAAAATTTCAGGTCAATACAAACTACCGTTTGAGAGCTATGGCTAACACATGTCTGCTACAAGGGGCTGTCTTGAACTGCTACAGGAAACTCCGTAATTGATACAAGAAGTTATAACAAGCTACATGCAGATGGATCGGGGACAAAAACCAGTCACAAAGGGACTTGATGTGTAAAAAATCAATTAGGAGAGTCTTCCCATAATTTCTTGCCACCTTCTCATCACTCCTCCATCTCAAGCACAATGATTTTTCACTCATACCCTACACTCTGTCACTTCTGTAACAATTTTTTATTTAATTTAATTAATTTAATTTTATTTTTTTAATGAAAAAACACAAATTTCCTTCACATCAAGGGTAAGTCTTAGGTATGCAAATATCTAACCTCACTCTTAGAATCTATTATAGCTTAAGAAAACATTAAAAGTGTGAGAAGGAAAGTTTTTTTATAACCAAAATCAATAGCAGAGCAACCTCAACCTTATCTAGCAATTAGCTTCACTTTTTCCACCAATACACACGCACATTTGGGAGAGGAACAAGACAAAAGTGAAGAGGACTTGAGAAAGTGGGTAGTAATAATTCAGTTGTGATGGAATAAAAGGAGTGCCGAGGGGTAACTAAGAACGAAATCAGTTAACAGAAAAATAGTTCTAAGTTTATTTTGCATGCAATGAAAAAAAACATAAATAATTTGAAAAATAAAGAGAGAAAAATTGAAAGAAAGAAAGAAAAATTTGAAAAAAAGAAAAAAGGAAAAAATAAAAGGTGGACCCACCACCTCTTGACATGCAAAAGAGAGTTTCTACGGGCGAAATAGGTATGCTACATGCACAAAATTTGCTACATAAATTTAACCAGGACAAATTTTGTTGATCAAAGATGGTTTGTCTCCTATATTCTCTCTTTCCTCTGCTTACACACTCCATGGAAAACTCTAGCATGCACCCATTCACTCATTTCACCTTTCAAGTAGGCAAAAAACGCCATTTTTACTCATGACTGTAATTGCTACAGGAAATTCCTAGCAGCTACAAGATTCCTGTAGCACTACAGGAAACCTTGTAAATGCTATAGGAAACTTATTTACAAGGAAAGTAGCTCTCTCAAAGGTTTCTAAACTTCAAAAAGATCATGATGATTTATTTTTTCCTATACCTACCACTCCTACCACTCACTTCACTCCATGCACAAGGATTCACTCCCTAAACCCTATATTGCACCACTAGTAGCTAGATCACTTATACCTTGGTATGGGACCTCTCCCCTTACCTCTCCATCACTCCAATCATTCTATCACTCCATCCCTAATCTCCATAAACCATTTCCCTTCATCTCTAAGCTAACTGGAGCCCCAAGAAGCAGAGAGAAGATTGCTATAGGAAGTTGAAAATTTTCATGTAGCAATTATGTATATGTCATATCAAGGTTAAAATCTGAGGATAAGTTGATGAAGATGGCCTCAAAGGACCACCTGTAGACTCAAGGAGGATGAATAGGTTGATGAGAGGATGAGCAACAATTTCAGTAGGGGGGTATGATCAGCCTCTAAATTAGACATAAATTAAGTCCCATATAAACTTTCTTAGACACATAAAATATATATTAAATATCTCCTTCTACACTTAATTATGTTTTTTAATTATTTAATATGTTTTTAGGAAGATTTAGAGATAATTTCATATTTTTGCCTAATATTTTTATTTTTGAAGGGTATTGTGAGAATATTGGGAAGAGTATGAAGATTTGGAGAAGGAGATAATTTAGAGACTTTCTCCCTACTACTGGAGGATCAAGATTGGAAAACAAATGAGAAAAATATCATTAAATAATTGAGAAATTCTGGAGAGATTCTGGAACTCCAATGATTGAGAAAATCTAGGAATGTGTTCCCTACCATTTACTGCAAACTCCTAGTGTTGAGAACTAGATCCACTATTTGAGGGGTTTTGGAGGGGAAAAATTACTCCTTTCAAGGAGAATGCTTCCTCATAATTTTTTATAAGTACGAATTCTAATTGGCCTCTAGGGGCATGCATTGTTTAGTCGCATTGTGGAGAAAACTTGTTTTCTCGAAGCTCCATTTTCTTTTCTTGTAGGGATGTACTTGGATTGATTCAATAATGAAAATTGGTACCACTTTTAGCTTCTAAGGCTTGGTTTCTTCCATAGGACTCTGATTCCTCCTTGGTCTTGGCCATCCCAAGAGCCTCATATCTCTTGCACAATTTCTTTATGTTCTTTTCACTTCGTATTCACATACATCTCTTAGTTCTGTTTTGCATACTTATGTATTTAGTATTGTTTCTTTTCTTGTTGTAGGATTAAGTTAAATGATTGAAGTGAGTTATTTTGTATATTTTTTACAGGTTCAAAAGCATTATTCATCCTTAGTATAACTTTGGAAGGTCATCTTAATCATTAAGCTACTTGGATTTGGTTACCAATTCACGAATTTAATATTTCTGGAAATGCCTTGTAGCAAAATAGTAGTAAATTTCTGCTATTTTTTAGAAGGGGTTAATGAGATCCATTTGAATTGATTCCACTTGGATTAGGTCATAATAATGTAAGGTTTAATAAAAAAAATTACCCCATCACATTTTAACTTGATGAGGTTAGGCATTTGATAGATTAAATATCTCACTAGTTCTTGAATTTCCAGATTTTAGAGTAGTAATTTTCTGTTATTTTTTAGCACATGTGAAGAGGGGTATTTTGGAGTGATTACACTAGGAATGGAGACATAATACATCATAATTAATAGAAAAATTTCTCCCATCCCATTTTAATTTGATTTAATTAGTCATTCGGTGAGTTATTTCCAAACGGACTTGCTTGTAGCAAAAACAAAGTTTCCTGTAGCACTCTTGTAACATTTGTAAACTCGACCAGATTTGCTCCCAAAGGTTGGTTTTTGTCTCTTGGGCTTGAATCATGACCCCTAGGATCTAAATACATGATTAAGGAAGAATAAAAACCATTTAGGACATTTATTTTCACAAATTAGATTATGTCTTTTTATTTGAATTCATGCTCTTAGGATTTCAATAACAAATTGTTGTTCTTTCCTAGGATTAATTTCTTTTCAAAGAAACACTTCCATTTCTGAAATTAGTTTAGGATTTGATTTCATAACATTCACTCCATTACATCAGATCAAAAAAAGGACAAATTTTATGCTGCACATATAGTGTCGATACCTCTTAAGTTTGTACGAACCCCAGGTTGATAATTAAAGTTGGCAGCCTTGGCAGTTGCAACATTTTTGTTGCAATACCGAGGCTCATCACTTTTTGGCACCGTTTTTAGGGAGGTGTCAAAGTATGCATTGTTTTCTTCCCTAGTTGATTCATTTCTTTTCTTTATGCAAAATAAAATAAAATTGCATTAGGCATATTTCATTTCAAAATAGAAAATTGTGTTGCATTAGCATTCTTATTCAAAAAAGTATTTAAAAATACTTCTCTAACACCAACCCCCCCATTTGATCACATGGTGCAGTAAGAAACACATCACCATCCACTTTTGTAGGTAGAAGAGAAGATATGGAAGAGAAGGTAGAAGAAATTGATGGAGATGATGACAATGAAGAAGATCCTCTTGGATTGCCCATTCAAGACACTGATGTCAATGTGCATATGAAGAGAATCCCTCCATGTTTCCTTCCCAACTTCCATGGTATGAGGTCAGAGGATCCAGCAAAATTTCTCTTTGAATTTGAAATACTTTGTAGATATTATGACTACTTATCACACACTCAAAAATTGAGATTGTTTCTTGCAACATTGAAGGATATAGCTCTTAAATGCTTCATGAGTTTAGGTACTAATTAAATAAGGTCATGGAATGTTATGCAAAATATATTTTTAGAAATATATAAATACCATGATCTTAAGGAAGAAATATTTAGAATGGATTAAAAAGAATATGAGAGCCTTGGGGATCTAATAGATAGGTTCATGTTTAAAGTTAAGAGGGAAAACTTACAACATTTAGGATTGGACACACTAAAAACCCTCTTACTTATAACAATTAGGGATAAGTGGATTGATCTCCTTGATCTCATGAGTAGAGGAGATGTATACCAATTATTATTTGAAGAAATTTTTGAAACATGCAAGAGCATATCAAGAGGAATGATGCAGGGGCATTAGGCACAACAAAAATACTTTGTATTTTTATAAGACATAGGGGGTCTCATGTTTTTGCTTTCTTATGTAATTATTAATATTTGAGTGATTTTTAAATAAATTCAGTGAGGAATTGTAAATGTTCTCTAATCTCTAGAGAACATGAGGGAAGCTGGTTAAGTCAGGAATATGAAGAGACAACCAGGGGTTATGAGTAGATTTAGGATCAGTTTCAGTAATTTTAGGAATTGAGTCTAACTTTAGAGAATTCCAAGAGTCTTCATTAAGCTGTTAAGGAAGTTGAACTGATTCCTCAATAATTGGTATAAATGTAATAAATCTAGAAGACAGAGGGAGAGATCTATTCAGAGATCAGAGTAGCGTAGTAGAAGGCCACTTGAATCGAAGATCTGGCCAATTAAGAGTTTTGTAAGTAAATCCGTGTATATGTTATGAAAGAATTTGTTCCTGCAGGTATGTGTATTGATTGATCTATTTAATGTGTGAATGACCTTTGAATTCAGTAAGAACTAGCATAAGAATGTATGGATGTACTCTATAGTTTAGGGCCTCAATTGATGTTCTGTATATGACTGACAATACGATGTTGATGTCGACCCTGTGATTTGGAGTAAATGTTTGTAATCATCTTTGAATGGATTGTATGTTGAGGGGGAGTTTCGAATCTCTTGAATTTGCTGGATTATATACATCAGCGTATATGAAAAGGCAGAATCTTGTTTTAGAAGTTCTGTTGATAATTCTGTTGAACAAAATTGGATTTATTGCCTGTATGAAGAACGAATCAAAGTAACCTTGATTCTGTGGTTGAGTTGAATGGAATCTGGTTTCCAATAATGAAGATCGACCTAGTATTTGGTCCACGCTATTGAGTCACATGGGAAGAGGTGGTTCGACCTCAATACATGTAATTCGATGAATCTTAGCTCTTTCAATGGAGGATGCAACGATATCAGCATCCGATTGTTGCGTAATGTTAATCCGCCATGGGCTCTCTTTTGTTTAAATCAATGTCAGTCAAATTGAATTCATAGTATGAAGGTGGAGGCTGAGGGTTCAAATGAACTCGAATTAATTTCAACACACTGGAACCATGGTTGAGAAGGCGGAACCTTGAGTCAAGAAGGGAACCGTGAAGTGAACAGTAAAACCAGAGTTTAGAAACCAGTGGGTTTGCGTGGCTTTTAAAATGGTAAATGGTAATTCAGTTTGGAACACGATATAGTTGGGCGCTCGACACGTCACCTAGTAGTGGTATTATAATACCACTTATATCGCCTAATTTCTAAGTATTAAGCTCTGTGCAGTTAGTTTACGCGATATTCGTTCAAGTTCGTTCGATCGAAGTTTTGAGCGTGATAATTTGTGGACCGTTAGATCCATCCGAAAATTAGTCGAGGTAAGGCACTGTGGGCTCGAATCAAACGTTGTGTTGTTAAATGAAACATAAACCAAAGTTTAAGCCGAACCTGGTGTGATTAAATGAAGGGCACATTCATTCCTATTTGTTGATGTTTGGCTTTAACCCAAGGTCGATATTTCATATGGAGTATAGAATGATAATATATATGTTAACATATATGTTATGTTGGATGTGAGGTTTTGAAGCCCCGCCTGTGGTTATATTGGGGTAAACAAGGGTCAAAGCTTCATTATAATATATGTCAATATATTATTGCTAAGATGAAAGATCACAAAGGGTGCGCGTATAAGGTTTGTATATGTGAGCATGAATTTGCTGTGGGCCTGAAGAACTCATTTTAATTATAAGTAATGTGAGTGAACATATATATGTGCATTGCCTGAGATTCATATGTTGGGCTTGGTTATAAGGTTGAGCGATGGTTCGAATGGAATGTTTGGAAGGGTGCATTGATACATAAGAATTTTCGTGAGTGAGACCGACGTTATTATTTGGTTTATATTGAAATATTCGAATGCCAATTCGAATATCAAAAGATGGGGTTTTATAAGGATGTTAAGCCACATTTAAGCTCCCGCATTGAGAATTGAATTTCGGGTTTGTTTGGATTTAAAACCATAAGTTTATGAGAAGCTCTGTGTGTTAGAAGTTAACCCAGATTTAAAATTATTGGGCAAAAACTTAGAGTGCAACATTTGCATATGCATAGAGAATGGAAAATGTGGGTTAAGTGAGGTAGCCCGGGCATCATTGTGGTATCAGAGCTTAAATAGCTCAGTGAAAATTTAATTTTTGAAATGCATATGTGAACACAGATGTGATGGTGATGTGCATACAGTACATGTGATGAAAAAAAAAATGAAGTTCTAAATCCGTTGAGGCGTGATTCCAGATTTGAAGGGGGAAGATCAGATTCTAAGATTTGATATGCAACAAAGATACACAAAATTATAGTGAACATGATTTTCAGAATTGGATGAAGAACAAGATCAGGCAGAGATATTGCAGGTGAAATAATTTTAAATCTGATTTGGAATTTATGATTGCAGGATGCTGGTTGCAAAAAAGTGAACAAAGAATTTTGATAATGATGACAGTGAGCCTAGTATTGAACTAAAGGCTGGATAGGGAGGAAAATTGCAATGTTCTCAAGAGAAGGTGAGTTGATGAGCAGTGTTTAACTCTGGTTGAAGAATTTTTTGTAGAATTTAGATTGCAGTCAATTGAAGAATCTCAGCAAAGGCAGATCACAGCTTTAAGAGCAGTGATAAAGGGATCCAGCAAGGGATTCCAAGTGAAGAAGAAAGTGTGGCATAACCTGGAGAATTCCCAACATAGGTTGGATGAGAGAAGAACAGATGTGTTCTTGAGAAGTTGCAGAGAGAGCAGAAGAGAGTGCTCAGAAGGTTCTAGAAGAAGGGGACCAGTACTTGCCAAAAGCCGGATCCAGAGGAAGGGATTGGTGAGGTAAGTTGCAACAAGAGAGCTTGCTGTTGCAGAGGCTTAGTGCAGCTTAGAACTCCTGGAGGAGAAAATGGCTACTGATAGCCATAGCAGAGGTTCTGAGAGAGGCCACAACAAAAGAGTGAGGGAAGATGCCAAAGAAAATGGTATGAGGAAGAAAATCACTGATGAAGAATTTTGGAAAGAGGCAGTTGAGATCAGTAAGCAGTTTTATAAACTGGAAAGGATGATAGAGGAAAACCAAAGAGTTGGTTGGCTCATGAAGAAGAGAGTGAAATGGCAACCATTATAGTTGAGGTTGAGGTAAAAGGAGGTTGCCTTATTGAAGGAAGAACTCAAGACAACTGAGTTGGGAAATGGAGTTCCTGCTTGTGAAGCAGAACATAGTACATATGAAGGATGGAGGTCTGCAAGAGATCTTGTGAGGCATGATGAAGGCTTAAGGTAGCAAGAAACTTGCCTTGCAGAAGAGGAAATCATTGATGATTTCTTAAGTTATTGGACAAGTCCAGATTAGCTGGATGATGTAAAGCCTTGTGCTTTTGAGTCTGACAATTGTGAAGTGATTACAGATTCTCTAGAGGAAGAGGAACTCAGGGTTCTTGAGTCAAGAATGGAATTTGAAGATTACACATGCAGATCTGTTCAAAAGGAAGTGCTTGAGAAAGCAACCAAGACTGAAAAGTCTTGTGGTTTTGAAACTAAAGAGTTGTGTATGTTTGCAGGTACTTCACAGGAATATGAGCAAGCTTTATAGTTTGCTGTTGAGGAGGAGAAATTGAATCTGAAATCTGTTCAGATCAATGCTGAGATAGTAAGATCTCAGGGAGAATTGAAGACAAAAGAGTCCAATTGGAATATTCAACAGAATGTTGAGGCAGAGAGAGTAGGACTAGCAGATGATTGGTCAAGAACAAGTAGAGGCATAAAAAGTTGTGTGAGGTTCCCAAATTCTACTCCAATTGAAGTTGTTGAATTGTATAGGAGGTTGGATTTCCAAAGAAGAAAATTGGAGAAGCAGAGGACCTATGTACATGATGAGTTGCTGAAGAAGCAAGGTAGAGAAATTGTCATGAATGACAATCAGAGGACAGAGGATAAGAAAATGATTCAACAAAATGAAGGAGTTCATTTTGGTGAATCACAACAGAAGAGCATTCAGGAAGCAGATGATGGAAAGAAGGAGAGAATAGCTGACAGTCTCATGAAAGATGCAGATCAGCATAATGATGTGCTGATAGAGGATTTAGAAGGAATTTCTGAAAAACATACTAATGTGTTGTCAGAGGCGAAGAAGGTATTGAAGCCTTGTAATTGTAATTCTGATGATTCATGTGTTAAGCATGCAAGAAAATAGGAAGAAAAACAAGTGGAAGTTGTCAGAGAATTGAATGAAAGAGAAACTATGTTGGCTGAAAACATAGTAAGGGATCATCATTTTAAGATGGTGATTGGAGTAGTGGAGATAACTATGGCAGCTGAGGGGAAAGATAATGGAGATTTTCTGAGTCCTGAAGAAGACTTGGAACTGTAGAGAAAAGAATTGGTGACTGGAACAACAAGTGAGACCATTGGGTCTTGTGATTTGGACACTGAAAGTTTGATTATGTCTACAGGTGATGCAGAAGACAATCCCTCATTTGGAGTTGTCTTAAAAGAAGAAGAACTGTTTCAGAAGAAGGAAGATGAGAAAATCATGTCTCATATGCAGAAATTGGTTGTTGTTGGTGACAGGGAAAAATTGGCTTGTTTGATGAGCCAAGAGAAGACTGGAGGACAAATTTTTAAAGTTGCTACAGTAAGGGAGAGTTAGCATTCTATTCTGACAAAGGATGAAAATGCAGAGCTAGGAGAACTTGATTTGATTTCCAGAATCAATCAAGATGATGAAGAACAGTCACTGAAGATTGTCCAAGAAGAAGAAGAAGATGCTGAATTTAAATTGCAACATACTGATGATGTGAAGCAAGTACAAGGTGAGTGGTTGAAATGTTTACTGGAAACATTTAACCAGTAGAGTGAAATTGCAGACACTGAGGTGAATTTTCCTGAAGCTATGAAAAGAAGAGGAGCAGATATTAGTTTGCCAAATTTTATTATGCTTACTAGTATACTGGATGAGTATGTTACTGCAAAGAAAGAACTAAAAGATAATTTACTTTTTAAAGGTAAATTTGCAGATGATGAGAAAGAGAATGTTGCAGAGGGACAAGATGTTTGGGAGGAAGCAACATTGGCATCAGCAAAACCCATGGTGGTAGCCACAGAGGCAACAAAATGGGGAGTAACATCTGCAAGTGTTAATACCTACTATTTTTCAATTATATCAATTTGGTGGCTAAATATTCTTTGCATCCTTCAAGAAATGAACAATCCCGAGACATTTGGGTGCTTGAAATGTTGTTGAGCAATTTCATAAGCTATTTGGTTGGTTCACCCCTTTTCCCTTTCTGACCTACGATGCTCGAGAAAATCCAAGTAAAAAATTCGCATCCCTTTTCCTTTCCCTCCCATACAACTATCCCATTCATTGATTCCCTTTTGCAAGTGCAAACCCCGCATTCCACTTCCTAAGGTTGAAAACCCTTTTTAGCCCTATCGGAACCTTTCCTATTTTCAAAAATCATTGGCTCATAATATATTTCTATGCGTTAGGCTTGACCCCTTGGGCTAAGCCCCTGCCTTTTCTTCCTCCACATGCCCGAGCGCCACGACCGGCCGCTCAAGTCCTGAGGCGCTAAACCGAAACGTGGTCCCACTCCGCTCTTTTCCCTTTGAAACATTAAAAAACCCATCTTCTATAAGGTTTTGACCTGAAATATTAAACCACGTGTTATTTTGCCCCGAGTCCTCCCAGCCGTCGATCTGCTCCCCAGATCCGACAGAGCGGAGTGAGCCCCCACCTGGTGGACCCCCCTTCTCCGCGCTGTTTCCCATTCCCACCGGTTTCATCCCTTCCACCTTTCGTCAGTGGTGGTTTTTATCCCGATCGACGTGATTCCACGTTTGGTCGACACGTGTCTCCCGGCTTCGTTCCAAAACCGTCTGTCCTTCCGCGTTGCCCACCGTTATCTTTTCGTACCATAATGCCTTGACAGGGACTCCTCCGTCGGATTTGGGCCCTCGAATTTGACGGTTGCCAGTACTTAGATCTTGCGCGATTCTTTAACTATTGCCCGCACATTAAATTTCGCCGTTCGAGTCGATCCCCATGTCGATCTCTGTGATAAAACACCAACTGTCGTTCTCCCAATTCAACAATTCGTTCCTTTTTCTCTGTGACTTTTCGAAATGTTCAGAAATATCAGATCTTAATACGATCAACGGCTCCGATTGCTCCGTTCTCCCGCACGCCCTTCGATGCAGTTTTGTCCATATAACGCAGGATTTTCTCATTTTTATTTTATTTTGCAGGTTTTAAGGTTCTTTCGTCGTGTTTTATGAAAATCTGAAAGATGAGGGTGACGACTCCCGTCCTTCCGATTAATCCACAGAATCGACCGCAGGGTGAAGAACAATGTTATCAACGAGGTTTCATGAGCCTTGGTTGCTGCACATCCCTGTAAAGCTTGAAGAATCCCGTTGAAATCAACGCAGAGAGAGAATATCGGATATTGAAGACCACAGTGAACCAGAGCAACAGATTAGTGGACAGATTGGCGGGGATTACGGCTAAGACAGTTATCAAAAGCCTAATCCCCAGCCCAGAACACAGATTAAAGTAAAACCTAAAAGTGTTCATCAGACATATTGCCTCCACCGCCATACTTTGAGGCGAATTGATTCCTCAACCACCGCAGTGCCACCTATTGCCTCAAATGCTCAGTCAGAGGCTGAATTTATTGAACAAGATTAGATATAATGTCTCGAAACAGCCAAAGAAGTTATTTCTGCACCAGATTCAATGACAGAATGTTTGCGGAGTAACCCTAATAGTACGCAGAGCCTCAAAGGTCAACAAAAGCTCCCTCCGAGCTTACTTCATAAGTGTAAACACATTAATGCAGTGGAACACCTGTATGATTTCTTCATCGAGCCTCCAAGGGCCAGGAAGACATTAATTCTGCATTAATTGTATTTGAGATCTTTTCATCAGATCTCACCTCCTCATCCTTCTATAAATACTCCAGAAGAAGATGAGTGAGGGGTTGGATTAGTTGGTTGTCAATGTAATTGCTGAAGTGTTGTAGCTGTTTCTGAGTGGAAAACTCTTGACTGTAAATAGTGGTTTCATGGGCTCTTGGAGCTCTGCTTGTAACATATAGGTTAGGTTGTGAAGAGAGATGGATTAAAACATTGGATTTGAAGATTGTAACCGGTTTGAAGCAATCAATACAAGCTGATTTATGGGATCCTGGTCTATGTTGATGGTGATGTTATTCTCACTGTAACTTGTCATTTTATTTCTGTTTTCAATTTGTTGCATTTCCCACTATAAAGAACAGTTTAAACAGTGTTAGAGTTTGCTGTATACCAGTGACCTTCTCTGGCTGAAAAATCTTTATCCCAATGTTTTCTTCTTATTGTGTTATTTAGAAATGATTTAATTCAGTCTAAGCACAGAGATGCTGGCGTTCCCTCATCTTTTCGTCACTGTTGAATGTTATTTTTAAATGTTACTTTCATGTATGTTGTGTAAGGAATGAATTGAGGAAATCAAAGGTTAGCCCTGAGTCCCTTTCTTGTTTGCTCAACTATTTGATTGTTTCTCTTAGGATGTGTCAAAAGCTGACTAGTTTCAAAGTACTTATCAGATCTTAGGCCATTCTGTGTTATCTCTGTGATTGTCTTGGATGTAACTAAGTAAAGGAGAGCTAGATGAGGATCAGGGTGAGTCCCAGCCCACTAGTTTCTTCTCCAAAGGTTGCCTTCAAGTTTCCCTTCGTTTTTAATATGTGTTCTATTAGAAGTGTATCAAAGGCTGGATAGTTTCAAAGTACTTACCAGATCCTAGTTTGCTTCTATGTTTTTCTTAAGTGCCTGGTCAAAGGCTGGCTAGTTTCAAAGTACTTACCAGATCCTGGGCTGCTCTTTGTTCTGCATCTGTTATTTCCCTTTCTTATTGTACCACTCCATTCCATAAATCAAACTTTAAAGAGATCCTTAGGCATAGATGACTTGCCCCATAGATTACTCTTGAACCTGAATGTTTCAATTAAATCCTCTTATGACTCCATAGCCCAATGGATTGAAAATTTGCTATCATCTTTCTTTATGATCAAAACTTACTCTTTTGCTTGCAACTTCTCACCTTTGAACCTATTTGCATATAGATCTTTCCGCCTCAGACAACAATTATGTTCAACCATCCGAGAAAACCAAACAAAACCCTTGGACTTCATAACTAGCCTAATATCATTACCCTAAGCTTTCAAAGACAATATCCATCTTTGTACATATTGGAGAGATCCCTCTCCGGATTCAGGAGGGCTAGATCCTAGAATCCCAAAGTTGGTTGAAATGATGTTAACTCTGTGATCGGACTTTGCCAATCTTGCTTGTTACAGAGACCTAACATTTCTGGCGACTCCGCTGGGGACTCCTCACCCAGAATCTTCATATAACATCTTGAGAGTAAAAAGCAGCCTTTTCAAGCACTACCAAGAAAATGGTAATTAAGATGAAGATCAATTGAATCAGTGACAAACTAGGTCAATCCTAGGATTCTTTTAAGTTTTTATCTAACCTTGGAAAATCAGCTAGCTTAGCCATGAGGATAGACTGTCTTTGTTTCATAACCGTAGCTAAGTTTTGAGGCAAAGTTAGGACATTCTTTTAAACCACAAATATAAACAATTCAGAAAATACCAAAAACATTTTAGATTGGTAGTAAAACACTAGTTTTGATATCTTGTATACGTCTTTGATGTGTTTTACCCTATACTCTTAGACAGAGTCTGGAAAGGGCCAGGTAGCCTCTGGATCTCATCCTCTTTTGGGGGTGACATATCTGGTGAATGCCCTCCCAGTCGATCTCTGGTTAGAGTTTGTTGTGTTTTGAGATATCTCTGAAAAGGAATGTCTCATAAACACTGTGGTGGACAGTGTACTCCTTGGTAAGTACTTTGAGCCTTTCCACCTGGCGACTCCACCATCCTGAACAGACCTTAAGAATCCACTGGAAATAACCCTTATCATTATAAAATCATGCAAATTCAGTTAAAGGACTGCAGGATTCGAGTTGAGAAAGCAGATTAGTTAACCGTCTAAAGATTGTCATATCTGGTTGAACTTTTCTTGTTTAGATTGGGTCTAATCACATAAACATTGTGGCTCCTAAAAAGATTCACACTAGAGCCCATCCTGACCCAGATCCTCCTGAAATAGTTGATAACCCAGAAAGAATTCTTAGGAAGTCTCCTAAGATACAATTTTCAACTATTTTCAGACCACCCCTAAGAGCTAATTCAGTCCCTAAAAACCTTTCAGCTCTTCATGAATCACAAATTGACTTATTGAACCCATTCAGAACTAGGTCATTTGGTGATTTAGATCAGTTAGATTCTGAGCCTTCACTTTCATCTCCCGAAACAAGTGAAACCCTTGGGAATAGAGAATCAACACCTCCTGATTTACATTTTCTACATAATCTAGGTGTCTCTCATCCAAGATCAGTTCAGAGATCTGCTGCTGTTCCATCCACTTCTGTTCATCCTTCATCCAATGCTCAAATCACTCCACTTCAACCCACACCTCCTCTTGTAAATCTGACCCCACCACATATCATGGCAGCATGGTATGCTCCCTTAGTCCTTCCTGCACCACTAGTCAATCTTCCACAGGACTATCAGTCCAAAATTCCATTATATGATGCTAGTAATACTATAACAGCATCTCAACATGTGGACAAGATGAATGACTACTTTGATAGAAATGAAATTGATAATGAGTCTGTCAAAATCAGACTGTTTGCTCAAAGTTTGGGGGGAGAAGTGAGAAAATGGTTTAAAGGTTTAACCCCCCATAGTATTAACGACCTCCAAGCCTTCCATCAAACATTCTTAAACAAGTGGGAAGTGAGAAAGAATCCTCTCCAAGTCCTTGCTGATTACAACAATCTCCATAGGAATCCTGGGGAAAGTGTACAAGCTTATTGTACCAGATTTAACAGCGTGTATAATGCACTTTCCCCTGAACTAAAACCTCCTCAGGGCTCAGCTTGAAACAAATTTCCTGAAGGGTTTGATCCTGACATGACATATTCACTCAGAGAAAGAGTTTTTGCAACCCTTGAAGATATGCAAAGAGGTGCTCTTTCTGTGGAAGTTAACCTTATGGAGAAAAGAGCAAGGATGAAAGCTGAAAAGAGAGTATCTTTTAGAGAGGAATCCACCCCTTCCACCTCAAGCTCAAAAATGGAAAGAATGATGGAAGAAATGATGAAGAAAATGAGCATTCTAGAGAGAGCGCAAGCAAGTTTAAATCAGAACGCTCCTCAAAACAGAAACCAAAACCAGAATCAGAATGTTAGAAGAAATCAACCTTTAAACAGACCCAGGGAAGATGATCAGCAGATCATTCCTCCCTTTCATCAAAAATTTTTAAGTGAGGTTGAACAAACAGATCAAATAACAGAGGAAGATGATATAAACTTATTTGGGGTAGATGATGATGACTTTGAGGTTCATTATGATAAAAAACAAGGTCTTTATACACCTTACGATGACAGAAGAGATGATAATGAGAATTACTATCAAAACATGGAAAACGTTGTCATAGAGCTTTCAAGAGAATATGAACTCAGAAGTAGATCCAATCAACAAACCCCCAACAATAAAACCTTTGACAAACCTTCTCAAAACAGCACTGCAACGAAACCTAAAACAAGAAAACAAAAGGACAAAACATTGGCTACTGATTCTGGTAATGATAAAGGAAAAGGCACTCGAAGTATTGAAAAAAAGAGTGCAAACATTAGTAGTACTAGCACCTCGGTTAGTACTCCTGGAAAGACAACTGTTTCAACTGTAGATAAACCAAATCAGCAAGCTGTTATTGCTGATAAAGTGGCAGTAAACAAGGCTGAAGTCAATGCTTTGAAGAGTCAAAACCTTTTTAGCCTAGAACAGGAAATCTCAAAGATCAAAATCTCTGTTCCTTTGACTGAGTTAGCTGCCCAACATGTATATAGGTCCAAAATTTTGAAAGCTTTGAACTTAGAAGATAATGAAGATTCACTCAATCTTAATGATGACCAACCAGAGCTTATTTTTGGTCCAAAGTTTCAAGAAGGTCCTGTCCCTCCCTTTTACGTAAGCTTAAACATTCATGACAAAATTCTGCACAATGCTATGCATGACTCGGGCGCTTCCCATAATTTAATGCCAAAAGCTGTAATGGAAAGCCTGGGTCTTGAAATTACCAGACCTTACAAAGATTTGTACTCCTTTGACTCAAGCAGAGTTAAATGTCTAGGATTGATAAAAGATCTCTGTGTTAACTTAGCCCAGATTCCAGCCAAATGTTTAGTCATGGATGTTGTTGTGGCTGATGTACCCCCAAAGTATGGAATGCTTTTATCAAGATCTTGGGGGGCTAAGTTACAAGGAACTATGCAAATGGACATGACCTATGCGACTATCCCTGTTTTTAATCAGGCTAGAAGACTTTACAGGGAGTCACACATGCAATACACAGTGACAAGTCAAGACCGGCCTCAAAACTCTCCTATGTATGCTGTTAGTACAAGCCTTGATTCTTTCATCATGTTTAATTATGAAACACTTACAGGACAAATAATTTCAACAGAATCAATGGCTGAAACGGAGGAAGAGGAACACAACGCTGAACTGCCGAAACGGTCTATTGTATCTGAAAATCCTAGTACACTAAATACAGATCTGGAACTACAAGTTATCAATCCTCAAACCGATGAAAAAATTGAGGAATCAAATTATACAAAGCCTATTCACCAAACTGAAAATGTCCCTCTTTGGACTATGTATTTTGATGGGTCATGCACCAAAACGAATGCTGGTGCAGGTGTCTGGATCACTAACACTGAAAATAATCATACAGAATGTATCTCATACAAATTAAATTTTCAGTGTTCCAACAACATATCAGAATATGAATCCCTTCTCTTAGGCTTGCATCTCTTGAAAAAGTTAGGTGCCAAGAGAATCAATGTATATGGGGATTCCGAATTAATCATCAGGCAAGTTAATGGGGAGTATAATTCAAATCACCCCAAACTTAGGGCCTACAGGAATGATGTCATGGATCTTTTGAAAACATTTGAGGAGTCCACACTGACTTTTGTCCCAAGAAAAAGAAACATTGCAGCCCACAATTTAGCCTTTGCTGCTAGAACCTGCCCAATACTGTATGATGACACCTCTCAGATAAAATTCAGACCAGCTATCCCTGATAACAAGAAATATTGGCAGGTGTTTGATGGAGATAAACAAATAGAAGACTTCATGCAATTCAGATATGAGTTTGAACTCCATAGTTCAGATTCAGATTATGACACAGACTGCAGTGAAGAAAATTTTCTTGGTGAAGAAGAACCATCTCCGCAGCTGGTAGATATAAACCTTCAGACTATCAAATTTAGAAACCAAACAGAATTAAGTGCAAAATCTGAAACAGAGGAATTGGAAACTCTACATTCTAGGGATGATAGTTTGCCCAAGGGTTTGGCCCCTCTAGAAGAATTGTTTGATTTTGATGATGTGGCTAACAAACCTAAACTGGAACCTGTAGAAACTGAAGTGGAGGAATGCAATATAGGCAGTAAGGAAAAACCGAAAATGATCAAGCTGTCCAAAACTTTGCCAGCGCACATTAAACTCAAATATTTAGAGCTGTTCAAATAATTTTCTGATGTTTTTGCGTGGAGTTATGAAGATCTTAAATCCTATGACACTGAAATAATACAGCACAAAATCCCTCTTAAAGAAAACCAAAAACCATTCAAACAGAAACTGCGCAGAATAAACCCTGTACAGCTGCCTTTGGTTAAGAAGGAAATCATGAAGATGCACAATGCTGGTATTATTGTCCCTATTAGATATTCTGAGTGGGTATCTAATCTGGTGTCTGTTAGGAAGAAGACTGGAGAAATCAGGCTTTGTATAGACTTCAGAAATTTAAACAAAGCTTCATTAAAGGACAACTACCCTTTGCCCAAGATGGATCATATTTTACAAAGGGTGGTTGGGTCTAAAAGGATTTCTTTGCTGGATGGCTATTCAGGGTATAATCAAGTCTTAGTCCACCCTGATGATCAATTAAAGACAACTTTTACTACACCATGGGGCACTTTCATGTATGTGAAAATGCCTTTTGGTTTAATGAATGCTGGAGCAACCTTTCAGAGAGCCATGGACATAGCATTCTCGGAAGAATTAGGCTTCTTCATCATTATCTATCTTGATGATGTGACTGTGTTTTCAAAAACAGATGAAGAAAACTTAGAACATTTGAGAAAAGTTTTCGAGAAGTGCAGAAGGTTTGGGATATCTTTGAACCCCAAGAAAACTTTATTCGGTCTCCAGGAAGGTAAGCTTCTTGGGCATATCATTTCAGAAGAGGGTATAAAGATAGATCCCATGAGGATTGAAGCCATATTGCAAATCTCCCATCCTCGGAATATTAAAGAGTTGCAGTCTTTCATCGGAAAGATAAAATTTTTGAGAAGGTTCATCCCCAACTTGGTCGAGCTCCTTAGGAATATTACAAACATGTTGAAAAAGGAGCAAGGGGTAAAATGGACCACAGAAGCAAAGACATCCTTTGAACTAGTTAAACAAGCGTTAACCAAAACACCAGTTCTCATAAGTCCCGATTTCTCAAAAGATTTTTATATCTTCTCATTTGCATCAGAACATACTATAGCTGCTGTCCTTTTACAGAAAAATCCACAAGGACAAGAGCAGCCCATTGCATTCTTTAGCAAGGCATTGAGGGATGCCCCTTTGAGGTATAACATTATGGAAAAACAGGCTTTTTCTTTGGTAAAGGCTTTGAAAGACTTCAGAGTATACATCCTTCACTCACACATCATTGCCTTTGTCCCAAATTCGGTTGTAAAAGACATTCTAACACAGGATCCAGATGGTAAGAGAGGTAAGTGGATTGCTGTTATTCTTGAATATGATTTAGAGATAAAACCCACTAAGCTCATCAAAGGCCAGGGTCTAGCTAAATTAATGGCTGAATCAAATTGTGAAGTTCTTGATATTAATATGATTAATGCTTTGGATAACCAAGAAGAGTTCTCAACTCCCGTTGTTGAAAATCATTTTGTGAATTCTCCTTGGTATACTGATATTGTTTATGTTTTGCTTAATCTGAATACACCTCCTGGTTTATCCAAAACAAAGGCAAGATTCCTGAAGTTAAAAGCTGTAAACTATTGCATTATTGATAAATGTCTTTATTGGAAAAATGCTAGTGGTATATTGCTTAAATGTTTGCCTGAGTTTGATGCAGAAAGGATTAAGCAAGAATTCCATGAAGGAGAGTGTGGAGGCCATTTGTATTGGAAGTCAACAGCCAACAAAATTTTGAGGGCTGGTTTCTATTGGCCTACTCTTTTTCCTGATATACACAAGCTGACAACTACTTGCCATAAATGCCAATTGTTCGAGGGCAAGAGAAAATTACTACCCCTTCCTCTGCATCCAATTACTGTTGAAGCCCCTTTTCAATAGTGGGGACTTGACTTCATAGGAGAAATCCACCCACCATCCTCTGCCCAACATAGGTGGATCCTTACTGCCACAGACTACTTCACTAAGTGGATAGAAGCCATTCCATGTAGACAGGCCAATGATTCAGTTATCATCAAATTCATAGAAACCAACATCCTCTCCAGATTTGGCTGTCCTATAAAAATCATCACAGATAATGCAGCAGCATTTGGATCAAAGAGAATGGTAGAGTTCTGTCACAAATACCAGATAACATTGGGACACTCCACAGCCTATTACCCTCAAGGTAATGGACTTGCAGAATCTTCCAACAAAAGCTTAGTGAACATAATAAAGAAATTGTTGGAGGACAATAAGAAATCTTGGCACACAAAGCTGATCCATGCACTTTGGGCTAATATATTAACCTTGAAGAAATCCATTGGTATGTCACCCTTTCAGCTTGTATATGGTACAGATGCAATTTTTCCTAACAGCCTGGGTGTACCAGTTATGAAGTTAATTCAAGAGTTGAAAACTGAAGAAAATGACATAATCAGAAGGATAAATCAGACCATTCATCTTCAGCAGACCAGGGAGGAAGTGTATAACAAAGCATTGCAGAAGCAACACAATATCAAGAAAATATTTGATAGAAGAACAAAGGCCAGCAATTTCAAGATTGGGGACAAAGTTTTAAAGTGGGACTCAAAGAGGGAAGACAAGGGAAAGCATGGAAAATTTGACAACCTATGGCTTGGCCCTTACTCTATTCATTCAGTTGCTGGAAACAATGCATTCTTCTTACAAGAGCTGAATGGAACAGAATTGTTTGGGGGTCCTGTCAATGGCAGGATGCTTAAGCATTACCTTTCTTAAACCATTTTGTGTTCTGAAGCCTTTTTATTTTTCTTTTTCCATTGTGAATATTTCATCCACCATCGCATTCAAAGTTATGAAAAATCAAAAATACAAAAACAAAGAAAAAAATGAAAAGAGGGCAGAAATGAAAACAAGAAAGGCAAGGCCCCATGCCAAAAAGAAAAGTAAATCCGAAAGTGTGAAAGCTCAAATGCCACTCCTTAAAACACACTTCTAATTAGTCAAACTGTTTAATCTTGAATAATTAGCTTTCAATTTTCTGCTGATAGGGTAGCGAATTTGATTTGCCAAACTGTTTAATCTTGGCTTATCAGTAGATAGATTAGAATAGAAATTAAGGTTCAAACAAACTCAAAATCTGAACCAAAGTTCCCAAGAGAAAGATGACTCAAAACTATTTATTTTCTGAGTCATAAAAGAGAAGACCTGGTTCTAATCCGCTCAAAACTTGAACCAGAAGAAAGGCAAAGATAGCTCACCGAAAAGGAAAAACAGAGCTGTGAAAATAAGAGAAGGCCATAATAAGAAATTTTCAGATCTTAAGCCTTCTGTTTTGATTTAAAATTTTCTGCAAATAATAATCTATGTGCAGCTTGTCTTTATGCCATAGATCATAGCAAGTCAAACAGATCAATCTTGACTTGACTATTTTTAAATTTCTGTTGTAGAATTTAGAGAATGAAAGTTTGTTGGACTGTTTAATCCCAACAGACAGTAGACTAGGTAGAGAAACATCTGAGCTCAACTGTTTAATCTGAGTTTAGGGAGAAATAAGGAGTAGAAATAGATTAGATTTCCTTCTTTCAAAAGAATAAAATGTTGAGAATAGAGTTTGCCAATCCAAGTGCACTCTGATGAAGAAAAAATGTTAGATCAGTAGGATTGGGGTAGGTAGAAGTTGTATTGATGAAATTCATCTTTCTTTCATGACTGATATTATTTTGTCAAAGAAAAGCAAGAGCAAGCAATGGGTCAGGCACCAGTCAGCATCCCAGAGAAATCAAGTCTGAATTCTTGATGCCTTCAAGAAGGCACCATCCCCAAGTGGAGCCACTGTTAGCCACCTATATTTTTCCATTATATCAGCTGGTGGCTAAATATTCTTTGCAGCCTTCAAGAAACAAATTCAGTCCTGAAATTGTTGGTGTTTGAAGTCTTTTGGTGAAACCATAAACTGCTGGTTAGATCTTCATACTTTTCCTTCTCCCAGCCTCTGATATTCCACAAAAATCCAAGTCAAATACTGCTGCATCCCTTTTCCTTTCCCCTCCCTTGCTTCCATCTTACCTTCATTCTCCAATCTCCTTTTATTCTTAAAAACCCTACAAAACCATATGTTATTCCTTATCCCTTCATTAATCTCGTTTCCTAAGGTTAAAAACCCATCTTTTAACCTTATCGGAATTATATTTCCTTTTGAAATTCTTTGAAAAAACCATAGAAAACACATTTTTCTATGCGTTAGGCTTAGGCCCCTCAGGCTAAGCCCCCTGCCTTTTCTTCCTCCACATGCCCGAGCGCCAGGATTGACCGCTCAGTCCTGAGGCGCTAAACCAAAATATAACCCCTCTCCGTCCTTTTTCCTCTGAACATTCGAAAACCCATCTTTTATAAGGTTTGGCATGAAATATTAAATCACATGTTTTATCGCCCCAAGTCCTTCTCAGCCGTCGATCTTCTCCCCAGATCCGACGGAGCGGAGCGAGCCCCACCTGGTGGACCCCCCTCCCCCGCGCACTTTCCCAAAAACCGTGGTTTTCCTCCTGCACCACTTTTCGTCGGGTGGCAGTTTTATCCCGTCGGCCAGCGATTCCATACGCTGGCCGACATGTGTCCTCCGCCCCGTTCCAAAACCGCCGCGCTGTCTCATCGCCCGCGCATTATTCTTCGGACCATAGCCCTGCAGCGGGATTCACCTCCATCGTCGGATTTGGGCCCTCCCATCTAACGGTTGCCGATCACCTCATCTGCTCGACCTATAACGGACTTGCCCACCCGTTAACTTCCCCCGGCGCGTTCGAAAACCGATCTCCGCCGTCGGTCTCTGCAGATCGACGGTTCTCATACAAAATCCTGATTCCATCGTACAGTCCACCTTTTTTCCGCTGACTTTTCGAAATGCTCCCGACCGTTAATCACAGTACGATCAACGGCTCTGATTGCTCCATTTCCCGCATGCCCTCCAATGCAGATTTGTCCATATAACGTAGGATTTTCTCATTTTTCTTGTATTTTGCAGGTTTTAAAGGTTCTTTCGTCGTATTTTAGGAAAATTGGAAAGACGGGGGTGACGACTCCCGTTCTTTCGATTTATCCAAAGGATCGACCGCAGGGTGAAGAACAATGTTATCAACGAGGTGTCATGAGCCTTGGTTGCTGCGCACCCCTGTAAAGCTTGAAGAATACCGTCAAAATCAACGCAGAGAAAGAGTATCAGATATTGAAGACAACAATGAACCAGAGCAGCATATTAGTGGACAGATTAGCGGGGATTACGGCTAAGACGGTTATCAAAAGCCTAATCCCCGACTTAGAACACAGATTAAAGGAAAACCTAAAAGTGTTCATCAGACATATTGCCTCCACCGCCATACTTTGAGGCAAATTGATTCCTCAACCACCGCTGTGCCACCTATTGCCTCAAAATGCTCAATCAGAGGCTGAATTTATTGAACAGGGTCATCTATTATGCCTCGGAACAGCCAAAGAAGTTATTTCTGCCCCAGATTTAATGACAGAATGTTTGTAGAGTAACCCTAATAGTACGCAGAGCCTCAAATTTCAAACAAAAGCTCCCTCCGAGCTTACTTCATAAGTGTAAACACATTAATGCAGTGGAACACCTGTATGATTTCTCCATCGAGCCTCCAAGGGCTAGGAAGACATTAATTCTGCATTAATTGTATTTGGGATCTTTTTATCAGATCTCACCTCCTCATCCTTCTATAAATACTTTAGTAGAAGATGAGTGAGGGGTTGGATTGTTTGGTTGTTAATGTAAACTGCTGAAGCATTGTAATGTAATTGAGCCGGGAACTCTTGACTGTAAATAGTGGTTTCATGGGCTCTTGGAGCTCTGCTTGTAACAGATAGGTTAGGTTGTGAAGAGAGATGGATTAAAACACTGGATCTGAAGATTGTAACTGGTTTGAAGAATCAATACAAGCTGATTTATGGGATCCTGGTCTATGCTGATGGTGATGTTATTCTCACTGTGAACTTGTCATTTTATTTATTTTTTCAATTTGTTTCATTTTCCACTGTAAAGAACAATTTAAACAGGGTTAGGACCTACTGTATATCAGTAACCTTCTCTGGCTGAGAAATCTTTATTTAAATGTTTTCTTCCAACTGTGTTATTTGAAAATGATTTAATTCAGTCTAAGTACAGGGATGCTGGCGTTCCCTCATCTTTTTGTCACAGCTGAATGTTGTTTTTAGATGTTACTTTCAATATATGTTGTGTAAGGAATGAATTGAGGAAATCAAAGGTTAGCCCTGAGTCCCTTTCTTGTTTTCTCAACTATTTGATTGTTTCCCTTAGGATGTGTCAAAAGCTGACTAGTTTCGAAGTACTTATCAGATCTTAGGCCATTCTGTGTTATCTCTGTGATTGTCTTGGAAGTAACTAAGTAAAGAAGAGCTAGGAGAGGATATGGTGAGCCCAACCTACTAGTTTCTACTCCAAAGGTTGCCTTTAAGTTTCCCTTCATTTTTATATGTATTCTATTGGAAGTCTATCAAAGGCTAGATAGTTTCAAAGTACTTACCAGATCCTAGTTTGCTTCTATGTTTTTCTTAAGTGCCTGGTCAAAGGCTGGCTAGTTTCAAAGTACTTACCAGATCCTGGGCTGCTCTTTGTTCTGCATCTGTCATTTCCTTTTCTTGTTGTACCACTCCATTCCATAAATCAAGCCTTAAAGAGATCCTTAGGCATAGATGACTTGCCCCATAGATCACTCTTGAACCTGAATGTTTCAATTAAACCCTCTTATGACTCCATAGCCCAATGGATTGAAAACTTGCCATCATCTTTCTTTATAATCAAAGCTTACTCTTTTGCTTGCAACTTCTCACCTTTGAACCTATTTGCATATAGATATTTCCGCCTCAAACAGCAACTATGTTCAACTATCCGAGAAAACGAAACAAAACTCTTGGCCTTCATAACTAGCCTAATATCATCACCCTAAACTTCAAAGACAATATCCATCTTTGTACATATTGGAGAGATCCCTCTCCGGATTCAGGAGGGCTAGATCCTAGAATCCCAAAGTTGGTTGAAATGATGTTAACTTTGTAATCGGACTTTGCCAATCTTTCTTGTTACAGAGACCTAACACCTTGTGCACATTCGGGCGGCCCGTTCGCCGTTTTTCTCCCTTATGGCATCGTTCGGTCAGGCACATCGTGTCGCGCCGTGGGAGGTCGCCCAACCGGGCGCGTTCGGGTCCAGTCGTTTCGTTCGAGGGTGCCCGTATCAGTTTTGCTAAGTTGTGACCACCCGGGTGCCTTGTGCACGTCATGTCAGGTGTTTCATGTCATGAGGCCGCCCAAGGAAACACGTTCAGGCCTCCCTCTTTCTTCCCCAATCTCCCTCCCTCTCTCTCTCTCTTTCTCTCTCTACCCTCCAATCCTCTCACTATATCCCTCCCTCTATCCTTCTTTCTACCCCCCTTCCATCTTTGTGTCACTATCTCCCTCTCTTACACTTCTAATCTACCTCTCTCACTCATCTCCCTCTCTCTCTCTCTCCATTCCTTCTCTCCCCTATCCTTCAGTTTATCTCCATCTCTCCCTTGTGACTCCCCTTGTCTGCCTTGTTGGCAAGGTTAAAATGGTTAATCTTTGATAAACAAAATGTAGATCAGATATTTCATCAAAAAGAGGGAACCATACCCTATCTTCCAGGCTATGCCTATCAGTCGCTTGGCCTCTTCTTTCTCTCACATGAATGTAGTCTTTCTTGACTGGTACAGAGTAAGGTTTCACATTATCAACTATTTTTTTGGGACAAATTTTAGTTGTTTCAACACTGCTAGATTCTTCAAGCTTATCCTTTAAACCATCTTAGTCTTTTGTACTCTCTTTAATTTTGTAGTGCTTTCCATTCCTCTCAGTCACATATGTTTCCT
>JAXQQM020068019.1:0-73302 GCA_034641835.2 Pinus albicaulis
TGGGCCAATGGAATCTTGATTATTACTGTCAGTGCGCCAATAATTAAAATGAAACACCATATTAAGCACAATTTGGAAACTTTTGCAGTAACGAAATTCAGAAGTGACTGTCATGTTGAGGGAGGGAAAATCCATTCAAAGGTTGGACTTTGATTTGAAGTGAGTAGATTTGAAAAATGTGACCACGCAAAGTCTGCTGACTGAATTGAACTAATCTATTCAATGCAGGCAGCAAAACATTGTTTGACTTTGTGGACATCTTCCACCATTCTATTGATAATTGTCCTCGGATGAGACTAATTTAATTATTAAAGCATTTGATTTCATTACATCCAGTGGAGATGATGATTTGAATGTTGGCTCCCAGGGGGACTTCAGAATTCTGAGTCATTGCAATGGGATCATCAAATTGATTCGTTGGGACCATTGATTCAATACAGTCGGGATTCATGATATTCTAATAAAGCCCGCCCATATTATTTGAATACGAAGCCTTTTACACAGTGATTCTATCTCAACAGATCCATGAAATGGTGCCTTTGAGTCTGATAAATATCAAACACTATGAAATTCAGACAACCCATCTAAACTTTTCTGGTTGTTGAGTTGTAGTTATCTGCACAGTCCAATGCCATAAGTTAATATGTTGGGAAGAGCATTCACAAAGTGAACGTGGAATTTCCATATTGTTCTTTTTCTGGCAAGAAAACAAAACTTGAATTTGGCATCAGCATATTGAAATGCCCAAACCCTTCATGGGGCCTGTTGCTCATGTGTCATCTAGGGCTAACAATGTGCCAAAGAGACGCCACATTAATCTGAGAAGTCCTCTGAGCTCAGGGAGCTCAAGATGCTCAGGTAGTTCAGGGAACCCATATGTTGGATACCACTTCCTTAGGTTGGCACAATCCTTTTACATGTCTCAAAAGAGGGATTCTCCTCTCAAAGCCATGCATTATGCATTAAAGGAAATTGATTGTTTTGAGAAAACCAGCAATGGAAATGTAAAGCCTAAGCTTGTAATGAGCCTTTATCTCCTGGCTGAAACTAAGTGTAGGCTTGGGCAATATGAAGAATGCATTTAAATATGCAACTTGGGGATACTTATTCTATGTTGGGTCAATATGAGAATGCCTTGATATCTTACCATGAAGGCCTCAGAATTTAGAAGCAGGCTCTGGGAGATAAGGATTGTCGAGTTGCTGATACTTGCCGGTATATAGCAGAGTCTCATTTGTAGGTGAGCATTCCCTTGAAAGAATGAATGATATTTCGAGCTTCAAGTATAATTTCTTATACCTATTAGGAACCATATGTGTGCTGATATTTCTTAATAAATTTCTTATTATTCAGTAGATATCTGAGTATTCTCAGGTAATATTTTTTAGGACCAAGTTCAGGAAGGTCAGGTAACTTCCCTTAACTACCCTGCTTATGCCATGAGGCATTTGTAGTGTATGGAAGGACATAAACTGTAGCAAATCAGGTGTTTCACTCATAGCTCTGCTCAGGTCATAGGGATGATAAAACCCTTACTGTGTTGGTCGTGCAAGACCAAGCTCATGCAGAGCTAACTTCATGTAAGGCAGGACCTTATCTAAGCAGAGCTTTATCTACCATTTCTTCCGCAGTGCATAACTATCAAGATATTTTTTCTCATCGTGGCTTATGGTTTAATCATTCTGCTCTTTTTCTCTTTTTCCTCAAAAACTGTAGTACTGTTTATACTTAGGAGATGATCAAATTTTACTTCTAACTATGAAAGTTGGAAAGATATCTTGGAGGTTGAGGGTTATTATGATGGTTCCTTTTTCATGATTCCACAATACCCCATGGGGTTTTCAGGTTTCCAAATCGACCCAAAACCTCATAAAATCCCTAAACACACATATCGATTATAACCGCGAAACTATATTTTGCTGAATTTTTGGTAATGGTTACTGTAAAAGGCATATACAATGAGATACCTTAATGGTGGCAGGGCACGCATAGGCAGACTAGTGAATTATTACCATTCACCTTGAGCCCCTGGATTTGTTGGCTCCTTTTGGGGAGGTAGTTTGGAGAGCAGACTAGTGAATTATTACCATTCACCTTAAGCCCCTGGATTTGTTGGCTCCTTTTTGGGAGGTAGTTTGGAGAGTGCCCCGGGTCATTGAAATCACTATAAACAAAATTGTGAATGGGTAGACCCGATCGTGGAAAATTTGTAAGCTGCCAATTTGCAACTTCCAAACCACAATGAGAGAGTAGGTGACTAATAATAATGAAGCTATATTTGAGATCTTGACATTTATTTGAGAAATAAATCCCCTGCTTTCCCAACTCAAAACCAAATTTAGTTGTTTCTCTAAAAATTATATTTTACGCTACAAAAAATTTCCATTTTTGCAATTGTAAATTAGGTGAACATCCAGTAATTGAGACAAATTGAACTAATTCCATGTATTTCTATGACCCAAAAAAAAAGACCTTGGAAAAAGATTATGAAGCAAATTCGGTGGACATTATATTCACATAGCCCTATTGTTGTATCTAGGACATTTATCTTCAAGAAAATCAGATAAAAAATTCTAAATTAGGAATTTGGCTTCTGTGATCCATATAACTTCATACAACCATTTAAAATTATGTTCATAAATGCATACCAGTTGTTCTTTTGTGCTTTGTTGATTAACTACAACATGCCTGCCCACACAGTGTACATTGATCAATTAACTATAGCCTTCACTCTCCAAACACGTGGAGACAATTAGTTAGCATGATAGATTTATAATTGACTAATTGCACCCTGATTACAGTGATATCAATGAGAAGCGGTATCAGTAATTGTTATTTTTCTTGAACATATGCATATGTGATTTTAATGGGCAAAGAAATGGTTGAATGAAGTACTGTGATTGCGCATTCAAACACAAGGAGGGCATTATTTATTTTTAACACAACAGAATTTGACTTACTTCCTTGGTTGAGAATTTTCCTTGGCACCATAAGCAGGTAAAACAAGAAATCAAGCCATTGAAACCAAATTTGCAGAAATCCATTCACCCCATGTAATAAATTCACATTGTATAGTTTGATCTCAGATTGTGATTGTGATATCCAGGGACAATAAATTTCAATTCTGCAAAAAGAAGGGGTCATAAGGCCAGTTCAATATTTATCTTATCAAGTAATACCTATCAAAATAAAAAACAAAACGAGTTCAGACATTTGTAAGGGATGAAAGATGCATCTTTACCAGTAATAAGCAAAAGTCCAAACTCCCGTTGTTTCAGGAAAACAACACTTTTGCCATTAAAGTGTCCAACTAGAAGGATTAGTACAGTTCCCGGAGTAATGCTAGACTTATATAGTCTCGAAAAGCAGATTTCAAACAAGGATACCGACCATTACTTTGGCAGCAAGATTACCATCATTTGTAATGGTGACACTATGTCCCCTGCCTGTGGATTGCAAAATTTTGTCTTGCACGGCTCGCCAAAATATAGTAAATGCATAAAATATCAATCCACCCGCCCTAGAGATGTTATATTTAAAACAATAGTCTGAAAGGATTGTGCAGCAGAAATGCTTAGCGTGTGGAATCTTATATTTAAAGTGATGCATTTCACATAAAACTCTGCACCTGTAGCTTTCAAGGTATGGAGATTGCATTTTCAAAGCATCGAATGATGCAACATTGGAAGTGGGGAAACTATAAAGCATTTACCATCCCAGTGGTCATTACAAGGTCAGCTATTGCCATGCCACCAAAAAATGAAGCTTTATAGTTCCCATTCTCTTTTCCCCCGCCAATGTGAAATCTCAATTACATCTCAACCATTGATCCTATTTTAGATCAACGGCTCTCGCACTTCGCCATCACATCTCTTCGTTAGCACTTCATCACATCGGCACATCGCAACTTCCCAGTTCCCTTGTCCCCTGAGCCTTTTCCCCTCGCCGATGCGATCCCCCGAGTAAATCTCCATCGTTGATCTCGATCTCGATCCAACGGTCCTTTGTCCATTGCACCTGCTTCATCGCATCAGCACATCGCTCATCGCAATTCCAAATTTCCCTTATCCCCTGACCCTTTCTTCACCGATTGCCAATCCGCCGAGTTGATCCTCACCGTCCATTCCTTCCAGATCAATGGTTCAAGTTCACTATGGGGGAATCCGACCAAAGTGGCCTATACTCCCCAGTGCCCCTGCAATTGACTCTTTTGACTATGGGAGATATTAGATCTATGGCTAAGATTTACTACGGAGGCACGCCATGATATTTTCCTCCATACCCCCCAGTCCTCCCACAATTGATCTCAGTCGTCGATCTTCTCTAGATCCGATGGTCATCGTCTCTCCTTCACTCCCTCCCACTTTCACCTTTTTCCCTTTATATCTTTGCCCCTACCTTGATTATAACCCTTTATCACTAAAATCCAACAATGCATTGTTTTCCCCAGCCCCTTATCTCTCCACTCCTGGTTCCTATTTCTTCCATGAGACCCTACCTTCCCCATTCCTTAAGCCTCCATCCCTTACCATTTTCTACCCCTGTGCCCCTTGCAAAAAGGCGTGTTCCTTGTATTTCCCCTCCATATATGTCAAGTCCCACATCGAATCTGAGTCATTGATCTTTCCGGATCAATGATCCTCGCATCACCTCCCGCTTTTCCTCCACCAAACATCACCACACGTCACCCCGGCCCCACCATATGTTTCCTCACCCATCTTATCTCCCCTCACGCTCATCCACAACTCTAGACCTTCGGCCTAAATATCTAATGACTGTTGCTTCGTTTCGTGCTCCATTTCACCAAATCTCCCCAACGTGCATCTTCCGCACGAAACTGCTAGTTTTGCAGAGGCCACATGTCAAGCAATGAACCGTATCACACTCAATAAACCCATTACCACTTACCACCCTTTGCCAACGTGAAAACCATTGGTTTCGCCCAAAAACACCTTGCCTCTACTTGCACCCAAATTCAAATATTTCCTCTGTTTCTTCCTGGTTTTATTCACAAAACCCTTCCCTACAATAACCCCTTCCTTTGCATCGCTCTATAACCCCTCCCCGAGCCTCTGAAGCAGTTAAACCGAATATTCATAGGTTTTTTATAACATTTGTTTTTTTTGTGCAGGTTTCGTGATGGTTAAATGAAATAACCATCCGACGGTCAAATAAAGTAATTAAACGACAAGGATGATGATCCTCTGAGGTCTAAAAACACAGAAAAAGGATGTTAATGGTTGAAATCTCCATGTTTAATCGATGCATTATGAACATCGATCACTCTAGAAAAACCCTTCAGCACAGAAAGCCACCTGTACAAAAGACTATGATTAAAGGATTAAACGAAGATTAAAAGATAGAAACACAGTTAAAGACAGATGAAAAAGGTTTAAGGAAAATAGTAAAGTGATAAATGTAGCATGATGAATTATGAAGGAAAAAAGTGAGATCATGCCTTAAAACATAGTTTATTGATGAAATTAAAGGAAATCTTAGGCTAAAGAAGCCTAGAAAACATCAACAAAGAGTAGTTATTTTCATCAAAAATATCAACTAACTCCTTTGGCCATTCTTTATCTGAAAGGAAAATTAGAAGTTATTACACAAAAGAATATAGTTTAAACTGTCAGGACAGTTATTGTAAAAGATAATAATAAAGCCTTAAAGTCAATATTTTCACCTATTTTATCCTTAGAAATTAAAGATAGAGCTATTAAAACATAGAGGTATCTACAGATGTTCCTACCTTATGTCTTGCATGTTTTTTAAGGTCAGAAATGCATTTACTCTGTAATTAATAACACTTGAACCCTAGAAGAGTTCCACCCCCTCATTTGTAGCATAAATACTGCATTCAAACTCATTGTAAATGTTGGATTTTGATGACTAATGCTAGAATAATACATAGTCCTTTGAAGCTCTTGAAGAGAAATTGATGTCTTGGAACTCATGCATGATCTGATTTGCTTGTTGATGGAGAAGGATTGTTTGCAGGATCCATAGGCTTGGTTGATGGTGAAGTTTTTTTTGTTTATGTTTTCTAAGTTTTCCATAATGTTTTTCCATCTTGCTATGTTGCAATAGGACAAAAAATTTAGATTGAGAAACATTTCTAGTGGCACCTTAAATCTGTTTGTCCTTCACTGCCTTAATGTTTTCTTCTGCTAAGATATATTAGGGAAATCTTTCATTGCTCTCTAACGATTTCTTAGCTCGTCCATTTCTTGAATAAATTAGATCAGTTAGCATCAATTATGATTTATGGTTATCCGTGCATATTGTTGCCATTGAAATATTCTGTTATTGGAATCATCTCTTTAAAGCAGCTTTGTCTAGGTTTGTTAGAGAATTATGTTTAAAATCATGCTCTTTGCCTTTACTTAGCTGAAATTGTTTTAAGGAAACCTTATAGCTGTAACTTTGGATGTTAGAGTTTTCTCTTCTTCTATGGTTATAGTTACTTGTGTATCTTAAAAGTTTTTCTGCTCTAGATGATAAAAGCTCTGAAAGTTGGATAAGTTTCTTACCTTTCTGTGTTTTTATCTGAATGTTTGTCTTGGTTAATTATCTGTTTTCAGTTTGAAATCAAATGTATTAGGTTCTACTTATGCCTTTGATTCTCTTGTTGTTCTTATCAATTTTACAATTCCCTCAGTTTGCAAGTATATAAAGGATTTTGTTTCAGCCCTTTATTAGTTTCTTGTTCTCAATCTTTATGTCCATTTCATAAATCCATCATAACCTTAAAAGATTTGGGCCAATGGAATCTTGATTATTACTGTCAGTGCGCTAGTAATTAAAATGAAACGCCATATTAAGCAGAATTTGGAAACTTTTGCAGTAATGAAATTCAGAAGTGACTGTCATGTTGAGGGAGGGAAAATCCATTCAAAGGTTGGACTTTGATTTGAAGTGAGTAGATTTGAAAAATGTGACCACGCAAAGTCTGCTGACTGAATTGAACTAATCTATTCAATGCAGGCAGCAAAACATTGTTTGACTTTGTGGACATCTTCCACCATTCTATTGATAATTGTCCTCGGATGAGACTAATTTAATTATTAAAGCATTTGATTTCATTACATCCAGTGGAGATGATGATTTGAATGTTGGCTCCCAGGGGGACTTCAGAATTCTGAGTCATTGCAATGGGATCATCAAATTGATTCGTTGGGACCATTGATTCAATACAGTCGGGATTCATGATATTCTAATAAAGCCCGCCCATATTATTTGAATACTAAGCCTTTTACACAGTGATTCTATCTCAACAGATCCATGAAAAGGTGCCTTTGAGTCTGATAAATATCAAACACTATGAAATTCAGACAACCCATCTAAACTTTTCTGGTTGTTGAGTTGTAGTTATCTGCACAGTCCAATGCCATAAGTTAATATGTTGGGAAGAGCATTCACAAAGTGAACGTGGAATTTCCATATTGTTCTTTTTCTGGCAAGAAAACAAAACTTGAATTTGGCATCAGCATATTGAAATGCCCAAACCCTTCATGGGGCCTGTTGCTCATGTGTCATCTAGGGCTAACAATGTGCCAAAGAGACGCCACATTAATCTGAGAAGTCCTCTGAGCTCAGGGAGCTCAAGATGCTCAGGTAGTTCAGGGAACCCATATGTTGGATACCACTTCCTTAGGTTGGCACAACTTTTTACATGTCTCAAAAGAGGATTCTCCTCTCAAAGCCATGCATTATGCATTAAAGGAAATTGATTGTTTTTTGAGAAACCAAAGAATGGAAACAAAGCCTAAGCTTGTAATGAGCTTATCTCCTGCTAAAACTAAGTGTAGGCTTGGGCACAGTGAAGAATGCATTTAAATATGCAGCTTGGGGATACTTATTCTATGTTGGGTCAATATGAGAATGCCTTGATATCTTACCATGAAGGCCTTAGAATTCAAAAGCAGGTTGTGGGAGATAAGGATCGTCGAGTTGTTGATACTTGTCAGTATATAGCAAAGCCTCCTTTGCAGGTGATCATTCCCTTGAAATAATGAATGATATTTCGAGCTTCAAGTATAATTTCTTATACCTATTAGGAACTATATGTGTATTGATATTTCTTGATAAATTTCTTATTATTCAGTATATATCTGAGTATTCTCTGGTAAGATTTTTCAGGACCAAGTTCAGGAAGGTCAGGTAAGTTCCCTTAACTACCCTGCTTATGCCATGAGGCATTTGTAGTGTATGGAAGGACATAAACTGTAGCAAATCAGGTGTTTCACTCATAGCTCTGCTCAGGTCATAGGGATGATAAAACCCTTACTGTGTTGGCCGTGCAAGACCAATCTCATGCAGAGCTAACTTCATGTAAGGCAGGACCTTATCTAAGCAGAGCTTTATCTACCATTTCCTCCACAGTGCGTAACTATCAAGATATTTTTTCTCATCGTGGCTTATGGTTTAATCATTCTCCTCTTTTTCTCTTTTGCCTCAAAAACTGTAGTACTGTTTATACTTAGGAGATGATCAAATTTTACTTCTAACTATGAAAGTTGGAAAGATATCTTGGAGGTTGAGGGTTATTATGATGGTTCCTTTTTCATGATTCCATAATACCCCATGGGGTTTTCAGGTTTCCAAATCGACCCAAAACCTCAGAAAATCCCTAAACACACATATCGATTATAACCGTGAAACTATATTTTGCTGAATTTTTGGTAATGGTTACTGTAAAAGGCATATACAATGAGATACCTTAATGGTGGCAGGGCACGCATAGGCAGACTAGTGAATTATTACCATTCACCTTGAGCCCCTGGATTTTTTGGCTCCTTTTGGGGAGGTAGTTTGGAGAGCAGACTAGTGAATTATTACCATTCACCTTAAGCCGCTGGATTTGTTGGCTTCTTTTTGGGATGTAGTTTGGAGAGTGCCCCGGGTCATTGAAATCACTATAAACAAAATTGTGAATGGGTAGACCCGATCATGGAAAATTTGTAAGCTGCCAATTTGCAACTTCCAAACCACAATGAGAGAGTAGGTGACTAATAAAAATGAAGCTATATTTGAGCTCTTGACATTTATTTGAGAAATAAATCCCCTGCTTTCCCAACTCAAAACCAAATTTAGTTGTTTCTCTAAAAATTATATTTTACGCTACAAAAAATTCCCATTTTTGCAATTGTAAATTAGGTGAACATCCAGTCATTAAGACAAATTGAACTAATTCCATGTATTTCTATGACCCAAAAAAAAAAGACCTTGGAAAAAGATTATGAAGCAAATTCGGTGGACATTATATTCACATAGCCCTATTGTTGTATCTAGGACATTTATCTTCAAGAAAATCGGATAAAAAATTAGGAATTTGGCTTCTGTGATCCATATAACTTCATACAACCATTTAAAATTATGTTCATAAATGCATACCAGTTGTTATTTTGTGCTTTGTTGATTAGCTACAACCTGCCTACCCACACAGTGTACATTGATCAATTAACTATAGCCTTCACTCTCCAAACAAGTGGAGACAATTAGTTAGCATGATAGATTTATAATTGACTAATTGCACCCTGATTACAGTGATATCAATGAGAAGCGGTATCAGTAATTGTTATTTTGCTTGAACATATGCATATATGATTTTAATGGGCAAAGAAATGGTTGAGTGAAGTACTGTGATTGCACATTCAAACACAAGGAGGGCATTATTTGTTTTTAACACAACAGAATTTGACTTACTTCCTTGGTTGAGAATTTTCCTTGGCACCATAAGCAGGTAAAACAAGAAATCAAGCCATTGAAACCAAATTTGCAGAAAGCCATTCACCCCATGTAATAAATTCACATTGTATAGTTTGATCTCAGATTGTGATTGTGATAACCAGGGACAATAAATTTCAATTCTGCAAAAAGAAGGGGTCATAAGGCCAGTTCAATATTTATCTTATCAAGTAATACCTATCAAAATAAAAAACAAAACGAGTTCAGACATTTGTAAGGGATGAAAGATGCATCGTTACCAGTAATAAGCAAAAGTCCAAACTCCAGTTGTTTCAGGAAAACAACACTTTTGCCATTAAAGTGTCCAACTAGAAGGATTAGTACAGTTCTCGGAGTAATGCTAGACTTATATAGTCTCGAAAAGCAGATTTCAAACAAGGATACTGACCATTACTTTGGCAGCAAGATTACCATCATTTGTAATGGTGACACTATGTCCCCTGCCTGTGGATTGCAAAATTTTGTCTTGCACGGCTCGCCAAAATATAGTAAACGCATAAAATATCAATCCACCCGCCCTAGAGATGTTATATTTAAAATAATAGTCTGGAAGGATTGTGCAGCAGAAATGCTTAGCGTGTGGAATCTTATATTTAAAGTGATGCATTTCACATAAAACTCTGCACCTGTAGCTTTCAAGGTATGGAGATTGCATTTTCAAAGCATCGAATGATGCAACATTGGAAGTGGGGAAACTATAAAGCATTTACCATCCCAGTGGTCATTACAAGGTCAGCTATTGCCATGCCACCAAAAAATGAAGCTTTATAGTTCCCATTCTCTTTTCCCCCGCCAATGTGAAATCTCAATTACATCTCAACCATTGATCCTATTTTAGATCAACGGCTCTCGCACTTCGCCATCACATCTCTTCGTCAGCACTTCATCACATCAGCACATCGCAACTTCCCAGTTCCCTTGTCCCCTGAGCCTTTTCCCCTCGCCGATGCGATCCCCCGAGTAAATCTCCATCGTTGATCTCGATCTCGATCCAACGGTCCTCTGTCCATTGCACCTGCTTCATCGCTCATCGCAATTCCAAATTTCCCTTATCCCCTGACCCTTTCTTCACCGATTGCCAATTGTCGAGTTGATCCTCACCATCCATTCCTTCCAGATTAATGGTTCAAGTTCACTATGGGGGAATCCGACCAAAGTGGCCTATACTCCCCAGTGCCCCTGCAGTTGACTCTTTTGAATATGGGAGATCTTAGATCTATGGCTAAGATTTACTACGGAGGCACACCATGATATTTTCCTCCATACCCCCCAGTCCTCCCGCAATTGATCTCAGTCGTCGATCTTCTCTAGATCCGATGGTCATCTTCTCTCCTTCACTCCCTCCCACTTTCACCTTTTTCCCTTTATATCTTTGCCCCTACCTTGATTATAACCCTTTATCACTATAATCCAACAATGCATTGTTTTCCCCAGCCCCTTATCTCTCCACTCCTGGTTCCTATTTCTTCCATGAGACCCTACCTTCCCAATTCCTTAAGCCTCCATCCCTTACCATTTTCTACCCCTGTGCCCCTTGCAAAAAGGCGTGTTCCTTGTATTTCCCCTCCATATATGTCAAGTCCCACATCGAATCTGAGTCATTGATCTTTCCGGATCAATGATCCTCGCATCACCTCCCGCTTTTCCTCCACCAAACATCACCACACGTCACCCCGGCCCCACCATATGTTTCCTCGCCCATCTTATCTCCCCTCACGCTCATCCACAACTCTAGACCTTCGGCCTAAATATCTAATGACTGTTGCTTCGTTTCGTGCTCCATTTCACCAAATCTCCCCAACGTGCAACTTCCGCACGAAACTGCTAGTTTTTCAGAGGCCACATGTCAAGCAATGAATCGTATCGCACTCAATAAACCCATTACCACTTACCACCCTTTTCCAACGTGAAAACCATTGGTTTCGCCCAAAAACACCTTGCCTCTACTTGCACCCAAATTCAAATATTTCCTCTGTTTCTTCCTGGTTTTATTCACAAAACCCTTCCCTACAATAACCCCTTCCTTTGCATCGCTCTATAACCCCTCCTCGAGCCTCTGAAGCAGTTAAACCAAATATTCACAGGTTTTTTATAACATTTGTTTGTTTTGTGCAGGTTTCGTGATGGTTAAATGAAATAACCATCCGACGGTCAAATAAAGTAATTAAACGACGAGGATGATGATCCTCTGAGGTCTAAAAACACAGAAAAAGGATGTTAATGGTTGAAATCTCCACGTTTAATCGATGCATTATGAACATCGATCACTCTAGAAAAACCCTTCAGCACAGAAAGCCACCTGTACAAAAGACTATGATTAAAGGATTAAACGAAGATTAAAAGATAGAAACACAGTTAAAGACAGATGAAAAAGGTTTAAGGAAAATAGTAAAGTGATAAATGTAGCATGATGAATTATGAAGGAAAAAAGTGAGATCAGACCTTAAAACATAGTTTATTGATGAAATTAAAGGAAAGCTTAGGCTAAAGCAGCCTAGAAAACATCAACAAAGAGTAGTTATTTTCATCAAAAATATCAACTAACTCCTTTGGCCATTCTTTATCTGAAAGGAAAATCAGAATTTATTACACAAAAGAATATAGTTTAAACTGTCAAGACAGTTATTGTAAAAGATAATAATAAAGCCTTAAAGTCAATATTTTCACCTATTTTATCCTTAGAAATTAAAGATAGAGTTATTAAAACATAGAGGTATCTACAGATGTTCCTACCTTATGTCTTGCATGTTTTTTAAGGTCAGAAATGCATGTACTCTGTAATTAATAACACTTGAAACCTAGAAGAGTTCCACCCCCTCATTTGTAGCATAAATACTGCATTCAAACTCATTGTAAATGTTGGATTTTGATGACTAATGCTAGAATAATACATAGTCCTTTGAAGCTCTTGAAGAGAAATTGATGTCTTGGAACTCATGCATGATCTGATTTGCTTGTTGATGGAGAAGGATTGTTTGCAGGATCCATAGGCTTGGTTGATGGTGAAGTTTTCTTTGTTTATGTTTTCTAAGTTTTCCATAATGTTTTTCCATCTTGCTATGTTGCAATAGGACAAAAAATTTAGATTGAGAAACATTTCTAGTGGCACCTTAAATATGTTTTTCCTTCACTGCCTTAATGTTTTCTTCTGCTAAGATATATTAGGGAAATCTTTCATTGCTCTCTAACGATTTCTTAGCTCGTCCATTTCTTGAATAAATTAGATCAGTTAGCATCAATTATGATTTATGGTTAGCCCTACATATTGTTGCCATTGAAATATTCTGTTATTGGAATCATCTCTTTAAAGCAGCTTTGTCTAGGTTTGTTAGAGAATTATGTTTAAAATCATGCTCTTTGCCTTTACTTAGCTGAAATTGTTTTAAGGAAACCTTATAGCTGTAACTTTGGATGTTAGAGTTTTCTCTTCTTCTATGGTTATAGTTACTTGTGTATCTTAAAAGTTTTTCTGCTCTAGATGATAAAAGCTCTCCGAAATTTGGATAAGTTTTACCTTTCGTGTTTTTATCTCGAATGTTTGTCTTGGTTAATTATCTCTGTTTTCAGTTTGAAATCAAATGTATTAGGTTCTACTTATGCCTTTGATTCTCTTGTTGTTCTTATCAATTTTACACCCTCAGCTTTGGTAAGTATAAAGGATTTGTTTCAAATTTCTTTATTAGTTTCTTGTTCTCAATCTTTATGTCCATTTCATAAATCCATCATAACCTTAAAAGATTTGGGCCAATGAACTTGATTATTACTCTGGTCGGGCATATTTTTAGTAATTAAAATGAAACGCCATATTGGGCGTAATTTGGAAATCTCTTTGCGCAATGAATATGACTCATTATGTTGAGGGAGGGAAAATCCATTCAAAGGCTGGACTTGATTTGAAGTGAGTAGATTTGAAAAGGTGACCACGCAAAGTCTCGTCAGACCAATGAACTAATCTATTCATAATGCAGCAGTAAAACATTGCTTGACTTTGTGGACATCTTCCACCATCTATATTGATAATTGCCTTGATGAGACTAATTTAATTATTGTTGTCGATTTCATTACATCCAAAGGAGATGATGATTTGAATGTTGGCTCCCTGTGGGGACTTTGTTCCTCGGTAGTCATCAATGGGATCATCAAATTGATTCGTTGGGACCATTGATTCAATACGTCGGATTCATGATATTCTAATAAAGCCCTACTTCATATTATTTGAATACTAAGCCTTTACATTAGTGATTCTATCTCAACAGATCCATGAAAAGGTGCTCTTGAGTCTCACGATAAATATCAAACACTATGAAATTCAGACAAATCCATTCAAACTTTTCTCGTTGTTGAGTTGTAGCACCGCATGTAAATTCAATGCCATAAGTTAATATGGGAAGAGCATTCACAAAGTGAACGTGGATTTCCATATTTGTTTTTCTCAAGAAACAAAAACTGAATTTGGCACGCATATTGAAATGCCCAAACCCTTCATGGGGCCTGTTGCTCATGTGTCATCTAGGGCTAACAATGTGCCAAAGAGACGCCACATTAACTGAGAAGTCCCTTCGAGCTCGGGAGCCCAAGATGCTCGTAGTTCAGTGGAACCCATATGTTGATACCACTTCCTTAGGTTGTCACAACTTTTTACATGTCTCAAAAGAGGATTCTCCTCTCAAAGCCATGCATTATGCATTAAAGGAAATTGATTGTTTTTTGAGAAACCAAAGAATGGAAACAAAGCCTAAGCTTGTAATGAGCTTATCTCCTGCTAAAACTAAGTGTAGGCTTGGGCACAGTGAAGAATGCATTTAAATATGCAACTTGGGGATACTTATTCTATGTTGGGTCAATATGAGAATGCCTTGATATCTTACCATGAAGGCCTCGGGAATTTAGAAGTAAAAGTTCTGGAGATTAAGGATCGTCGAGTTGCCGATACTTGCTCAGATAGCAGCGTAGTCTCATTTGTAGGTGAGCATTCCTCAAAGAAATGAATGATATTTCGAGCTTCAAGTATAATTTCTTATGCTCCATAGAACCATATTTGTGCCGATATTTCTTAATAAATTTCTTATTATTCAATAGATATCCTGAGTATTCTCGTGCAATATTTTTTAGGACCAAGTTCAAAGAAGGTCGTAACTTCTGGTCCACCCCCAAGCATGCCATGAGGCATTTGTAGTGTAGCGTAGCAGAGAGAACCGTAGCAAATCGTGTTTCACTCATAGCTCACAGTCAAGGATGATAAAGCCCCAATGTTGGCTCCAAGAGCAAGCTCACAGAGCTAACTCATGTAAGCAAGGTGGATCTTATCTGGCGTATTTTTATCTACCAATTTCCTCCACAGTGCGTAACTATCAAGATATTTTTCTCATCGTGGCTTATGGTTTAACTTTGCCTCTCTTTTCTCTTTTTGCCTCACAAAAACCGTAGTACCGTTTATACTTAGAGATGATCAAATTTTACTTCTAACTATGAAAGTTGGAAAGATATCTTCGAGGTTGAGGGTTATTATGATGGTTCCTTTTCATGATTCCATAATAATCTCTCATGGGGTTTTCGTGCTTCCAAATCGACCCAAAACCTCGTGAAATCCCAACACACATATCGATTATAACCGTGAAACTATATTTTGCTGAATTTTTGGTAATAGTTACCGTAAAAGGTATATACACTGAGATACCTAATGGTGGCTATGGCACGCAAGTGCATCATTTCTCACACTATTACCATTCACCTTGAGCCCAAGCCCTTGGATTTTTTGGCTTAACATTTGGGAGGTAGGTTTGAGAGCAGACTAGTGAATTATTACCATTCACCTTAAGTCACTGGATTTGTTGGCTTTAGGCTTTCTTTTTGGGATGTAGTTTGGAGAGTGCCCCTCGGTCATTGAAATCACTATAAACAAAATTGTGAATGGGTAGACCCGATCATGGAAAATTTGTAAGCCGCCAATTTGCAACTTCCAAACCACAATGAGAGAGTAGGTGACTAATAAAAATGAAGCTATATTTGAGCTCTTGACATTTATTTGAGAAATAAATCCCCCGCTTCCAACTCAAAACCAAATTTAGTTGTTTCTCTAAAATTATATTTTACGCTACAAAAAATTCCCATTTTTTGCAATTGTAAATTAGGTGAACATCCAATTATTAAGACAAATTGAACTAATTCCATGTATTTCTATGACCCAAAAAAAAAAGACCTTGGAAAAAGATTACAGAAGCAAATTCGGTGGACATTATATTCACATAGCCCTATTGTTGTATCTAGGACATTTATCTTCAAGAAAATCGGATAAAAAATTAGGAATTTGGCTTCGGTGATCCATATATAACTTCATACAACCATTTAAAATTATGTTCATAAATGCATACTCATTGTTATTTTGTGCTTTGTTGATTAGCTAACCCGCCTACCCACACAAGCAGTACATTGATCAATTAACTATAGCCTTCACTTCCAAACATCAAGTGGAGACAATTAGTTAGCATGATAGATTTATAATCGACTAATTGCACTCGATTGCTAAAGTGATATCAATGAGAAGCAGACGTACTGTTATTTTGCTTGAACATATGCATATATGATTTAATGGGCAAAGAAATGGTTCGAGGGAAGTACCTGTGATTGCACATTCAAACACAAGGAGGGCAGCATTATTTATTTTTAACACAATGAATTTGACTTACTTCCTTGGTTGAGAATTTTCTCGCACCATAAGGTGTAAAACAAGAAATCAAGCCAATAAAACCAAATTTGCAGAAGCCATGCAGCCATTCACCCCATGTAATAAATTCACATTGTATAGTTTGATCTCGTATTGTGATTGTGATATCCAGGGACAATAAATTTCAATTCCCGCAAAAAGAAGGGGTCATATGCCAAATATTATTTATCTTATCAAGTAATACCTATCAAAATAAAAACAAAAACGAGTTCGTACATTTGTAAGGGATGAAAGATGCATCGTTAAACAGAATAAGCAAAAGTCCAGAACTCCAGCTTCTTTCTGCTAGAAAACAACACTAACAACACTTTTGCCATTAAAGTGTCCAACTAGGTCAAGGATTAGTACAAATTTCTTCTGAGTAATGCTAGACTTATATAGTCTTCGGTGCGTATTTCAAACAAGGATAATGACCACATTGGGCAAAGAAGATTACCATCATTTGTAATGGTGAGACTATGTCCCATCTCTCGTGGATTGCAAATTTTGTCTTGCACGGCTCGCCAAAATATAGTAAACGCATAAAATATCAATCCACCCGCCCTAGAGATGTTATATTTAAAATAATAGTCTCGAGCGATTGTGCAAATGTGAATGCTTAGCGTGTGGAATCTTATATTTTCAAGTGATGATTTCACATAAACATCGCACCAGAGTTTTCAAGGTATGGAGATTGCATTTCTCAAAGCATCGAATGATGCAACATTGAAGTGGGAAACTATAAAGCATTTACCATCCTGGTCATTACAAGGCCGCCTATTGCCATGCCACCAAAAATGAAGCTTTATAGTTCCCATTCTTTCCCCGCCAATGTGAAATCTCACTACATCTCAACCATTGATCCTATTTTAGATCAATCCATTTCTCAAGACTTCGCCATCATCAAGACTCGTCAAGACTTCATCACATCAGCACATCGCAACTTCCCGGGCCTCCTTTGTCCCCCGAGCCGGTCTTTTCCTCGCCGATGCGATCCCCCGAAAATCTCCAATCAAGCAATCTCGATTCCGATCCAACTACCCTCTCCGGCCCATTGCACTCGCTTCATCGCTCATCGCAATTCCAAATTTCCTTTATCCTCCGACCCTTTCTTCACCGATTTCCAATTGTCGAGTTGATCCTCACCATCCATTCCTTCCAGATTAATGGTTCAAGTTCACTATGGGGGAATCCCACCAAAGTGGCCTATACTCCTGGCTGCCCCTAGCTGACTCTTTGAATATGGGAGACTTAGATCTATGGCTAAGATTTACTACAGAGGCACACCCCGATATTTTCCTCCATACCCCCAAGCCCTCCTCAAGAACATCTCACAACATCTTCTCTAGATCCGATGGTCATCGTCTCTCCTTCACTCCCTCCCACTTTCACCTTTTCCCTTTATATCTTTGCCCTACCTTGATTATAACCCTTTATCACTATAATCCAACAATGCATTGTTTTCCCACTCCCCCTATCTCTCCACCTGTGTCTTTCTCCTCATTTCTTCCATGAGACCCTACCTTCCCAATTCCTTAATCCATCCCAACCATGTTTTACCCCCGTGTCCCTTGCAAAAAGGGCGTGTTCTTGTATTTCCCTCCATATATGTCAAGTCCCACATCGAATCTGAGTCATTGACTTTCCCGATCAATGATCCTCGCATCACCTCCCGCTTTTCCTCCACCAAACACTCACATGTCACCCCGCCCCACCATATGTTTCCTCGCCATCTAGCAAGAGCACACGCCATCCACAACTCTAGACCTTCTGCCTCTAAATATCTAATGACTCGTTGCTTCGTTTCTGCTCCATTTCACCAAATCTCCCCAACGTGCAACTTCCGCATCGAAATCGTTAGTTTTGCAGAGGCCACATGTCAAGCAATGCAATCGTATCGCACCTCATAAACCCATTACCACTTACCACCCTTTGCCAACGTGGAAAACCATTGGTTTCGCCTAAAAACACCTCGTCTCTACTTCTGCACCCAAATTCAAACATTTCTCCGTTTCTTCCTCGGTTTATTCACAAACCTTCCTCACAATAACCCCTTCCTCAGACGTCTATAACCCTCCTCGAGCCTCTCTCGCGTTTAAACCAAATATTCGCGTGTTTTTTATAACATTTGTTTGTTTTGTGTAAAAGTTTCAGATGGTTAAATGAAATAACCATCCGACTACCAAATAAAGTAATTAAACGACGAGGATGATGATCCTCTCGAGGTCTAAAAACACGTGTGCTGATGTTAATGGTTGAAATCTCCACGTTTAATCGATGCATTATGAACATCGATCACTTAGAAAACCCTTCAGTTACGTAAAGCCACCAGACAAAAGACTATGATTAAAGGATTAAACGAAGATTAAAAGATAGAAACACGCGAAAGACGTATGAAAAAGGTTTACGAAAAATAGTAAGCAAGATAAAATGTAGCATGATGAATTATGAAGGAAAAACAAAGGTTCGACCTTAAAACATAGTTTATTGATGAAATTAAAGGAAAGCTTAGGCTAAAGCAAAATGAAAAACATCAACAAAGAGTAGTTATTTTCATCAAAAATATCAACTGTCCCTTTGGCCACTCTTATCCGAAAGGAAAACTGCACTTATTACACAAAAAGAATATAGTTTAAAAACCGTCAAGACAGCTATTGTAAAAGATAATAATAAAGCCTTAAAGTCAATATTTTCACCTATTTTATCCTTAGAAATTAAAGATAGAGTTATTAAAACATAGAGGTATCTACAGATGTTCCTACCTTTGGTGTTCTGTATGTTTTAAGGTCGTAAATGCATGTACTCAGAATTAATAACACTTGAAACCTAGAAGAGTTCCACCCCCCCTCATTTGTAGCATAAATACCGCATTCAAACTCATTGTTCTCATCAGAATGTTGGATTTGGATGACTAATGCTATGAATAATACATAGTCCTTTGAAGCTCTTGGAAGAGAAATTGATGTCTTGGAACTCATGCATGATCTCATTTGTTTACATAGAGAAGGATTGTCTGGCAGTGGATCCATAGGCTTGGTTGATGGTGAAGTTTTCTTTGTTTATGTTTTCTAAGTTTTCCATAATGTTTTTCCATCTTGCTATGTTGCAATAGGACAAAAAATTTAGATTGAGAAACATTTAGTGGCACCTTAAATATGTTTTTCCTTCACCTGCCTTCTTAATGTTTTCTTCTGCTAAGATATATTAGGAAATCTTTCATTGCTCTCTAACGATTTCTTAGCTCGTCCATTAACAAGTTCTTAGCTCGCCCATTTCTTGAATAGTTTGATCGCTTAGCATCAATTATGATTTATGGTTAGCCCTACATATTGTTGCCATTGAAATATTCTCATATTGGAATCATCTCTTTAAAGCAAATTTTATTTCAGGGTTTGTTAGAGAATAATGTTTAAAATCATGCTCTTTGCCTTTACTTAGTCAAATTGTTTTAAGGAAACCTTATAGTCAGAATTTTGGATGTTAGAGTTTTCTTCTTCTATGGTTATAGTTACTTGTGTATCTTAAAAGTTTTTCTCGCTTCTAGATGATAAAAGCTCAAAGTTGATAAGCTTTACCTTTCTCGTGTTTTTATCGAATCTTTGTCTTGGTTAATTATCCTGCTTTTCAGCTTTGAAATCAAATGTATTAGGTTCTACTTATGCCTTTGATTCTCTTGTTGTTCTTATCAATTTTACAATTTCGCTTGAAAGTATATAAAGGATTTTGTTTCTCCACCAACCAAGTAAAATTGCCCTGCAAATGCTCTTAAACACCATTGATGAACTTATTTGGACCTTGTTAGACTCCATTGCCCAATGACTTAACAATCTTCCATGTTTCCTATCTAAAATCTATCAAAGTATCATACCCAACCAAAAAACAATCAACATGCCTTGCACTTAACATCTAGCCTAAAATCAACCTCTTAAAAGCATAAAGTTATTTCCTTACAAACATATTGAGAGATCCCTCTCTGAGACTAGGAGGACTAGATCCTAGAGCTCTAAAGCTTGGTTTGATGTTACCCTTGTCAATTTGTATCTCAATCAATCTAGAAAATTACGGGGAGCTAACATAGTGGCGATCAAGGTGGGACCCCTTAGTTCATGGTAGCCTGACCAACTCTTATAGACTCATATACATCCCTAGTCTAACTTAAAAACCAACCCATAGCCAAAGTAGAAACTAATTACTTCATCATCCTGGCAAGATAATGACTTAGTTAGGGGATACTCATTAACCTTAAGGGTGCATAAAGAAACTGAAAACCTAAAAGTACTCCCTAGATTGATATTTTATCAAGAATTTGGTGGTGGACCATAAAACATTTTACCTTTAGAAAAGCTAAAAATTTCCACCTGGCGACTCCACTAGCCTCCAGTAGGCCTTCCTCATTCCACTAGTCCCATAGGTTGTTCTAGGGTTGTGTCAAATCAATCCTAAATAGTTTTAAAGGCCTAGTTAAACCTTGTGTGAATAAAGATATCTAGCTTCACGAAGTATCTATACCAGATGACACCCAGACCCAAATCCTCCCACCGTAGTTTATAACCCAGAAAAGATTTTGTGGAAAAATTCTAAAGCTGGAAACTCACCCACGGTTAGGACCATCCTTAGAGCGAGTTCTGCACTGGAACATTAGGGGAATTTTGAGGTCTAAAATGGGCCTCCTAAGGAAATTATAAAATAATAGTGGAAAAAATCAAATAAGATTTGATGACATCATCAAATTTTAGAGGGAAAAATGAAAAAACTACTTTTTCAACTCATATTTTCAACCTATCTCCCTGAGTTTTTACTCAAATTTCGAGCGGGAGTACTCGTTGGATGTGAAATTTAATTTCCCATCCAAGGAGTACCCATGTTGCATACTTTCGATGGGTCCTACTACACGAAAAATGAGAAATAAATAAAAAAAAGTGATTACAATCACATTTTTTATGTATTTCTCTTTTTTCGTGTAGTAGAGTTCAACGAAAGTATGCAACATGGGTACTCCTTGGATGAGGAATTAAATTTTGCATCCAACGAGTACTCCCACTCGAAATTTGAGTAAAAATTTTGGGAGATAAGTTGAAAATACGAGTTGAAAAAGTAGTTTTATTATTTTATTATTTTTTAATATTTTTACCTTTTTATTTAAAAAATGATGAATCATCCCCCATGGTTGACATCATCATCTTGAATCCTATTGGTTGTTATAAAGTTTATTTTTGTTGTACATTTTTCTTAGGAGGCCCATTTTAGACCTCAAAATTCCCCTAATGCACCTTACAGTTTCAAAAGATCCTCATTTTGATTTGCACCATACCAAGAACCTATTCAGAACCAAGTCACAAAGTAGGGTTGACCAAGCTGACTTTGAGCCCATAGATTTGCATCAAGGCCCCAGTAGAGAAGCTTCTCCTTCCACTCCACCTAATTTTCAGCTTCTACATCACTTGAGCCCTTTTTATCTCAAATATACTCAGAATCTTTCTTCCGGTCCAAGTACCTCAGCTACACTCATCCATACCACCAATGTGCAAACCACCTCACTCCATCCTCCTCCACCTCTCACAAATCCTCCCCTTGTAAATCAACCTTTGTTTCCTTTCCCTCCCATCATGGCAGCTTGGGATGCTCCACCGGCTCTACAACAACCACTATTACCTTTTCCAAATGACTATCAGTCCAAAATCCCTCACTTCATAGGAACTGAATCCATTACTGCTCAAAAACATGTAGATAGAATTAATGATGCTTTTGACTATATGGAGATAGAAGAAGAAACCATACAAATGAGGATTTTTGCTCAGAGCCTAGGGGGAGAACCCAAGAAATGGTTTAAAGACTTACCTCCCAACAGCATTCATGATATCCCTACTCTATACCAAACCTTTGTGAACAAATGGGAAATCAAGAAGAACCCCCTCCAAATTCTATCCGAGTATAACAATCTTAAGAGAAATCCGGGAGGAAGTGTTCATGACTACTCCACTAGGTTTAATAGTGTTTACAACGCTCTCCCACTTCACATAAAACCTCCCCAAGGCTTGGCCTTAGTAAAATATCCCGAAGGCTTTGATGCTGATATGGCCTATCAACTAAGGGAGAGAGATTACCTAACTCTAGAAGACATGCAAAAGGGGGCTGTAAGTGTAGAGGCCAATTTGATTAAGAAAAGAGCTAGGGTGAGATAAAAAAAAAAGAGTGACTTATAGAGATGACACAACACCTACACCCTCCTCTTCTGACACCAAACTTGACTCCATAGTTAAGACAATGGAGAGGATGATGGAAAAATTCAGTTTGAATGAGAGAACACCCCCTATGGAAAATCAAGCCAATATTCAAAAAAGGAATAGAAATCCAAATTTTAGAAGAGACCCTCCTCCAATCAGACAAAGAGAGAGTGACCAACAAATCAGACCCCCTTTCCAAGACAACTATGTAGATGAAGAAGAAAGAGAGCCTGAGCAGTTGGAAGAAGATCATGTAAATGTCATAGGTTCGGATGATGAGGATAACATATTCCTTACTGAAGAAGAACAGAGGGTGTTTTCTTCAAAACCAAATGAGAAATCATATGAAGATTCTGAAGACTATAGATTAGGATTTGAGAATGCCATAATGGAAATCCATAAGCATTATAACCTTAGGAGCAAAAAGAGTCAAGATATTCCTAAAACAGATCAGCCAAACACTGCTATTAGAAAAACCTCTAAACCTATCCCTAAAAAGACAGCAAAAAACATAAATACTATGGCTAAGAAGACTGAACTAAACAAGCAAAAGACTAGCCAGCCTAGTAATGACTCAAGCTGCCCTGGTACTTCAAATAGTGGCCCTGAAAAAACCTTACTGTCCAAACCATCAAATCAGAATCAGCAAATTAAAAATGTAGAAAGGTTCATGGCTGATAAAACTGATGTAAATGCAATAAAGACACCTGCGCCTTTTAGTTTTGAGGGGGAGATTGCCAAAATTGAGGTCACTATACCCCTCACTGAATTGGTAACCCAAAAGGTATATAGATCCTAGATTTTCAAAGTGTTAAACGTAGGAAAGGATACGGATACCTTAAACTTAACTGATGATAAACCAGAACTGTTGTTTGGTCCTGAAGTAGAGGGAAGATATCAAGAAGGAGCAATCCTAGCTTTCTATGTAAGTTTGAACATACATGAAAAAATTATGCATAATGCTATGCTAGACTCCGGTGCCTCACACAATCTCATGCCAAAGGTTGTAATGGAGAGGTTGGGCCTATAAATCACAAATCCTTAAAAATATTTGTATTCTTTTGATTCCAGTAGGGTTAAGTGTCTGGGCCTAATCAAGGATCTGTGTGTAAATTTGGCACAAATCCCTACTAAGAGTCTAGTCATGGATATAGTTGTGGCTGAAATTCCCCCAAAGTATGGCATGATTTTATCTAGATCATGGGGGGCCAAACTCCAGGGCAGGCTTCAAATGGAAATGACCTATGCCACCATCCCAGTCTTCAATCAAACAAGAAGATTGTACTGGGAATCCCACATGAAATACATGGTGAGTAACATAGATAGGCCAAATAACACACCAATTTATTCCATTCACTCAAACCTTGACTCCTTCATCATGTACAATGAAAATGACATAAATGAACAAGTGAATGATAATGAGAGAGAACTAAGTCCCCCAAAACAATCAAACTAGCTCTCTAATCAAGAAAATGACTCCCAAAACTCTAACAGCCCCGAAGTACAGAACGTTGACAAAACTAAAATTGACACCCTTTGGCATATGAGCTTTGATGGTTCTTATGGTAAGGCCGGATCAGGGGGCTGGTGTTTGGATCCACAACACAAATGAAGGCCATTCCTATAGGTTAACTTTTCAATACACCAATAATTTTTCAGAGTATGAGGTTTTCCTTATTGGTCTATACTTACTTAAAAATCTCAAAGCCAAAAAATATTGATCCAAGGATATTCTGAGCTAATCATCAATCAAATTAATGGAGAATATTCAACGAAGAACCCTAGGTTAATAGAATAGACAAATGCTGCCCAAGACCTTATCAAAACCTTTGAGAAATATGAGCTTACTTTCATCCCTAGGGCCCAAAACTACCTTGCCAATGAGCTTGCCTTTGTTGCTAGAAATTTCTCTTTACCTTATGAAAATAATCAATGCCTCATCAAAATAAAGAACAGGCCTACTGTACCAGAAAAATTGAACCATTGGCAAGTTTTTGACAATGATGACCAAATAGATGATTTTCTGCAATCCAGAAATGACTTTTCAAGCACAAAACAGAGTTTGAGATTTGAAAGAAATAATTCTACTGAAAAAGAAACTCCCAAAATAGAGCTGTGCTTTGATGATAATATAAACCACCTTCAAAACCCCTGTGTTGCAGAAGTATTTGATAAATCAAATCAAAGAGAACTTGAAATTTTGAAATACAAAGATGACACCTTTCCAAGAGGCCTTACACCACTAGAAGAGTTGTTTGATTTTAATGATGTAGCTAAAAATTCCAAGATGAAACCCACAGAAACAAATGTAGAAGAGTGTAACATTGGAGGGATGAAAGAGCCCAAAACAATCAAGCTGTCCAAAACTCTCCCATCTCACACAAAACAGAAATACATTGAGTTGTTTAGTGAATTTAAAGATGTGTTTGCTTGGGAGCATGAAGACTTGAAATCCTATGACACCAAAATCATCCAACATAAAATTCCTCTCAAAGAAAATCAGAAACCATTTAAACAAAATTTGAGAAGAATAAACCCCCTATTGTTACCCTCAGTTGAGAAAGAAATAAAAAAATGTACGATGTTGGGATCATAGTCCCTGTCCGATACTCAGAATGGGTGTCCAACCTTGTGTCAGTTAGGAAGAAGACTGGGGAAATTAGGCTTTGTATTGAATTCAAAAATTTGAACAAAGCCTCATTGAAAGACAATTACCCCTTGCCTAAAATGGATCACATACTCCAAAAAGTAGTTAGTTCACAAAGAATCTCATTACTAGATGGCTTCTCAGGTTATAACCAGGTTCTATTCTTTCCAAGTGACCAACTTAAAACTGCTTTCACTACACCTTGGGGTACATTCATGTATGCTAAAATTCCATTCGGTTTAATGAATGCAGCGACTACTTTCCAGAGGGAAATGGACATAGCTTTTTCATAAGACATAGGTTACTTCATAGTCATATACCTTGATGATATCACTGTCTACTCTAAGACTGATGAGGAGCATTTAATCCACTTGAGAAAAGTCTTTGAAAAATGTAGAAAGTATGGCCTATCCCTAAATCCTAAGAAAACTTTGTTTGGCCTTTAGGAAGGAAAACTCTTTGGTCACATCATCTCTGAGGAAGGAATCAAGATAGATCCCAAAAGAATAGAAGGTATCTTACAAATCAGCCATCCTAGGAATATTAAAGAGCTACAATATTTCATTGGAAAGATTAACTTCCTAACAAGCTTCATCCCTAACCTTGCTGAGCTCCTAAGAAATATCACGAATATGTTGAAAAATGAAGTAGGAGTGAAGTGGAATATGGAAGCAAAACAATCTTTTGAGTTGGTAAAACAAGCACTCACACCAACACCAGTCTTAATCGGCACTGTCTTCACCAAGAACTTTTACATTTTTTCCTTTGCCTCTGAACATACTGCGATAGCAGTATTGTTGCAAAAGAACATCATGGGGCAAGAGAAGCCCATAGCTTTCTTCAAAAAAGCCTTAAGGAATGCCCCTCTAAAGTATAACATTATGGAGAAACAAGCCTTTGCCTTAATCAAACCTTTGAAGGATTTTAGAGTTTATATTTTGCATTCACATATCATAGCCTTTGTCCCAAACACAGTTTTTAAAGATATACTTAATCAAAACCCTGATCGTAAAAGGGGCAAGTGGATTGCTACCATTTTAGAATATGACTTAGAGATCAGGCCCACCAAGCTCATCAAATGGTAGGGATTAGCAAAACTCATGGCTGAGTCAAACTTCCAAGATTCAGATATGAACATGGTTGATATTTTGGAAGAGATAGAAGAATACACAACACCATTCATTGAAGAAACATTCATGAACTCTCCTTGGTATGCTGACATCATATATGTGTTGCTTTATCTGAATTCTCCTCCTTCTTTGTCAAAAACAAAAGCTAGATTTGTCAAATAGAAGGATTTAAATTATTGTATATTAGATGGAGTTTTGTATTGGAAGAATGTTGTTGGAATATTTCTTAAATGTTTGCTTGAGATTGATGTAGGAAAAATCATGCATGAGCTACATGAGGGAGAATGTGGAGGACATCTTTTCTGGAAGACTACAGAAAATAAAATCCTAAGATCTAGTTACTATTGGCCCACCCTTTTCCTAGATACTCAGAAGCTTGTCATGTCTTGCCATAAGTGTCAAATTTTTTATGGCAAGAGAAAACTCCTACCATTACCGTTACATCCCATCAGTGTTGAAGCTCCCTTTCAACAATGGGGTTTAGACTTCATTGGGGAAATTCACCCATCTTCTTCAGCCCAACATAAGTGGATCCTCACTGCCACTGATTATTTTACCAAGTGGATAGAAGCCATACCTTCTAGGAACACTACTAACTCTGTCATTATTAAGTTCCTTGAAACCAACATACTATCCAGATTTGGTTGTCCTAGAAAAATTATCACAGATAATGTTGTTGCTTTCAAGTCTAAAAAAATGGTTGACTTCTGCTATAAATATCATATCACATTGGGCCATTCTACTGCCTATTATCCCCAAGGGAATGGATTAGCTGAATCCTCCAAAAAAAGCCTTGTCAATATTATCAAAAAACTGTTGGAGCAGAATCAAAAATCATGGAATAGTAAGCTTATTCATGCTTTATGGGCTAATAGATTAACCACCAAAAAGTCAATAAATATGTCTCCCTATCAGTTGGTTTATGGTATGGATACAGTCTTCCCAACATCCTTAGGAGTTCCAGTCATGAAACTTCTTCAAGAAGTACAAGCTGAAGAGAATGATATGCAGAGAAGAATCAATCAAACCATTCATTTACAACAGTCAAGAGAGGAAGTGTACAAAAGAACACAAATATTCCAAGAGAACATCAAGAAAATTTTTGACAAAAGGACTAAAGAAAATGATTTTCAAGTTGGAAATATAGTTCTAAAGTGGGATTCTAGAAGGGAAGAGAAAGGAAAAAATGGTAAGTTTGAAAATATGTGGAAAGGCCCCTATATCATTGATTCAGTGAGAGGCAACAATGCTTTATTTTTTTAAGTAACTTGATGGAATTGAAATGTTTGGAGGTCCTGTCAATGGCAGGATGCTCATACACTATTTCTGTCAAGAGTCTTAGTTTTGAATTTTTTGTTCATTGTACATAACACAGTTAAAAGAAAATTATACAAAATACAAAAACAATAGAAAAAGAAAAGAGGGCAGTTAAAAGAAAAGGTACAGCCCCATACCCAAAAAAAGAGAATCTTATGAAAGTGTGCAAGCTCAAATGCCACTACTTGTAATTATTCATTCATACAGCCTAAACATGATTGAGTAAATTTGAATTTCATGTTGATAGGTTAGTGAAGAAGATTTTCCAAACTGTATAATCTTGGCTTATCAGTGGAATAGATTAGGATAGAAAAGAATGGTTCAAACAAACTCAAAATTTGAACCAAGAAAGGAAAAAGATAGTTCTAAATAGATCAAAACCAAAGCTGGAAAAAGAATAGAAGGATTTTTTTAATTTTCAGATCTTAAGCCTTCACAAATTTTGTTTTATTTTTCTGCAAATAAAGTCTATGTGTAGCTTTTACATACAGCCATAGACACGACAACAAATCAGACAACTTAATCCTGATTTGTCTGTGTTTTAAATTTCTTTTTTAGAATATAGAGAATAAAATCTGTCATACAGCTTAATCTTGACAGATAGTAGCTTAGGTAGAAAATTTATGAGTTCAACTGTTTAATCTGAACTCTTGGAAGAGATAAGGATAGGATTAGATAGTTTATTTATGTTTTCAAAATAAAATGTCAAAGAGTTTGCTTGTTAAATTGCACTCAAAGGAAGAAAAAAATGCTAGGACAAAGTAAGATTGGGTAGGTAGAGATGTTGTTTCAAAAGAGATTACATGTTGCAGATTGATAAAGGTTGTCTTTTTCAGAGAAAGATCAGCAAGAAAAGAAGAAATCTGCCCAATGGATAAGGCACTGGTCTGTTGAAACCCAAAGATTTATTTTCTAAGGTTCTAGACACCTTTAAAATATAGTTGTCCTCCTCAAGTGGAGCCACTGTTAGTCATCCATAATTTTGACTTTATCCAAAGATGACTAAAGTTGAAAAACGCAGATTTCTAGAAACAATATTTACAGAGAAATTGTGAGTTCTAGAAATCTCACAGCCTTCATTATCCTAAGTCTATCAATTCACTGAATATCTTCACTTAAATCCTCCAAGTTATCCTACCATCTCAGAAAGGAACTAATTTCAGGCTATTTCCACCATTTTACCTACATTTCATTCCCCCATTTTATCATTCCTACCCCTATTTTTTCCCTATCAGTATTTTTCCCTCTAAAAAGACCTTTTTCCTCTTCATTATCCTCCTTTATCCCTAAAAAAGGCTACCAAGTCCTTTTAATATCATTTATTCCTTTTTATTTTGTTTAATTTGGCCTTTTCTAACCTATCGGAAGCCTTTAAAAAGCCAAAAAACCCATGTTTTTAGCCTATTCCGACCTTTTTCAAACATAAGGCCTTAAGCACTTTTCGGCTTAGTCCCAAGCCCCCTTTTCCACCATACGACCCCACTCCATGACCGAGCGCTCGGCCCATCAGCTCATCGGCCCATCGGCCCATCGGCATTTCAGTGTTTCCTCGTTCCCATTCTCTTTTCCCCCACTGATGCGAAATCCTGATTGCATCTCAACCATTGATCCTGTTTTAGATCGACGACTCTCGCACTTCACCATTGCATCACTCTGTCGGCACTTCATCGCATTGGCACATCGCAGCTTCCCAGTTCCCTTGTCCCCTGACCCTTTTCCCCCCGCCGATGCGGTCCCTCGAGTAAATCTCCACCATTGATCTCGATCTCGATCCAATGGTCCTATGTCCATCGCACCTGCTTCATTGCATAGGCGCATCGCTCATCGCAATTCCAAATTTCCCTTGTCCCCTAACCCTCTTCTATGTCGAGTTGATCCTCACCGTCCATTCTTTCCAAATCAAAGGTTCAGGTTCACTGCGGGGGCATCTAACCAAAGTGGCCCATACTCCCCAATTCCCCCACAGTTGACTCTTTTGATTATGGGAGATGTTAGACCTATGACTAAGATTTACTACAGAGGCACACCCCGAGATTTTCCTCCCTATCCCCCAGTCCTCCTGCAATTGATCTCAGCCATCAATCTTCTCCAGATCCGATGGTCATCGTCTCTCCTTCACTCCCTCCCACTTCCACCTTTTTCCCTTTATATCTTCGCCCCTACCTTGATTATAACCATTTATCACTATAATCCAACAGCGCATTGTTTTCCCCATCCCCTTTTCTCTGCGCTCTCGGTTCCTATTGCTTCCATGAGACCCTACCTTCCTCATTCCTTAAGCCTCCATCCCTTACCATTTTCTACCCCTGTGCCCCTTGCAAAAAGTCATGTTCCTTGTATTTCCCCTCCATATATGTCAAGTCCTGCATCGAATCTGAGCCGTTGATCTTTCCCAATTAACAATCCTCGCATCACCTCCCGCTTTTCCTCCACCAAACTTTACCCCACATCACCCCGGCCCCACCATATTTTTCCTTGCCCATCTTATCTCCCCTCACACTCATCCACAACCCTAGATATTCGACCTGAAGATCTAACAGTTGTCGCTTCGTTTTGCGCTCCATTTCACCAAATCTCCCCAACGTGCAACTTCCGCGTGAAACTGTCGGTTTTGCAAAAGCCACGTGTCAAGAAATGAACTGTATCGCGCTCGATAAATCCATTACCACCTACCACCCTTTGCCAATGCGAAAACCGTCGGTTTTTTCCAAAACCGCCTTGCCTCTACTCACACCCAAATTCAAATATTTCCTCTGTTTCCTCCTGGTTTTATTCTCAAAACCCTTCCCTACAATAACTCCTTCCTCCGCATCACTCTGTAACCCCTCCCCAAGCCTCTAAAGAAGTTAAACCCAATATTCATAGGTTTTTTATAACATTTGTTTGGTTTGTGCAGGTTTTGTGATGGTTAAACGAAATAACCATCCGACGGTCAAAGAAAGTAATTAAAGGACGAGGATGATGATCCTTTGAGGTCTAAAAACACAGAAAAATGATGTTAAGGGTTGAAATCTTCACGTTTAATCGATGTGTCATGAACATCGATCACTCCAGCAAAACCCTTCAACATAGAAAGCCACCTATACAAAAGACTGTGATTAAAGGATTAAACAAAGATTAAAAGATATAAACACAGTTAAAGACAGATGAAAAAGGTTTAAGGAAAACAGTAAAGTGATAAAGGCAGCATGATGAATTATGAAGGCAAAAAGTGAGATCAGGCCTTAAAACACAGTTTAATGATGAAATTAAAGGAAATATAAGGCTAAAGCAGCCTCAAAAACATCAACAAAGAGCAGTTATTTTCATCAGAAATATCAACTAACTCATTTGGCCATTCTTTATCCGAAAAGGAAAATCAATTGTTATTACACAAAAGAATATAGTTTAAACTGTCAGGACAGTTATTGTAAAAGATAATGATAAAGCCTTAAAGTCAATATTTTCACCTGTTTTATCCTTAGAAAGTAAAGACAGAGTTATTAAAATAGAGAGGTATCTACAGATGTTCCTACCTTATACCTTGCATGGTTGTTAAGGTCAAGAATGCATTTACTCTGCAATTAATAACACTTGAACCCTAGAAGAGTTCCACCTCCTCATTTGCAACATAAATATTACATTCGAACTCATCGTAAATGTTGGATTTTGATGACTGATGCTGGAATAATACATAGTCCTTTGAAGCTCTTGAAGAGAAATTGATGTCTTGGAACTCTTGCAGGATCTGATTTGCTTCTTGACGGAGAAGGATTGTTTGCAAGATCCATAAGCTTGGTTGATGGTGAAATTTTATTTTTTTATGTTTTCGAAGTTTTCCATTATGTTTTTCCATCTTGCTATGTTGCAGTAGGACAAAAACTTTAGATTGAGAAATGTTTCTAATGGCACCTTAAATCTGTTTTTCCTTCACTGCCTTAATGTTTTCTTCTACTAAGATATATTAGGGAAATCATTCATTGCTCTCTAACAAGTTCTTAGCTCATCCATTTCTTGAATAAATTAGATCATTTATCATCAATTATGATTTATTGTTAGCCCTGCATATTGTTGCCATTGAAATATTCTATTCTTGGAATCATCTCTTTAAAGCAGCTTTGTTTAGGTTTGTCAAAGAATTATGTTTAAAATAATGCTCTTTGCCTTTACTTTGCTGAAATTTTTTTAAGGAAACCTTATAGCTGTAACTTTGGATGTTATAGTTTTCTCTTCTTCTATGGTTATAGTTACTTGTGTATCTTAAAATTTTTTCTACTCTAGATGATAAAAGCTCTGAAAGTTGGATAAGTTTCTTACCTTTATGTGTTTTTATTTGAATGTTTGTCTTGGTTAATTGTCTATTTTTAGTTTGAAATCAAATGTATTAGGTTCTGCTTATGCCTTTGATTCTCTGGTTATTCTTATCAATTTTCCAACTCCCTCAGTTTACAAGTATATAAAGGATTCTGTTTCAGCCCTTTATTAGTTTGTTGTTCTCAATCTTTATGTCCATTTCATAAATCCATCATAACCTTAAAAAATCCACCAACCAAGTAAACTTGCCCTGCAAATGCTCTTAAACACCATTGATGAACTTATCTGGACCTTGTTAGACTCCATTTCCCAATGAATTAACAATCCTCCATTTTTCCTATCTAAAATCTATCAAAGTATCATACCCAACCAAAAAACAATCAACATACCTTGCACTTAACATCTAGCCTAAAATCAACCTCTTAAAAGCATCAAGTTCTTTCCTTACAAACATATTGAGAGATCCCTCTCTGAGACTAGGAGGACTAGATCCTAGAGCTCTAAAGCTTGGTTTGATGTTACCCTTGTCAATTTGTATCTCAATCAATCTAGCAAATTACGGGGAGCTAACATTTCTTTCTCTGTCACAGTGTAATTCAATTCTGCTGATGTTAAGTTTTTACTGATGAAATATATAATGTAATTGAATTGATTCTCTTTTTTTCCAAGTGATGCTCCAATAGCTATATCAGATGCATCAGTTGAAATATGAAATGGAAAAGACCAATTGGGTCCTCGAAGAATGGGTGCAATTGATAATTTTTTTTTTAATTTTTCAAATGCATATTTACATTTATCGGTCCACTGGAATTCTACATCTTTTGAAAGTAACTTGAATAATGGTAAAGCTGCTTTACTGAAATTTTGAATAAATATCCTATAATAGCTTGCATAACCCAAGAAACTTCAAACCTCTTTTTGTGTTGTAGGTGGTGTTAAATCCACAATGACCTGAATTTTTTCCGGGTCCACCTTAATTCCCGAAGAAGAAATATGGTGTCCCAACACCATCCCCTCAGTTAACATCATAAAAAAAATTTCATTACCGAGTGATAGGTTTGTCTCAATGCATCTTTTTAATACTTTTTCAAGATTATTTAAACAATCATCATATGTTGTACCATACACAGTGAAATCATCCATGTAAACTTCCACATGCTCATGAATCAAATCAACAAAAATAGCAAGAAGTGCTCTTTGAAAGGTAGCAGGTGCATTACATAAACCGAAGAGTAATACATTGTATGCATATGTTCCCCAAGGGCATGTGAATGTTGTCTTATCTTGATCTTCGAATGCTATTTTTATCTTATTATATCCACTAAATCCATCCAGAGAGGAGAAAAAATTATTTCCTGCTAATGAATCTAACACTTGATCAATAAATGGTAAAGGAAAATGATCTTTTAATGTAGCTTTGTTAAGCTCATGATAATCAACACAAATTCTCCACTTCCCATTTTTCTTAGGTACCTCAACTAATGGTGAAACCCATTTACTATCGGAAATAGGATAGATAAATATGACCTGTAATAGTTTCTATAATTCCTCTTTCACTATTTCTTTCATCATGGGATTCATTCGTCTTTGTGGTTTCTTAATAGGTTTGATTTCATTATCAGTATAAATATGATGTATGCATGTTTTTGGATGAATTCCAGGCATGTCTTTATAATCCCAGGAAAAATATTTTGAATATTTTTGCAATAATGTTATTAGCTTTTCCTCTTGTGATGATTGTAAATTGTTACCAATATTCAAATGTCTTTAAGGTCTAATTTCAATGATTTTTCTGTTTGTATTGGTAATTGAATTTAAAGGAAAATTTCTTTCAAATGTATTTTGCAATGATTGTTATATTGTGCAATTTTCCTCAAACCATTCATTTAGAAGATAACTAGCAGCTTCATATTGAGTCACCCTAAGCTCCTCTGAAAGATTTGGTTCTGAGATGAATAGATATAATAAGTCCTCATTTTCTTCCTCCTCTTTGAAATTATAAGCTTGATTAAGAGTAAGAACAGGTTTAGATATTTGTTCTACATCTTCTTCAAGTAATGAATATATAGAAGGAGATTCAGTAGGAGGATATAATGTGACATGCTTCCGTTCATCTCCATGTATAATAATCATGCTTTCTGATCTGCATCCAATGTAAGCATCTGCAGTGGCCAACCAGGGTCGGCCTAAAATTAAGGGATGCCCTCCCAAGTTTTTTTTTGGCTTCAAAATAAAAAATTCTACAGGATACTCCCAAGAATCTAGTGAGACAATGATATCCTCTAGTATACATTCTAGAACAACTTTGGATCTATCTGCAAGTTCTAAAACTGTAGTAGTATGTCTAATGTTGTTCAGATTCAATTGTTTCATAGTCTCTTTTGTCATAACATTGATAGTTGCTCCCAAATCTATTAAAGTGTTTGGTACTGAAAATTTGTTAATTGAAATAGTAACCATAGGAATTCCTAGATCAACATATTTTTCAATATCCGCATTCTTAGACATGAGAGATGAAATACTTCCAATTACCTAGATTGTTGGTGGATCCTTCTTTCTTCTACCAGATTTCTTTATGCATAATTCCTTTACTGTTTTTACGTATATTGAAATGTCTTTAATTGCCTGCAATAAAGGAATTTTAACATATGTGTTTTTTAATTCATCCAGAATACTAAATTCAGGGAGAGATATTTGAATTTTCTGTTGTATAAGTCTCTCCGGATATGGTGGAGTTTGTTTCATGATAGCTTTACCTTTTTGAATTTTTTTTTCTAGTTGAGATTGTTCATTTTTTTCTCCTTGTTCTATTGCTCTTCAATTATTGGAGGAGAACCTTTTTGGAGTACCTTCCCAGACCTTAGATGAACATCCTCTATAGGAAGAATTGAATATGTAGGATAATTTGTTGCCTCTTCCACATGATATGCTAGTCTATCCACCTTATTTATTGGATTAGCTATTGGTTGAGCTAGTAATTGTGTTGGTCTAGTAGGTTGTTGGTTAGTTGGTAGCTAAAGTTGCTGTGGTTGAGTTAGCATTGGTGGATTTAGATATGGCATGGGTTATTGTTGTTGGAATTGTTGATATTGAGGAAATGATTTTGGAGGATATGGCTATTGATATTGATACTGTTGGTTATACATTTTTTGTGGCGATTGGTTTCCATAACCATATCCCCTCCAACCTTGTGAAGGTTTGTTTTGATATTGTTGTGGTGGCCAAGCCTACCATGGCATTGGTGTATTCCATGTATTTTGAGGATATTGAAAGTTTTGTTGAGGGAACTGTTGAGGCATTCTTGGCTGCCAAGGTCTTCTTAGTGCCATATAGTAGAGGGAATCTACTCCTTGTACTTCTTCCCCTTGCAATTCTTTTAACTTTGGACATTTCTATGTTGTATGATTTTCTGTGCATAGTCCACATACTTGTATATTTTGCAAAGGACATTCTTTGAGTGGATGTTTTTGTCTACACTTTAGACATAAAATTGCTAAGGCTTCATCTTTATCTTATTTTCTCTTCTTAGCTTTTAAAACATCAACTTGTGTACCCAAAGTGCTTAAGAGATCTATTTTAAAATTCTCTAACAAGCTTCGTATCTCTGTTTTTGTTATTGCACTTGCTGCAGATTTGGAAGCTTTTGATGAAATATATCTTTTTCCACTCTTAGCTCTCCCTCTAGAGCATTTTGGACATAATTCAGAAATTTCTTAAAATGGTAAATTAGAAATATCTCCTTTTCCCGTTACATTAAGAATATCTAAATACTCATCTCTAATACCCTTTATAAAAATAGTGCGGATAGTATCTGGACTAAGAGAATGATGTTTGGATTTTTGCAATTATACAAGAATCTTTCCAAATATTCTTCCAAACTTTCATCTTCCTATTGGGACATTCTGAAAATGTCTACTTTCGAGTCTCTAGCCCTATAGTAAGCTTGATACTTTTTAAGAAATATTTTCTTCATGTCTTCCCAAGAAGCTATAGTGTTTTCTCCTAATCCCATAAACCATTTTAAGGCTGTAGCTTTTAAAGTAGTAGGAAAAATTTGAATTTTGTGTGTATCATCAGTATATCCATATGTTTTACACAAGATATCAAACTCAAACACAAATGCATCAGGATCTTCTGTTGACATTCCATAGAAATTTGGCAATACAGATGGTGGAATATTTTTCATTCTTATTTCTTCTCTGAGTATTGCTCTTGCATCTAAAATAGGAAAGCCAAAAGTAGTCTCTTTACCATTATTATCCTCTTGCTCATTTCTTGTGTTTTTTGGTTTTCTCTTCTTGCTTCTTCCCCTATCTTTCAAAGTGCTTCTATTCTTCTATCTTCTTAAACCTTTCTTTATGCTTCAATTCTTCTTTATTCTTCTCTTTGACTTCTCCATTCCCTTTTTTGTCTTTCACATTCTAATATTTTTTTAGGAGTCATGTTTATTCTAGTTGATCCTTCTCCCTCTTCAGCCATTTCTTGTTCAGAGATTTGTAGTGTTTCAATAGGTTGATTTTGTACTACTACAATTTTCTCAAGGACAGGTTGTTCTAGTTGTTCGACAGTTTGTTTTGGTGTTTCTTTTTGTTTCCAAACAGAAGGAGGTTCTTTAGGTGATTGATTTTTCTTTACCTCATAAGCTAGCAAAATTTGTCTTTCAAATAAATTTAATCTATGTCCTGATCTCTGTTTCTCCTCTAACTCTTCTATAGTAGGTTTTCCAACAACTGGTGTTATTAATCCTATGGATGAATGTGTTGTTGGGGGTCTTTTTTTCACAAATATACCTTTTTTATCTTTATCTCTAGGCATATGAAAACATTACTTTTGAAATAAAAACTATGTTTTCATTGTTTTTGGTGATTTTTATGTTGTTTTTGTGTTTTAATCTTTTTGTATTCCTATTTTGACCAATTTGGAAATATGCTTCCTCGACAACGACGCCAAAATTTTGGGTTAATTTACTGTTGCAAATTAACGCAAGTATATAATATCAATCCGGGTTGGTGAACTTAGAAGCATCCCCAAAGTATATGGGTTTCAATCACAGTGAAATCTAAAAGATGAACTATGGATGGTGAGTGAAATGCATATTACAAATATAAGAATTAACTTAATTAACTTCTAAACAATGAATTAAGATATATGGAATAATAATCAAGAGGCTCTAATCTTAGAGGTCCTGACTGTCCTTAATTACCGATTGCATGCATCATTAGTACCATTGTGAAAACATGAAAGAGGGAAATCTAATACTAAACAATAGGTTAAGATACATGGAATAATAATCAAGAGGCTCTAATCTTATATATCTTGGTTGTCCTTAATTACTGATTGCATACATCATTAACACTATTGCGAAATCATGAAAGCAGGAAATTTAACTAAACAGTGAATTAAGATATATGGAATAATAATCAAGAGGCTCTAATCTTAGAGGTCCTAGTTGTCCTTAATTACTGATTGCATACATCATTAATATCATTGAGAAAACATGAAAGAAGGAAATCTAATTAAACAATAGGTTAAGATACATGGAATAATAATCAAGAGGCTCCAATCTTAGAGATCTTGGTTATCCTTAATTACTAATTGCATACATCATTAACACTATTGCGAAATCATGAAAGCAAAAAATTTAACTAAACAATGAATTAAGATATATGGAAAAATAATCAAGAGGCTCTAATATTAGAGGTCCTGGTTGTCCTTAATTATTGATTGCATACATCATTAATATCATTGAGAAAACATGAAAGTAGGAAATCTAATTAAACAATAGGTTAAGATACATGGAATAATAATCAAGAGGCTCTAATATTAGAGGCACTGGTTGTCCTTAATTACTGATTACATACATCATTAAAACTATTGTGAAATCATGAAAGTAGGAAATAAATCTAAGCAAATCAATTACAGCCATGAAAACTACGAAGTGTACTTAACTCAGTGTGGGGGCCCTTCCACCCTTTCCTTGCACACTCAAAGTAAACTTAGCTACTAAAAACTTCAAGTAATCAATCAACATGTAGCAGCATCAAAATATGGTCGAACATATCCTCTATTATGTCTTCAAGTCTCCAAGATAATAATAATAAGTCATACAAGTTTCAATGTCAAAGCCTTCAAAGTGTGAGGCTTAAAAAGATGAAATGTTTAACAAACTGATCTAAAATATCTCAAGCAATCATAAATATCCCTATCCTATCATATCAAGTCGAATTGATCGACCATATCCATCATAATCTGGAAAAATCCCATAAAATAAGAGTGTAGACCTAGTTTTTAGGGATCCTCCATAAAGACTGGTCCTATTTGACCGCCTTTGACTGAGCCTATTAAAGCTCAATCTGGTTGTACCAACAGGTGTAATGTTACTCCTAGTTCCCGAGTTTTCTAGAAACATATCCAGCTCAAGCTTAAGTGTCCTGCACATATGTAAATCATCATGATATTACAGGAATTTCTACTGCTGTCCAAAATTGCAGTTAAATTTCAATTTGTACAAAAACATATAATAATTGAAAAACATAAATTAAATACCTGATTATGCATCTTTAGGTCTATGTGAGGTGAATATGATGGTAAATGGATAGATAATGTAGCAAAATAAAATGCATTTCTTAAGCAAAAAGAGATCAAAACAAGGCCCAACACATATCCCTACATTTTATCAATCAATGGATCTCCAAAATCTATTCAATAATTTAATAATATTCCATTATTTTATTGGTAGTGAACAAGTCCCTATATTCTCTCATTTTTCATATCTTTTAGAGTTCACTCAATATTCTATAAAAACTAATAATATTAGTCACATAATAATCAGTGGGAAATATAATTTCTATGGACCCATTAATACTATAAATTAACTCTATAATGTGCAAGTAAATGGGTTAAATAAATGTTTTTGGTTTCTAGGAAAGACCAAATGGGCCTTATAAAATATCCAATTTTGGGGTCCATCAGTCCTAGATCTCATTCTATGTTTCTCTTTCAAGTGGAAAAACTCCCCAAAAGACATGTCCATCTTAATTTTCGGGTCTTATGCATCATACTCATCAATCCCATCTATGAATGACCTCATCATGGCTGCAAAGGACTTTAGCTCTCCTGAGGACCCATGCACAAATTGGGGCATAGTGGGATGGTTGGAATGGCCAGTTATAGGCATGGCTTCCTGGTGATTTGTGCATGAATGTGTTTGGATCCCCTCACCATAACGAGATTCACCCTCCCCATTATAATCTTGTTTCCCTTGGTTCTATAAGTGAACACTAGCTAACTGCACCAATGTGTCCATGATAAGATTTTGTTTCCATGCCATCTATTCCAATGTTAGCTCCTTCCTCCCTTGTTTAGGTTCCTACACATTTTCCATATTTTTTCCATCCCAGTTATAATGATCCCTTGCAAACTATACTTTAGTGTCAGAAAAAAGTTTTAGGCCTTAACCTTTACCTCATCCTATTTTTCCTCGAGCCATGTCTTTGTGAAAACCCACACCATAAAATCAGGGTGGAATCACCTGTTCCTGCTCCCACACTTAACCAATAACATGCTCTCATACCACTGTAATATTCCCAATGGAAAAATTAATAGTGTATACCAAAAAAACAAACCTGGAACAACAACTAAATGAATAACATAGCCACAAATTAATATGTAGGTGACAACAAAAAAATAATATGACCCATTATATTAATAGCATGGGTCTGGATACGTAAAATGAGATGAAACAATAGAACTTGGCCTTGTCAAGTAAGATAAGAAAACCCAGAAACATGTTCTTGGCCCAAGTGGTAGAAGAATTAAGACAGTGATATTGTTGTTCTAGTGAATTAACTATTGTTGAATTCCAACTAGAATGATGGATTCCTTCATTAATACTACCTAGATCAGTTTGAAATTTCACCCACCAACTCCTCTCCAAAAACCCACAAAAATCCATAAACGGTTTGGTCTAGTTCTAAGATATGAAGAAGCCATCCTACTAGTGCAAGTGGCCCATCCAGCGAACTGGTGCATACTACTGATAAAATTCTTTTCCAGAGCACCCAAATTATTTGGTCCCTTAAGCCATCAATTTACCCAGCTCCTATGCCTGCGCAAGCTTTTCCCAGAGACGCCCATGCACACCCAGAAATTGATGAAATCAACCCCCACAAACCTATTTTTCGTATGCCTGCAAAATCCCCCAAAAATCCATCTCTAAAGGGTAGGAATATACCCCTCAACTCTCGCTCCCAAATAATTGAAGGTGGACCATGATAAGCCAATGCACACTGTCTTTACACCTAGAAAGTGTGCATAAGCCAACTGCACATTGTCTTTGTTGGTAAATATATCAAGTATATGGTTAAGTTCTTCTGAGTCATGAATAACATTGTGCGTTGGAGGGAATCACCATATTGTGACTAAACAATGAACACATAAGTTGTGTGATATAAGTTGGATAGTATTATGGTTCAAAGGAGAATGACTAGTTATGAATGAAGTCCTTGTGATCATAATTTTTGGTGATTTTGGTTTTTCATAATGTTGTTCTCAAGTGAAAATTTTAAATTGGGAAATACTTTTAGCTATTTTTTTCCATAGAAAATTCTAAATTTTATGGTTTTTCAACTTGAACTATTGGAAACTCATATTTTATTTGAGAATTTTTCTTTGTAATAAAAAGAATATTTGTGGAGAATTGTCTTTCCTCTGTACTCATTTTATTTCCAAATTTTTGATGGACATATAGCTGGAGAAATTTGGTGTTTATTGAATGTGTATACTTGAAAATTCCATGCAATTATATTGAGTGACTTAACAATCCACCAGGGTTTAGTGATATGGTAATTCATTTTGGGAAAACAAATACTCCAAGGATGTACTTGGATTGATTCAAATAATGAAGTTTGGTGCAATTTTTAGCTTCTAAAGCATGGTTTCCTCCATAGCACTCTGATTTTCCTTGGGCTTTTCCATCCCAGGAGCCTCAAAACCCTCTTGTGCAATTTCACATTTTGCAATTAGCATAATCATTCACATTGTTTTAAGTAGAAAAAGTTTTACATTATGCAAATAGACAAATACTTTTCATTCCTACAAATGGCATAACATTTACCTTTTTTCAATTAGGATTAGTGTTTACATTTGAGAAAGTGGCATTTTCATTTCTTGCAAATAGAACAACATTTTCATTTATGCAATTATTTTAGGCTTTGATTTCATGAAATTCACTCTGTTACAACATATCAACAAAATAATGATACATTGTATGTTGCACATATAATGTCGATGCCTCTTAAGTTTGTACGAAATTCAGGTTGATTTTTTAAGTTGGTATCCTTGGGAGTTGTAGCATTCTTGTTGCAATATTGGGGCTCATCACTTTTTGGCACCATTGCTAGGGAGGTGTCAAAGTATGCATTATTTTCTTCCCTAGTTGAACCATTTCTGCAAAAACAAAAATTGAATTAGACATATTTCATTTCAGAAAATTGCATTGCATTAGCATTCTTATTATTATTATTTTTAATAAAAACATGAAAAACTTACTTCTCCAACACTAAACCCACCCATTTGATAACGTGGTGCAGTAAGAACCACATCACCATCCACTTTTTCATGTATAAGAAGAAGAGGTGGCTCAGAAGGTAGAAGAAATAGATGGATATGATGGCAATGAATAAGATCCTCTTGGATTTCCCATTCAAGATATTGATATCAGTGTCCATATGAAGAGCATCCCTCCATCTTTCCTTCCCAACTTCCATGGTATGAGGTCAGAGGATCCAAAATCCTTTCTCTTTAAATTTGAAATCCTTTGTAGATCTTAAGGTTATTAACAGTCAAAAATTGAGATTTTTCTGACAACATTGAAGGATAGAGCTCTTATATGGTTCATGAGTTTAGGGATTAATTCAATAAGATCATGGAATGATATGAAAAAAATAATTCTATAAAAATACAAATATCATGATATTAAGGAATAAACCTTTAGAATGAATAAAAAAGAAGATGAGATCCATGAGGATCTAATAGACAGATGTATGTATAATGTTAAGAGGGAAAAATTACATCATTTAGGATCTGACACACTAAAAACCAACTTACTTCGAAAAATTATGGATGAGAAAATTATCATTTGAAGAAATTTGTGAAACATACAAGCGCATATCAAGATGAAGGGCAAGAGTAAGTAAATAAAAATCAAGATCAGTAAGTTGAGTTGAACTTGGAAATTTTCTTGATAACTTTAAAACAGAAATTTTTAGCAATCTAAGTGAACAAGTACAAATGCTAAGAATGCAAAACGAGAAAAAATAAGATGTTTATATTTGTGTTATCCATGTATAATCACATGCTACTAAATATTGTCCATCATTACCAAGGTTGAAGTAATTTTACCAAGAGGACAATGGAGAAAGTAAATCACCAAAGAAGTTATGTTATGTAGCTCCAAGAAGACCATGGCACCCTATTCAACCTGATATGATGCAAGAACCTAATTAACAATTTCAAGGTTATGTGCATCCATCTCAAATTAATTGGAACACACCCTTTCCTTGTCAACCTTGGCCATCTCAACCCCAAAACCAATATTGGCAAGAAGGTTGGAAAGAACATTATGGGAGAAATCCACAATATCCTCAATATTTTCCTCAGTATCCTCCATACCCAATTCCATGCTATTCCTAGCATCCATCTGATCTGGATTTATGCAGGAACGCAAAAAAATACAAAAATAACCATAAACATAGAAATACAACGGAAATAAGGCTTCATTTCATTAATGTCAAATCACAGAAATATGCCTACAAACATGATGGAAATAAAATAGCTAGGGTGCTGGTAGCGAATCTCTGAGAAGAGATGTGGCGGCTACAGAGCTCTGAACTATGTTACAATGAGGCTCAAGGGCCTATTTATTATGGAGAAATAATGGAGAACTCTAAACGTCCAAAAACCTAACCCTAGGAGATGAAGCACCAAAACTATGGGCCCCGTTTGGGTAAATTGGTGTTTCAACTTCCTAGGGACGTAACTTCAACATACTATATATGTTTGGGGCTTCAAAACAGCTCCGGAAGTTCAGGACCTGAAAAATTGGTAAAAATATTAAGATGTGAAAAAAAATGAAAGAGACAATAGTGGGGCCCCAAGTGGAATAGGTGGGTGCCAACCAATATCCACCTGGATCATTCCTCCCCCCTTAAGAAAAAATGGTCCCCATTGCGTTGAGTTCCTCCATGAGATGGGGAAGCTTCTGTTGAACTTGGTCCCTAGTGAACCACTTGCCTCGGTGCAGGAGTTGGCCAACTTTGACAACCTGATACAGTTGGATCTTCTGTTGGCGAGTGTTCTTGATTTGCATGTCCATGATACAGTCTGCGGTGGCCTGTTCCATGTAGTATGGGTTTAAATTTTTTGGTGTGAGTTCTTCTACAATGTCAGAGGTGTCTAATAGAGGTGGGAAGTAGGGATGAAGGCAGTCTACATTGAATACTAGGTGCTAACCAAGGAATGGTGGAATACTGAGCTCGAAGGCACTGTTCCCTACAGCCTTGGTGATGGTGTACGACCCATATCGGAGTGGGAAAATCTTGTGGTGGGGTCCAGTGAGGCGCTCCTTCTGCAAATGTAGCCACACTTTTTCACCCACTTGGAAGTTGTGTGGCACCCAATGTTGATTTTGTCGTTTCTTGTACTTAGCATTGGCTCTGTCCAATATGTCATGAACTTGTTGGCAGATGTGTTGAATGCGCTTGATGAAGTTGTTTGCTTTGTCAGATTCAGACTGGACATGAGCCGAATCAGCCTGAGTAGCTGCTAATGGCATGGAGATGTCAATTGGACATAGTGGCTGGAACCCCAAGCCCACCTGAAAGGGGATGTGGCCAATTGAGTTGTGGAAAGTCTGGTTATAATTGTGTTATACATAGGGAAGGCTCTCATCCAATGTGCATAGATGCTTTGAATTGTACATGCATAGAATGTGTGCAATCATCCTGTTGACGACCTCTGTCTGGCCATCAGTTTGGGGATAGAAAGTTGTGGACTTGGTGAGCTTGGTGTCCAACATTGACCATAGGTTGGACCAAAATGTGTTGAGGAACCTGCTGTCGCGATCTGATATGATATACTATGGGATCCCAAAGTGCACCCACACTCGTTCAAAGAAGAGTTTAGCAGTGGCTTCTGCTGTGATATTCTTCTTGCAGGCCACCATAATGGCCATCTTTGAGAATCTGTCGATGACCACGAAAACACAGTCGTTTCCATGCTTAGTAGCAGGAAGGCCTGACATGTAATCCATGGAGATGGATTCCAAAGGTCGACTAGGGGTAGGTAGCAGAGTATAGAGCCCTTGCTTCTTGATGGTCGATTTGGAAATGGCACAAGCAGTGTAGGATCTGATGTACTTCCCGACATCCTGTCGAAGGTTCAGTGAACAGAAATACTTCTGCAGTACTGCCACTGTTTTCTCGACCCCAAAATGCCTAGTGACTCGACTGTAGTGTGCTTCCCATATCATCTTGGCATGCTCGCTTGAAGGAACACAAAGGTGTCCCAGGTGACATAATAGTGCATCTTGGAGGTGAAAATTTGGAACTTGCATATCCCCAAGAGTGCCTTGTATGTGTAGCTGAATTCTGGATCACTCTTGTAGAGAAGAGGCCAATCAGAAGTCTCATGCCCACAAGAGTTGAGAATGGTGGTTACGGCCATGATCGGTGGTCGGCTGAGGCAGTCTGCAACATTATTGGTGCTACCCTTCTTGTACTTGATGTTCAAATGAAATTTTTGCAGATATGTGGACCACTTCTAATGGCGATCGTTCTGCAACTTCCCTTATGTCTATATGAATTGTACGGGTCGGTGATCTGTGTGGATGATTGTCTCCTTCACCAAAATGTAATGCTTCCATTGTCGACAAGCCTGCACAATGGAATACAATTCTTTGTCATAAGTGGGATACTTTAGAACTGTGTCGAACAATGTCTCACTGTGATATGCCACTGGATGCCCCTGTTGAGTAAGAACTGCCCCAATCGCATAGTCAGAGGCATCTGTCTCGATCTCAAATGGTTGTTGCAAGTCTGGTAATGTGAGCACTGAGGCAGAACAGAGGCGATGTTTCAATTCTACGAAAGCCTTCTGTTGAGATTTCGACCAATAGATTTTTTCTTTCGCTCCTCCCTTGGTGACTTGACTCAAGGGCCAAGTGATATGAAAGAATCCCAACACAAACCTGCAGTAGAAATTAGCAAGACCCAGAAAGCTGCGAAGCTCTGTTAGGGTGGTTGGGTCTAGCCAATCCCAAATGACTTGGATCTTGGCTAGATCCACATGCACCCTCCTTTCATCAATAATGTATCCCAAATATTGAACTTGGGTCATGCCAAAAGTGCACTTCCCCAAATTGGCACACAACTTGTATTGTCGCAGTGTTTGGAGGACTTCTCGGAAGTGGTGGAGGTGCTCTTCCCAAGTCTAGCTAAAGATCAGAATGTTGTCCAAGTATACCACTACAAATGAGTTGGTGAATGGGTGCAAGATGTCATCCATCAACCTCATGAAGGTTGCGGGAGCATTTTTCAATCCCAAAGGCATGACGAGTCATTCAAAAAGACCCTCCTTTGCTTTGAAGGCAATCTTCCACACATCAGAGGGTTTGATTGGTACCTGGTGATACCCAGACTTCAAGTCGATCTTGCTGAAATAATTTTCCCCTTTGAGTTGGTCCAGAAGGTCATAAATCCGTGGGATCTAGTACATATTCCAGACAGTGATCTTGTTCAGTGCTTGATAATCAATACAGAGTCTCCAAGTCCCATCCTTCTTCTATACCAACACGATTAGGCTCCCACAAGGCAACGAACTTGGCCAGATGTGACCTTTCTACAGCAGCTCCTGAATCTGCCTCTTGATTTCATCATTCTCCATAACAGAGTGCCTATATATCAATCCATTAGGTAGAAGTGCACCTGGGGTCAGGTCAATGGGGTGCTTGACCTGAAAGTGTAGAGGCACCGCTGTGGGTGAGGTGAAGATTTCCCTGTACTCCTCCACAACCTTATCCATTTGTTGTTGTCGTGTAGAGGAGCCATGTCTAGAGGTCGTGGCCACAATATTCTTCTTTCCCTGCGGGCGGATCACCAGGAAAAAAAATTTCCTGGTTTGGGAAATGAGCTTACTTTATTGTTTTACAGTAACCAAAAAGATAGTGGGAGGCAGTGGTGCCTCTAGTATCATGTACAATTTATTTCCCAAAGTAACAATAACAGCGAGAGGTTGGGACTCATAAACAGCATGTTGCTTCCACAAGTATGGTTGGCCTAATAATACATTAGAAACATCAATAGGAGCAATGTCACACAATACCTCATCCATGAAGGGCATGATGCTATAGGGAAGGTGACACTGCTCGCTGACGCGGAGATCCCGTCCTTGGTGAAGCCACCCGATGGTGTATGGTTGTGGGTGCGCTGTGGTTAGCAAGCCCAACCGCTTCATGACATCTGCTGAAATGAAGTTATTTTGGCTCCCATTGTCGACAATGAACCATGGCAGGGAACCCTTTACCCACATTTGAGAGTGGAAGAGACGCTCTGCCTCCTCTAGATCTTCTGGTCCCTCCTTCTGGATATTCGTAGTGGCAACAGTGGCATTGGGCCCCACATCAATAATATTCTTCCCTTTGTCATTCACCTTGTTAGGTTTTGATTCAGATTCAGAGCATGCATCTGATTCAGAAGCCCTCATCTCAGCCACCAACGACTGCTTGGCCCGACACTCACTTGTGTTGTGAGTGGAGCTCTTATGGAACTCACACCACTTTCCCGTGTCCTTCTTTGGCTTCGTGGTGTTGTTCTTTTCTTATGTCTTTGGCAGTTTGTCTTGGGTCATCATGCCTTGGCTTTGTCCTTTGTTATTTGGTTTGGGGGCACCTTTCCCTTGCTTTTGATTCGAAGATCCAAAGTCTCACTTCTTCTGTATGAATTTTTGTTCAATCTTCGCAGCATATCGGTATGTTGTACCAAGCGAGGAGATGTCGAGGAACTCCATTTCCTCCTGAATGTATTTGTGCATACAACTGCGATACTATAGCACCAAATGTTTCTCTGAATCTTTGATACCTAACTTTGTGTGCAGGGTATGGAACAGATTCATTAGCTCATGCACATCTTGATCCCTTTGTTGCCGCAGCATGGTCCATTGTATGTACTTGTCCTCATAGCTCCCCACAGGATAGTATTGTTCCTTGATGGCATCTCGGAAAGAATTACAAGTGGGTATGGCTGAGAATAGAGAGGGTTTTGTCTCTTCCTTTTTCTCACAATAGGTTTCCCACTAGTCCTTGACATGGGAGGTAACTTTGAGGAGTGCAAAAATAATCTTCTCCCAGTCGGAAAAGTCATGAACTGAGAAATATCCTTCTAATAGATTCAACCATATATCTACAGCATCTACATCTATTTGACCCTCAAATATGGGAATGTCAAAGTCTACTTGTACCTTAAAGAGAGTCGCGCCTCCAAAGTGGCTGCTAGATGCAAATGTGCCGCCAGTGGGCAGTCGTTGAAGGATCTAGGCAAAGTTATCCATCATCACATTCCTTTGTTTTTCGAGGTCCTCCTCGAGAAATATTTTGATAGTATATCCTGCTCCTTCATCTTTCTTTTCGTCCCCCATGGGCATTCGTCGGGGTTTGTGAGGCTGATATTGCAAAGGTTCCACCAGATCGAGCCCTAACTCCTTATACCCTGACCTCGTTGGGTACATGCAAAGAAGGATCGAGAAAAAGCAAACCGCTCTGATACCACTGATCTGGATTTTTACAGGAACGCAACAGAACACAGAAATAACCATAAACATATAAATACAGTGGAAATAAGGTTTCATTTCATTAATATCAAATCACAGAAATATGCTTACAAACATGATGGAAATAAAATAGCTAGGGTTCTGGTAGCGAATATCTGAGAAGAGATGTGGCAGCTATAGACCTCTGAACTATGTTATAATGAGGCTCGAGGGCCTATTTATTATGGAGAAACAATGGAGAACTCTAAACGTCCAAAACCCTAACCCTAGGAGATGAAGCACCAAAACTATGGGCCCATTTTGGGTAAATTGGTGTTTCAACTTCCCAGGGACGTAACTTCAGCATACTATATCCGTTTGGGGCTTCAAAATGGCTCTGGAAGTTCAGGACCCGAAAAACTGCTAAAAATAGTAGGTTGTGAAAAAAAATGAAAGAGATAATGGTGGGGCCCCAAGTGGAATAGGTGGGTGGCCACCAATATCCACCTGGATCACCACCTCCACCACAACCAAAACTCAACCACATCGATCTCAAAGATCCACTCCTACTCAACTAATTGCACAACCATTTCCATACCCAAAAAATGAAGTAAATCATCCCACTTACAATGTTGAGGTACAACACTTCCAAAAAAATCCTCTTGATCTAAATGGTATTCATCTTATCTTAGGAAGAGTGTTGCAAAAAAATATATTTTCCTGATGTCATTGAAGAACAACATCTAGAATAAGAATATCTAGAATAATCATGTATCACATTTTATGGAGAGAACCCATTGAAGCTTGAGATTGAAGAGTTTCTGCTATGCTTACTATCAGATTCATTTTGTGTTCAAGGGACTAATTGGAAAATAGTATAATATTTGAATGACATAGAAAATAATAAATGAAGAATGATCGACATGAGCAAGTGAGCCAAGGGCATCAAAACTATATGGAGTTTTGGTTCGTGAAAATCAGCAAGATGGAGCATCACTTTCTTCTTCAACAATTCTTGATATCATTAAAGACAAATAATTTGGTCTCTAATATTCAGGTACATGTCAAAGCATATGTTTCGAGCCTACACATGAGTTTATCTGTCATATTTTTATGCACATGGCTCCATTGGAAGTATTCCCGCACTTAAAAGAGATTTTATTTTTTCAAGTAGAGTAGGATAGAAAAAATAAAAATAAAAAATGGAAAAAGAGAGAAAAAAAAGGAAAATAATAAAATATCAGGTGAAAACCTATTTAAGACACCTGAGATTGGCTCACTGGTTAAAAACCTCCTTGAGGCAGTTAGTGGGTTGGAAAGAAAAAAGGAAAAAAAGGAAAAAAATCTTAGGTGAAAACCTCCTTTGAGGCGCCTAGGAAGACATACTAGTTTAAAACCTCATTGAGGAAGCTAGTAGGCCTATGGAAAAAAATGAAAAATGAAAAGAAAACAATTATTTTCTCCATGTATCTCTCTCTAATGAATGTAGGTTCTCTCCAACTTTTGCAAGCAATAAGAAGAATTTAGCACCAAAAGAAAAAAATGATAAAAAACCTAGTCAAAGGAAGTCAAACTTGAGTTTTCTCCACCTTAGCCCAGATTCTCCAACAGAACCAAGGCCATGTCAATACATCACCCTCATCCATTTCCAACATCCACCCATCATTTCCAAGCCTTTCCCATCCATTTCCCTCGCTGTCCTAAAATGCTACAAGAAGGTTTTGTTTTGCTCCAGGAGGCCAAAATACACAAGGCATAAAATTGTTTTGACCATATCTCAAAAAATATGCATCTCTTCTCTGATTTGTTTCATGAGGATATGCATATGGATTATTGTAACATGCGCAATGAATTTCAACAAATCCTGAGATTTTTTATGGGGAGATGCAAGAGGATGAGGGAAACTTTCTCACTGAATTTCAAGCCAATCCAATCTATCGTTCGAGATATATGAATAAAACAATTCTACTACAGGAGCATTCTAGAATTGCTATATGAGTGACCAAAATTACTATATGAGCATGATCGACATGGAAAAAGGGTTCACATATTATTTTTTTCATCTAGGAACAAGAGTAGGGGTCCACCATAGACTCATCATTCATTTTCCACACCACTTGACCTCTTCTCCACTTTCATTTTCATCTATGTCCATGAAAAGAACCCATTTTCACCCCTTATTCCATCCCTTCCACCACAAAAAAAACCTTTGATCCTTGTCAACATTTTACTCATGAATTATCATTATTTTTAAATGTATCACCTGAAGTAAATAATGATCCTAATATAATTTTTTTGCTGGAGGTAGGATTATACCTTAGAAATTTTCAATACCACTCTTCTTTGAGTTGGAGAAGGAAAGAGGTAGAACACATAGATGGACACAAATTGCAAAATACAAAATGGTAGAAGATGTGGGCCTCATTGAGGAAAAATTAAATGAAATGAGAAAGGAATTAAACAACTTAAGTTTGAGAGAGTCAATCATGAGGGAGAAACTACAGGCATAAAACATAAGGCTAAAGGAGCAACTACAAGAAAAAGAGGCACAAATTGCCACTATGGCAAGTCTATCCATGGAAGCCATACAATACAGGAAACCATTCAAATCATATTCCATTGAAATAAGGAAGGGAATTTCATGAAAAGGAATCTGAGGCATAAATGAAAAACAACAAGGCAAGAAGTTGGATAGGTTGCTCAAACGATGAGCAACAATTTCAGTAGGGGGGTATGATGGGCCTCCAAATTAGACACAAATGAAGGCCCATATAACATTTCCTAGGAACATAAAGGCTATATTAAATCTCTCTTTCTACACTCAATAATTCTATTTAGCTTTAATATGTTCTTAGGAAGGTTTAGAGATAAATTCATATTATGTGTCTAATATTATTTATTTTTCCAGAATATTGAGAGAATATGGAGTAAATTTTGAATGAGATAATATAGGGAATTTTTCCCTACTACAGGATAGACCTTGATTGGATAACAAATGAGCTAAATATCATGAAATTATTGACAAATTTTGGAGTTCCGCAGATTGAGAAAATCTATGAATGTGTTCCTTGTCATTTAATGAAGGTTCCCAGTGTTGGGAACCAGATCCACTTTTTGAGGGATTTTGGAGGGGAAAGATGCCTCCATTCAAGCAGAATGTTTCCTCGTCACTTTGTATAAGTACCAATTCAAATTTTCCTCTAGGGGCAGATATTTATTAGTCTTTGTGTGGAGAAAACATGTTATATAACAACTCCACTTTGATTTCTAGTAGGGATGTACTTGGATTGATTCAAATAATGAATAATGAATCCACACAAGTGGAGTTTATTTGATTCCATTTTTTAATTGTAGATATTGGTTTCCTCCATAATACTCTAAGTTCCCTTGGGCTTGGCCATCCTAGGAGCCTCAGAGCCCTCTTGTACAATTTATTTCTTTCCTTTGAATGTCTTTTACACTTGCACTCGTATTTCTGCATTTACTATTCATGCCCCTTTTGTTGTAGCTTACATTGGTTCAATGATTGAAGTGAGTTTTTTTTTTAGGTTATTTATAGAGTCACAAGCATGATGCAACCTTAGAAAAACTTTGAAAATTCATATTCATCATTGAACTACTTGGATTGGTTTACTAGTTCATAAATCTAGAATTTCTGAAAATCCCTTGTAGAAAAATGGTAGCAATTATTCTTTTATAATTTTTTAATGAGCTTAATTTGATTTGATTCCACTTGTATTCAGTCATAAAAAAATTCAAGTTAATAAAAAAATTTACCCTATAAAATTTTCACTTTTTTAGGTTAGGCATTTGGTAGGTTGACTAGCTCATTAGTTCTTGAATTTCCAGTTTTTAGAGAAGTCACATGGTAACAAGGGTATTTTGGGGTGATTCCACTTGGAATAGAGTCCTAAGACATCCTATTTAATAAAAAAATTCCCATACCATTTGAATTTAATTTTCTTGGCATTCAACAAGTTATCTCACTCTTGTAGAAAAACAGGGCCTCTTGTAGCACCTCATCTAACACCTTCTCTAGCACTTATGTAGCACATGTAAACTTGACCATATTTTCTCCAAAATCTTGATTTTTGTCTCCTAGGCTTGAATAATGAACCCTAGGCTCTAAATCGATGTTTGGGGAAGAATAAACACCACTTATAACTTTCCTTTTTACAAAGTATATTAGCCATATTTCTTTGAATTCATGCTCTTAGGATTTCAATTACAAATTGTTGTTCTTGTACAGGATTAGTTTCATTTCTAGGAAAAATTTTGCATTCTACAATTAGAGTAATGAGACACATTTTTGTAAGTAGCACAAATTTTACATTATACAAATAGATAAGTTCTTTTCATCCTGCAAATGGCATAACCTTTACCTTCTTGCAATTAGGATTCGCGTGTTTACATTTGAGCAAGTAACATTTCCATTTCTTGCAAATAGAGCAACATTTTCATTTCTACAATTAATTTAGGATTTTATTTCATGACATTCACTCCATTACATCAGATCAACAAAATAAGGACACATTTTATGTTTCACATATATTATTGACACCTCTTAATTTTGTACGCACCCCGAGTTCATAATTTAAGGTGGTATCCTATGGAGTTGCAACATTCTTGTTGCAATACCGAGGCTCATCACAGGCATGTTAAAAAATTTAATTAAGGAGAATCAAAATAATAAAATGTGGAATGCCTGTAACATAGTGGTTTACAAATGTGTGTGTAGTGGATATGTTTAATCTGCACATTGTTGGTCCAATTAAATATATGTTTCATTTATGGAAATTGGAAAGCAACAATATCACATCGTTTTTAAAACTCTTATGATATATTCTCACTAATAACTTATGAAATAACTTGCCACATACTTATCGTGTTTTATGGTATATGGTCATAAAACATTGAGGATGGTGTTTCCCTCAAAGGGGATGGGTTGTAATGACCCCAATCATGTGGTGAATATGTACATAAGGGTCTCGGTCATAACATCTTCATGTATATAATGTAAATATTACCCTAGTCACCTCACATCAGTACAATATTGAAAATATTTTGTTGAATTTTTGTATACATGGTTAAGTTGAATTCACATGGTTATGGTAAACACATTTTTAGTTATCCCTATACACATGTTGGAGATAATAAATACACTAAGCCGATGAATAAAATAAGAAATGGTGTATAACTGATTAAAACCCTAACCATTGACTAAACCTCCATTAATTAGGCTTTAACCACTAGCATAGGGGTCCTTCTTTAATATGGCCAGTTATATTTATTAATTTCACATTCTTCTAACTTATGGAGTCTTAAGTGTGAGAGACGACTTTAGATACATTTAGGTGGGACCTCAACAACAGCTAAGTGATACCAACAACATAAATTCCAACCCATACTAAATATTCAAGATTTATATAAACATAACTCTTGGTATATGGTGAATGATTATAAGGTTATAAATAATTATGTGTTAGGCCACATGTAATTAAACACCAAGACCTAATAAATGGGTTATGCAACACTGGATACTTGAGGTTTGTATGGCAAGGGAATCTATATGTAGCTAAGGACTCCTTAAGCACTCGTAAATGTAGATATTTATAGGTTATTAGCACATGATGAAAAGAGTTTCTTTGGACACCTTGTTGATTCTAGAACAAGCCCTAGGAAGAGGAAAAAATTTAGGTGAAGAGAGAAAGAGAAGCCAAATGGCAGGAAAATAAGTGACAAAAGGAAACAAATTACCAGTGATAGGGTTAGGAGGGATAGGGGGCTATCTGGGGTTTGACCAGAGGGGAAATGCCCTACCTAACCAGATGTAACATGTGAACTGTTAGCCCCCTAATTTGCTCTCTTTTTTTCATTTTCCCCTTCCTAAATCAAAACCATTTACCTATGTTTTACCTCTTTTATGCACCCTCATCTTGCACTAGTCCAAGCACAGTGACATATTTCGCATAAACTTTATTTTTCATAATTTTAATTCAACTTAGCATTAATTGATCATTTATTACATGATTTGTTACTTTTAATCACTCTTTGTAACTTATCCATAACTCCAATGTTTATTTGTTAGTTAGAGTACTTACCGTGACCACTGATCCTAGTGCAGGATCAGATCTTGCACCATTGCCAGCACAACAAATCCTTGCAGCAGATCTGAGCCTCCTTGATCACCGCCTCATTTTGAGTAGCTTCAGCCACGACAGCAAGATCGATCCAAAGGCAATCGAGACCGAATCTATGAAGGACAAAAGCTGGAGATTGGCTACAGCTAGTTTTGCTAACTGTCTAATTTTAAAGCCGAAAAGTTAAATTCTACGTTTGGTTATGTAATCAATGGAATGATATATTTTGGCCTTTGGCCAAATATCTATATAATTTAGAATGTAAATAGGACTGAGTTTTAATATCAGAAGAGAATATAGGCACAGCCAGAGAGGCGGTAACAGGTTGTTGTATTTTTTATCTCCCGAATCTGGGTTGGATGATGTATTAATGTATGTACTTACCTCAGTGAATTAATAAAAGGGAGCTTTGCCTCATGTTTCACAAATTGTGTTTCTATATTTGAGCTGATGAATTTATTAAGGTACTAAGCAGCATTTTTATTTAAAAGGAAAACGCGCTAGTTGGCTAGGGCCCAGCCAACCCAGCATGTTTACCCCATTTCCCGTTTTCCTGTCATTTGTGTTTACATTGTCAAGTGTGATTTAATTTTAAGCACATGCATCCCTGTCTGAGTGAAAGAGGATCCGTTGTGTGAAGTAGATAAATTTCCTTTTCCTACACTTGATTTCAGATTGGTTTTCCTCCGCCTGGTCCAAGCAGGAGAAATGAGCCTGCACCAGTGCATGTTGGTGTGATGCAGCAAGCCTTCTTAATCTACTTCCTTCAATCTTCTTTCTTTCATTAAATTCTTATGACAAGATAAATGTATATTTATTGTTTTTTTATTCCTGCACTCTATTAAGATCAGAAACATTCACTTTTTATGTGTGCAATTTGATTTAACAGTATAATAGCACTTGCAATAATTAAGCACTCATTTTAAGAATTAAATGCTAAGTGCAGGAAGCTCTGATCTGGTGCAAGAACTAGTTTCTTGCCATGAGATCTAAGTGCTTTGAACCTGGAAAATTTCAAGCCCTTGCATGAAGTAAAAATCCTTTATTAAAGACACCATTTATACCTTCTACATAAATCTTTGTTCCTGCACTAGTGCAAGCAGACTACGAAAGTGCAGGAAAGATTAGGGCAAGAAGGAAATCTCTAAAGGAGCAGGTTTAAGGGCCCATCTGATGAGATTTCTAAGTGTCTCTGCTAAAGAAAAACACACACTCAGTTTTTAAAAAATAATTAGCAAGAGTGATTGCCTTTTATCTTTAATTCCCTCTTGCAAATGCATTCTTCCTTATTCCAGTCTTAGATTATTTTGATGGTTCAAGTTGCCTTTTTCTCTTTTTAATTTGTTTCTGCAATCTTTCCTATAAAGAAAGTAGGGATTTATATTAGGAAGATTCATACCATCTTAGGCATTGCCTGTGCTTCGTCTCTAATTTTATGGATCCCTTGGGTTGAAAAATTAAGTGTTGAGGAGTTTGCTTAAGTGTAATTCCTGCACCCAACATTTTGGCGCCGTTGCTGGGGAGGCGATTTGATTTGGTAAGAATTTTCTAATTATACAATAGAGGTAATTTTTCCTTTATTTTTGCAGTATTGTTTGGAAAATATTCTTTGAAGGAATTTTACTAGTGTTAATTGATTTATGACAGCATTTTTTACTAGAAATTGTTTGTTATTTTTATTTTTTGAAATGAATGCCTAGAAAATAAGGGTTCGAAGCCCACTAAGGACCAAAAGAATTCTGAAAACAATTCTCATATTGGGTCTCCTTCTGTAAGCAGGAAGCCCAATCCAATTCAAACCCATCACGTAGGAACAATCCACCTGGATTTTGGTGACAACATCTCAGGTGTGGTTCAGCCTATTGAGAGTGGTACAAGTAAAATTGAAACAATGGTGGACCATGAAGATCATTTGGAAGGGACTGGTGAAAACTAGGTAAGTAAAGAACAATCCACTTTTGTGTTTCCAATTGTGGATCCTGATACTGTGGCGCAAATGAAGAATATTCCACCATCAGCTCTCCCTCATTTCCATGGTGAAGTTCATGAAGATCTTGACTCCTTTCTATTCGAGTTTGATATTCTGTGTAGAAGTTATGATTATTCAACTGACGCTTAGAAGTTAAGATTATTTCCTGTTACTCTCAAGGACTCAACTCTACGTTGGTTTATGGGGTTAGGAGGAAACACATAACCTCTTGGGATCAGATGAAGAGAGTGTTTTTGTCTAAATATCAAGAATATTGTAAAATTGGGGACATGCAGGATGAGATTTTTACAATCATACAGGATGATGGTGAAACTCTTGAATATTACCTAGAAATATTTCTGTATATTTTACCAAGGTCGAAACTTAAGTTTGATCCCAGTACTATTAGAACCTTGTTCTTAAGAGGACTTACTGATAATGCTAGAAATAATTTAAATATGTTAGGACATTGTGATATTTCTCAGCAAAATTTTGAACAAATTTGTGAATTATGCAGGAAATTTTCAAGAAATCAGTATAGATCTGGTAAAGGAACTCGAAATAGAAATAGAAAAACTGAATCTACTGATGCTATGATTATTGGACTAGAAAATAAAATGGAAAACATGAAAATTGACATAATGAATATTGTTACCAAACAGTTAGACTCTTTAAAATTTCAGAAAAAACTCATGAAGGAACAAGAGTCATTATGTATTTTCTGTCCTAAATGTAGAGACAAGCATCCTCCCAAAGAGTGTCCTCTTAATTTGAAAGAAACTAATAAGTGTGTTATTTGCGCAGAAGACCATGTCATAGAAAAATGTCTCTCTATACCAGGACTTAAAGCTATATTTACAGGGGGACAGCCTGAAGCTGAATACTTGTATGCTATGGGAGCAAGAAGGAATTGGCCTCAGATAGGTGTAGGTATGGCTCCTGAATTTTCTCCACACTATTTTGGTTATAATTCACATGCATATTCTTATCCTAACACTAATCAGCAGTGGCAGTATGGGAATCAATATCAACATGGGAAACCTTCTCAACCATGGAAACAAGGTTGGAGAGGGCCAACTCATTCTCCATATTCCTACCAGCCACCTATGCAGTCATATCCATCTACACATACACCTTATTCAATGCATCAACTTCTGAGTCAATCTACTCCACTGTTACCTTTACCTCCACCCTTTCGACCTCCTCAGTTGCTTGCTCAACCTATGCCCAATCCTAACATAATAAAGCAGTGCAAATTATCTATGTAACAAAACCACCTTTACCATTCGAGCACTAGTCTATTCCATTTGGGGTTCATGATATTTAATTAAGATCAGGAACGACTGTAACATCAGAAAATCAGAAGCAACCTATAGTGATTTTTGAAGAGAAAGGAGAAGAGGAAACTCTTAACCATTCTCTGAAAGTTGTCACTAAGCATCCCTTACCCTCTGAATCCATGCCATCTTCTTCCAACCAACCTCCCTTCCCAGAGAGGCTAGTAATGGAAAGAAGTGAGCCTATTTCTGAGACTAGTTTGGCATCTGAGCTTCGAAATATTTTCATTAAGATACCTTTTCCTCAAGCCATTAAAGAGATCCCCATTTGCAACAAGATTATTAAGGAACTCTATCTCAAGAAACCCGGAAGGAAGAGAGTGGAACCCCAAACCATTCAATTTCTTGGTAGGGCAGCAGAGTTGATGACGGGATGTGTGTCTATGGAAAAATATACTGATCCCGAAAACCCTGTTGTCTCAGTTCATATTGGCAATGTCTTGGTCTCTAATGTTCTTATTGACCTGGGGGCAGCCATTAATGTCATGACTAAGCAAACCATGGATCAACTTCGGTTATCTCATCTTCGCCCTACTCCCAATGTGCTTGAATTAACAGATAGATCTAAAATTAAGCCAAAAGGAGTATTGGACGATGTGATCATCTCATTAGATTCTTGGGAATATCTTGCTAATTTCATTGTGGTTCAGCCAAAAAACCTAGTAGGAGGACATCCCTTGATCTTGGGTCAACCATGGCTTGCTACGGCCGATGCATATATTGGATGTCATTCTGGTGATATGTATATTTCGCATGGAGATTCTAGGAAGAAAGTTACCTTATACCCCCCTGCTAGATCCATTCAAGACCTTCGAGATACTTTATGGTTGGATCAAAGCAGTGATGAGAAGATTCGGCCCATTTTCCTTATCCATCATTATACTAGGTCTTCACAAGAAGATGAGATTCAAGGTTTCTTGAATAATCTAGACACTATGCCTAATTTTGAGCCATTGAGCCAGATTTTCAGCCTAGATTTTCAAGATAATCATGATTCTCATTATTTTGTACCACTGCATTTGACCACTCCCTTGAGTACTCCTGAGCCTGATACTACTCTTGTTGAGATTAGCCTTGGTAAATCCTTGCATATTAGTTCATATTTGGACTCATCTCAGCAGGAGCAGCTTGTGAATTTGTTGCAAAACCATCTTAGTGACTTTGCTTGGGGCTATGAAGATATGAAGGGTATTCCTCCTAAAACTTGTACACATCATATCTATACTCCGGAAGGAACCCGACCTATCCAAAAAAGGCGAATGAAACCAGCTCTAAGAGATGTTGTGAAGGAAGAAGTATAGAAACTCTTGGATGTCGGTTTTATCTATCCTATTTCTGATAGTCAGTGGGTCTCTACATTAGTGCTAGTACTTAAGAAAGATGGAAGCTGGCATATTTGTATTGATTATTGAGAATTAAGCAAAGACACTCTCAAAGATTACTTCCCTCTCCTTTTCATTGACCAGGTGCTTGATACCCTTGCAGGAAAGAAATATTTTTCCTTTTTGGATGGCTTCAGTGGCTATAACCAGATACAGATTGCACTTGAAGATCAGGATAAAACTACTTTGACATGTCCATGGGTTACATTTTCTTATAAATTGCTTCCCTTTGGTTTATTTAATACCCCGGCTACCTTTCAAAAGGCAGTCTTGGCCATTTTTGTTGATCTAGAATTTGTACAAATTTATATGGATGACTTTTCTGTGTTTGGTGATTCTTTTCAGGAAGCTCTCAAAAATCTGGAAAAAGTACTTTTCTGTTGTTAGGAAGCCCATCTTTCCTTGAGTGAAAATAAATGTAGATTAATGTGCAAAATGAGAGTGGTTCTTGGCCATTTGGTTTCTAGTAAAGGTATCCAGGTTGATCCAACAAAGATTGAAATCATTTTGCATCTTCCTACACCCAAAACTCAAATTGAAGTAAGAGGTTTTTTAGGACATGATGGTTACTATAGAAGATTCATTGAAATTTTTTCTAAGATAGTTGCCCCTCTTTTCCGACTTCTAGCTAAGGATAGTGAATTTTCTTGGTCCACAGCTTGCCAACAATCTTTTGAAACATTGAAGGAAAAGTTAATACAGGCACCAGTTTTGAGAGGTCCTAACTGGTCCCTACCTTTTCACATTTCCTCTGATGCTTCAAATTTGGCTATTGGCACAACTTTAGGACAAGAGGAAAATAAGAAATCCTATGCTATTTATTATATTAGTAAGAATTTGTCTTCCACTGAATTAAATTATACAATTATAGAGAAAGATTTTTTAGCTGTAATTTTTACAATTAATAAGTTCAGGCACTATATTATAGGATATGAAGTATTTGTACATGCTAATCATTCCTCGATTAAATATTTGATGAACAAACCATTGAATAGTGGTACAGTGACTAGGTGGTTGCTATTGTTGCAGGAATTTAATGTTACTATTGTTGATAGACCAGGAAAATCTAATGTTGTAGTAGACCTTCTTTCTAGATTAGATAATCCTGGTGAAGCAACTCCTGTTAATGATTATTTTCCATATGAGCATCTTTTTGCTATGTCAACATATTCTCTATGGTTTGCTGACATTGCTAATTACTTGGTTACTGGGAAAAAACCACCCCACTTGTCCGCTCGTGAAAAGCGGAATATTATTCAGAAAAGTGCTGCATACTCCTGGATTCAAGGAGATCTCTTTTACGCTGGTCTAGACCTAATTATCCATATATGTGTAAGAGAGGAGGAAGTGTTTGACATATTGAAATCTGCTCATGATGAATCTTGTGGAGGCCACTTCATTGATAAGCAGACTGCATATGAAGTATTGCGTGCTAGTTACTTTTGGCCTTCCTTGTTTAAGGATTCCAAACAGTATGTCAGGTGATGTGATAGCTGTGAACGAGTGGGCCAGCCTGATCAAACCAATGAAATTCCTTTATGCCCCCAAGTTATGATTGAGTCGTTTGAAAAATGGGCTATTGATTTTATAGGGCCAATAAATCCAACATCATCAAGTAAAAAGCATATTTTGGTTTGTACAGATTTTGTTACAAAATGGGTAGAAGCTAAAGTTTTTTCCTTTGCTACAGAAAAAGTTGTTGTTGATTTTAGTTTTACTGAAATCTTTACTAGATTTGGTGTGCCTAGAGAAATTGTTTCTTAATGGTCCACAGTTTATTTCTAATCTGGTAGAGGGTGTGATGGAGCAATACAAGATCCAGCACAGGAAATCCACGTTGTATCACCCGCAAGCAAATGGTCAGGTGGAATCCACAAACAAAGTGATCAAGTCCATTCTAATAAAGACAGTAAATATGCATAAGAAAGACTGGGCTGAAAGATTACCAGAAGCTTTATGGGCATACAGAACCACTTGGAGAAATAGCACGAGAAATACACCATATGAGCTGGTATATGGAAAATAGGTTCTATTACCAATTGAATTCCAGATCAAAACTTTCAGAACCGCAGTTCAGTTAGGACTAGATCTCTCTGAGGCACAATAACAACATCTTCTCCAATTAAATGAGTTATATGAATTTCGTAGGGATGTTGTTCAGCAGAACATACTAATTCAGCAGCAACACAAAAGGTGGCATGACAATTCTATTCAGAAAAAGAAATTCCAACCGGGTGATTGGGTGCTCCTTTATGATTCTAGATTTAAAAATTTTAAAGGGAAATTCCATACACCTTGGATGGGACCTTATGAAGTGATCTGAGTATTCAAGAATGGAGTTGTAGAAGTTAAAACTATTGATGGAAAAAATTTAGTATTCTTGGTAAATGGACACAGATTAAAGAAGTATTTTCAGCCACTTGCCAAGAAAGATTTAACACAGCAAGTCCAACAGCAATTAGGGAAGGTAGTGGTGAATGGTAATACCAACCTTTTGAAAACATGAATTTTTCTTCTTCTTAAAATAATAATAATAATAAAAAAGAAAAAATATTTTCCTGTAATTATGAAAATCAGTTCGTTGACATGATTGCAAAAGGATCAACCTCAAAACCAGCTTACTAGCAAGAAGATAAAAAATTTCTAATAAAAAGAGAATGTTGCTTGATCTTTAGATATGCTAGCAACCACCAAGTAAAATCAGGTTCAGCAGAACCAACCTTTATACAATTGGGGTAATTAGCATGGATATTTTTATTCAAGTAATGCTTAATTCTCGCTGCAGTTATTTTTCTTGCACTAGTGGAGGCAGACCTTCCAGAAAATTTTCTGCCTTTCTTCATAATCCACTTTCGTAATATTCCCTCAGTTTTCATCTTCAATCCCAGAATGATTAACCTTCCCATATTGTTCTGAATTTACCCTGTCCGTTTCATAAAAACCCCACTTTACCCTTAAATTTTTTCCCTATCCCACTTCTGTTTATCCCCTCTTGTGGTACTATTCTTGGAATCCCTATAACAGAATTCCTTCCCATTCTGAAATTCCCTTTTCCCACTTCTTTGTTCCCTCATGAATTCACTGCAAGATCTCGCGCAAAAAGAGAAAAAGGATATGCTCTAAAGCATCAAGAAAGGGCGAAGTAAATTTCCAGTATAAGTTGAGGAAGCCATGTTGGAATTCCAGCCTATTTTTTAATTAAATTCCCTGTTCTTTTTTTAGATATTATGCTTGCACTAGTGCGAGCATGTCATCCTATATAATAAGTGCAAGCAGAATGGTACCAGTAGAATAGCATAGTTTAAGCGGTGCAAGCATGTACCCTGTCAAAAACATAGTACAATTTGTTCTTTTCATAGCATACGTCATAGGAAAGTGGTCATCATGAAAGTTTATAAGAATTCCTTTCACTTAGTCGATGAGTACTTGTGCTATCATATTAACTAGGAGAAAATTATTTAAAGTACAAGGTGATTTTAAGTTAAGAATCATGATCATTTTTTAATGAATGCTAAAGTTATTTTTTGAATTATGAAGGAGTGCGGAAGTGTTTAAAGATTGCTTGGATATAACTACCCCTTTCCACCATAATCCTAGATGTCCTTCACTCGTAATTATTACCTCACCTAGCCGTTAAAATGTCGCCGCAAGTACTAGTCTGGCACAATCTCAAATATGCCGCACATCCATGGCTATTTCAGTGGAATGAATGGGTGATAAGATGGAAGGGATGGTGGACAGTTGGATCTTTATCTATAAGAACCAATTTTCCCAGTGTTGCATCTAAATTCTTGACTGTTCATAACTGTTAAGCAGCGATGCTGCCTGTTCGAAGTGAACCTTCGTCTCTCAATAGGGTAGAACAGACTACTGAGTATCGCAATAGTCTTGCACTATTGCGAGACTCAGGCTTTCTTCAATTCTTGCAAAAGTTTGACGGGCACAACAGTGAAGTGGCCCTACAGTTTGCCAGAAGTTTCAAAAATGGCCGAGTAAAATTTGGGCCTTTAAAATTTGAGGTTATGGAAGAGTTTATAGCAGCAGCGATAGGCTTGGAAAATACTGGTGAGAAGTGGTTTAAAAATCAGAAACTAGAAAGGAAGCGATGGCAGCATTTCGTCATCGACAAGAAGATGAAGGTAGATTGGAAGAAAGGAATTCCACGCAGTGCCCTGCTGGGATAGTGGTGGGACCTCCTTTTCATCCTACAGAAATTCGTAACCTGTGAGGGAAGGTACTTCCTCACTTTTTTGTACCATTTTAGGATGTTGCAGCATTTCGATGTTGGCCGACACACCTAGTGGAGGATTAATTTCCCCCATTTTTTTCTTAAGAGCTTGGAAAAAGTGGCCAAGGGTGTGCAGGATAGATGGGCAGACCAGGCCGACAAGAAGTTATATCACCACGGCCTGATAAATATTTTGGTCTAGAAACAATTAGAAGTTAAAGGCATGACCTGGGAGGCGCTGTTAAAAAAGCTACATAAAAAGACAGCTGCTGGAAAGGAGACAGAGGACCCTGCTAGCACAAGCAAGGGTCTGAGTAAGAATGTGAAGGGGAGTCCTTCTTGCACCAGTGAAAAAAGGAAACGACCTGAAAAATAAATAGAAGAAAGGGCCCCACCTCCAAATAAGAAGACATCTAGTGCACCTATTGAAGAGACTCCTTCTACGACACCAGTACAGGCACAGACCCCTGAAGAAGACAACCTGTCAGTCCTTACGAACGCAACAAAAATTGTAGAGGTCAAGGATGACACTCTATTGGTTGATTTCATTAAAAGGGCTTGGAAAATAATGAAGAATATAGTGCAAGTAAAGAACCACAGTCCCCATAGGATGTTGAATCCCCTTCTGCACCAATGCAAGAAGAAGAAGAACCATAAGAAGAAGAAGGACCAGAAGAAGAAGAAGAACCAGAAGAAGAAGAAGAAGAAGAAGAGGATGAAGTGTTTGCTGAAACCATGAGGGATAATGAGGTCCCTAAGGAAGACACAACCCCTGTCAAGACAGAAGAAGAATAATATTTGGTAACTCCTGCTGCTCGGATAATTGAACTAGAGCTTAAAGTGCAGAACTTAGAACAACTCATAGCTAAAGCGCGGGAGGATAAAGAACAAAGTAAAGAAGAATTAACTGCGGAGATCCAGAAAAAGAAAGGAGAAGTTAGAGTTTTGAAGTACCGAGATGCACGATGTTTCAAGCAACTTAAAAAGGTGACAAACAAGCTAAAGAACATCAGAAAGAAGAAGTCTGAAACATTGCAGGCTGATGTCAGTTTGTCAAAGCAGGATTGAGCAAGAATGCTCAAAGTTTTGAAGGTTTTTTGCAAAGGTAAATAGTTGTGTGAGGACACACAATAGCTTAGGGATGGGAGGATGTTAGCCCCCTAATTTTCTCTCTTTTTTCCATTTTACCCTTCCTAAATCATAACCATTTACCTTTGTTTTACCTCTTTTATGCACCCTCATCTTGCACTAGTCCAAGCATGGTGACATATTTCGTATAAACTTTATTTTTCATAATTTTAATTCAACTTAGCATTAATTAATCATTTATTACAGGATTTCTTACTTTTAATCACTCTTTTTAACTTATCAATATCTCCAATGTTTATTTGGTAGTTAGATTACTTATCGTGACTGTTGATCCTAGTGCAGGATCAGATCTTGCACCGTTGCCAACACAACAAATCCTTGCAGCAGATCCGAACCTCCTTGATTATCGCCTCGTTTTGAGCATCTTCAGCCACGACAACAATATCAATCCAAAGGCAACCGAGATTGAATCTATGAAGGACGAAAGCTGGAGATTGGCTATGGCTAGTTTTGCTAACTGTCTAATTTTGAAGGCCGAAAAGATAAATTCTGCGTTTGGTTATGTAATCGATTGAATGATCTATTTTGTCCTTTGGCCAAAGATCTATATAATTTTGAATGTAAATAGGACTAAGGAGGGTTTTGATAGCAGAAGAGAACAGAGACACAGCCAGAGAGGCGGTAACAGGTTGTTGTATTTTTTTATTGCCCGAATATGGGCTAGACAATGTATTAATGTATGTACTTGCCTCAGTGAATTAATAAAAGGGAGTTCTGCCCCATGTTTCACAAATTTCGTTTCTGTATTTGAGTTGATGAATTGATTAAGGTACTGAGTAGTGTTTTAATTTAAAAAGGAAACGTGTTGGTTGGCTAGGGCCCAACCAACCCAGCACGTTTACCCCATTTCCCGTTTTCCTGTCATTTTTGTTTACATTGTCAAGTGTGTTTTAATTTTAAGCACATGCATTCCTGTCTGAGTGAAAGAGGATCCGTTGTGTGAAGTAGATAAATTTCCTTTTCTTGTAATTTCCTTTCCTACACTTGATTTCAGATTGTTTTTCCTCCGCCTTGTCCATGCAGGATAAATGAACCTGCACCAATGCACGTTGGTGTGATGCAGCAAGCCTTCTTATTCTACTTCCCAAAATCTTCTTTCTTTCATTAAATGATTATGATAGGATAAATTTATATTGATTTTTTTATTTATTTCTGCACTCTGTTAAGATCATAAACATTCAATTTTTATGTGTGCAATTTGATTTAACAGTATAATAGCACTTGCAATAATTAAGCACTCATTTTAAGAATTAAATGCTAAGTGCAGGAAGCTCTGATCTGGTGCAAGAACTAGTTTCTTGCCACGGGATCTAAGTGCTTTGAACCTGGAAAATTTGAAGCCCTTGCATGAAGTAAAAATCCTTTAGTAAAGACACCATTTATACCTTCTACATAAATCTCTGTTCCTGCACTAGTGCAAGAAGACTGCGAAAGTGCAAGACAGATTAGGGCAAGAAGGAAATCTCTAAAGGAGCAGGTTTAAGGGCCCATCTGATGAGACTGCTAAGTGTCTCTGCTAAAGAAAAACACACACTCAGTAGTTAAACAATAATTAGCTAGAGTGATTTCCTTTTATTTTTAATTGCCTCTTGCAAATGCATTCTTCCTTGTTCCAGCCTTAGATTATTTTGATGGTTCAAGTTGCCTTTTTCTCTTTTTAATTTGATTCTACAATCTTTCCTTTAAAGAAAGTAGGGATTTATATTAGGAAGATTCAAACCATCTCTGGCATTATCTGTGCTTCATCTCTAAGTTTACAGATCCCCCAGTTGACAAATTAAGTGTTGAGGAGTTTGCTTAAGTGTAATTCCTGCACCCAACATGAACAAGTAGAAAAGATGGAAATCGGTACTATTAAGGGACACAGAGAACCAAAGGAAGTGAAAAATTGAAGTGTGGTAAGAGAGGAAGAAGAATAAAAAGTGGCGAGAAAATAAGGAGAAGTCGGTTTTCGATAGGCATCAAAAGAACATAGGTCAGGGAATTTATTGTATGGGAAGCGGAGGCACGAGTTCTAAATCATGTGGTCGACATCTCAAGAGTAGTAGAGGGACCTGGAAAATTAGAAGTTATTTATGAAGAAATTTCAAAATTTTAGGTTTAGATTCTAGTTTTCGCATTTTAGTATCATAATGTTTAGTTGGACAGACAATGTTGTGCAAAAAAAGGGTTCATCAAGATGCATGTTTGGATGCTAGAGACTTTGTTTTTCGTAAATAGTGTTGTGTTGATACTCGGTTAACATAAATATATGACTTAATTCATTAATGTGATGTTCAACCCTTATTGTTATTTTTTTTTCCTGATATACATGGGTTACAGGGTATTAATACCTACTTCCCATAGTATGATTAGGAATGCACTACGAAAATACAATTGGCTAATTTGTCCTTACCCTTCAGAGGGTGAAATTATTATAACTATGACTATGTCCTTTCATTATACTTATTGATCGTAATGCTTCAACTATAATTTCATTATCATTTAGAAAAAGAACTTGTAGCCATGTTGGCTAGACCTAATTACTTCCTAGCAGATTGGTGGGAGAACACCTGGGTCATCCTTCATGCCTCATACCAATACTTGATAGTCGTAAAATCATGGATTATGTTTATGAAACTATTGATTAGGAATACTTTGTTTTATTAAGGGTGGATATTTCATCTTTGGATCCCCTCATTGGCTAAAGGGTGGAGACCTTTGGTTTCCCTAGGCCAGTTTCTTTGTCGAATGCTTAAAACAAGAATACATGATTTGACTAAGGGTGGAGATTTAATCTTTGGAGCTCCTAATTGGCTGAAGGGTGGAGGCCTATAGCTTCCCTATGCTAGTTTCCTTGTCAAATGCACATAAAAAGAATACTTGTTTTGAATAAGGGTGAATATTTCATCTTTGGAGCCCCACATTAGCTTAAGGGTGGAGGCCTGTGGCTTCCCTAGGCTAGTTTCCTTGTTGAATGCGCATAACAATAACACTTGATTTTACTGAGGGAGGAGATTTCATATTTAGAGCCCCTCATTGGCTGAAGGGTGGAGGCCTTTGGTTGCCTTAGGCTAGTTTCTTATAGAATTCCTAGAACAAGAATACTCTGAATTCCCAGCATTGGGTGGAGTTGTTGAGCAATCTAAGGGTGGAGACCAATCCCTGTAATCCATAGAATAAGAAAGGGTGGGGATTCTCATCTACTGAAATCCTTCATTCGTTGAGGGGTGGAGGATAAATTTCCTTTGGAATTCCTATGTGCAAGGTGGAGACAAAACAATCCTATGAAATCCCTGGTCTGGACATTGGGACAGGTTCACAAGCTAGGGGGTGGCAGCTGCATTGTTGACAGCTTCCAATGGTTGGGAGGAAAATTATAAACATTGTCACAATGCCCATTGTCAACTATTCTATGGTGATTCCCAGAAACATCTATACAATCCACCAAATATCAGGTACTTTCGTATTTTGTAAACACTTTGCAATCATAGACTTTGTTGTACAGTTGGACACTATGACTGAATTTATAGTCATGGACAATGTTGAACATTTAGGCACAATGGATACCCCATTTTCAAAATGTGCTTCCCTAATTTGAATAGTTTACACGACCTCTGCACAATATTGATCTTAGGGAGCATTAAATTTAAGGCATTGTCTTATACCTCCTTAAGACTGGCCCATCTAACACCACAATTAGGCACTTAAAACTGACTTTATGAAATCAAGGTAGAGAATCAATTATTACCTCTATTACAACTTGTGAGGACCATTGTTATGTCCTGGGGAATTTTGGAGTGATGTTACTTATTTTATTATTAAATTAGGCAAACCAATGGTAGCTTACTAGAACTCCATGCACGTGATAATTCAGTCCGTAGCACCTCCTTGCATCAGCTATGTTTCTATTATAACATTTCTAGTACTTATTTTCAATTTACCTCTCAAATGACTACGAAATCATGGGTTTTCTCATACAAACGTACACAACAAGGGATAGAAGCTCATGTTGAACTAGTTGTTGTAACTTTGCTGGATTTTTTCTTACAACTCAATAGCGAAACTTGTGGTTGTATATTATTTCAATGGTTTCTAATTGCAATGCTAAAATCTATGCGTAATTGTATGAAATTTGAACAAGCATATCTTAGTAATCATTATGGGTCCCATTGTGGAACACGACTATAAACTCGTGATGGGTAAACACATTATGCTAACTTGGGATATTCATAATTGGTTACCGTTGTTTATTCATATTTCAGCATGATGTAGGTGTAATAGGTTAAACTCATCATGGAGCATGGAATAATCTGATGATAGGTAAATTCTCTATGACATCCTTGCATATTCATGATTGGCTACCATTGTATATCTAAACTTGATGTAGACTCAACACTAGGAAGGACGTATTGTGACTTTGGCATGATGTCATGAGTAATCGTAATGTTGGATAGAATGTGTGGTTACACTAGAGGTGATTTCATTCACATTTGTACATGGTGTCACTATTTTCCTTAACATAAGGTATGTGATAAGGTTACCTAAATGTGTAGCCTCATATCATTGATGAAAAAAATGCTTTGCTACAACAACAAGGGAGAAATCAACATTGTTGTACTCAAAAAATATCATGTTAATGTTGGAAAAAGATAGGGGAGGTTACTTTAATTTCATGGGACCCATACAGAGTTCTAGGAAGACCTTTAAGTGGTTCTTTAGCGATTATTGTAGCCAAGAAGTGTACGATTTCATTAAGAAGTATACTAGTGATACTGTAAAACACCCTACATCATTCAATGGGGTTGTGAGCCTGAAGCAACGTATGGTCGCGTATCGTGTTTTTACTAATAACATTTTCCTCATCCTTGGATGTGGTTGGATGCCTTGGTTCATCAGTTATGAATATTACTATTATTCTTGGGGCAATGTTTGATAATGACAAGTAGCTACAACTAGTAGTAAAATTGTAAGTCTCTACCTTTTATATATATATATAGAGAGAGAGAGAGAGAGAGAGACTTACAATTACAAGTAGCATGCTAGAGTTTGTCTTGTATGTTGATACTTCATCCCCTTGTAGTAACATGAGTATTCTGGGTGTCTCAAACGGTAAGACCATTCCTATGTGACTAGTAACTAGTTTCAAATATAGGAGCAATTATAGACTAGGTATATGTGAAATTTATATAATATGGAATTAAGCGTATAGATACCTTGGAGAATTTTTCAACAAAATGAGTTATATAACTAGAACAAACTCTAAACGAAGGCCCTTTCTAGGGATAATGAAATATAACCCATTCTCAGGAAGTGTTAGTTATCTAATTAAGTTTATGGATAGAGTTGTATTTGATACCCCAAGACACTGACCTTTCATCCTTAATATTTCATTTAATATGATTTTCAATAATGGCATAAGAAAATTGAAGTTCTTATGATATCTCCTTCATATATAAAGCTTAAATCCTAAAAATTGGTGTTGGTTCTGGTGTGGTGTGTATGGGAACAATGTATTAAATGAATGTAACCATAGCAACTTAACTCCTAAAAATTGGCGTTGGTTATAATGTGGTGAGTATGGGCACAATGTATTAAATAATTACAACCATAGCAATGTAGAGTGGCCTTCTCTTAAGGCATAAAATAGGATTTCTTTAGGAGTAGGAGTCATATGGGAACGAAATGACCAGCTGTAGAGTGTATTACCCTATTGATAGTCCTCTTGTGTTGAATCAATATGGTAACCATCACTTAGGAACCTCCACCAAAGATCCATTAACTCAGTCAAGGCTAATTCTAACTACAAGAGAGATATCTGAGAAAATTTCCAAGGCCTAAACTATAGGTTGGCACACTGTTAGGTCAGAGATGATCAATCCTTAAAAAAAAAACCACAAAGATGTATGCATATGAGGGTATGTTACTGAAACCCATAATATTTTCAAACTCACCACATCTCACGTTCATGACACAACCAAAAAACAACTCATTAAACTCTCTTCTACAAATACTAAATACTAAGAAACTAAAACAATGCCTCGAACCTTAAAAATTACCAGGAAACATGGAATTCAAGTCATATCGATCAAACTGCAATTTGCTAAACAAAATAAATTCTTGAGCTACAAACACACAAAAAATTATTTGCAGAGGCAAAGAGTAGAGATACCACACCTTAATGTCAACAATTACCCACAAAGACTGTGAAATTTTCCTCAAAGGCTCGGTTAAAAAAGAAAACTGTGAAATTTCCCTCAAAGACCCAGACCAACATATTTATGACAAAATAATTAGTAAAGATATATTCATGACAAAAAAATATAAAATTATAAGTTACACATAGAACATTCCTACTTGGGTTACCCATGTATTACCACAATTCATTGAGTCATTGATGATTGCTTGTTAATGTTTATTACTGCTACATAATTTTAAAATATTTTGTTATATTTTAATAGTGGTATAGTTTGAGAAAGAAGATATTAGAAATTTTGCTAATCTCTTACCAATGTTGTAGTGTATATTTATATCCAATGTAGTTTCGTAGTAGATATAACTAGTGCCCATCATTTTAGATCACCAATGTGACTTTACTTCTATGTTTTTTTTATCTATTATGTTTTTAGATTTGGTCGAGGTGACCATGGGTCCCTCTATCCCTCTATTATGAATGAGTCATGGTTTGCTCTATCTCTTTGTCCTGGTATCATGATTTTGGATCAATATTACACTTATTAAAATTTTCAAAATCCAAGTTCTAATTTTTAATTAAGAACATATATTTTATATAACATATGTAACTGAAATATATGCACTATGTGTGTTACTATATATATATATATATATCTCAAATGTTTCTAGACAGATATTTCAATAATTAAAATACATATAAAGACATACATTATTCTTTATATGTGCTTCCATCTATTTATTTCCTTTTTTCTACATCTATATCTACACAACCACAACCGTGGATTACATCTAACATATATTTATGGATTTTTTGTAAATGTTCATTTAACCTAATTTTTTTATGATGTTCATGCTCTAAGTAATAAGAACTATTTATGAATGCATTTCAATAATAATATATTTATAACTTTAATAACATTTTATATAAATTTTACATGCTATAAGACCATTTATATCACAATTTTTTGTTTGTGTTTTCAAGTAGAGTGAAACAAATATAATTGTAATGAGACCTTTTTATTCTTGGAAATGTTACACTCATCATGATAATATAGTATTTGATGCAAAGATAAAAACAACATAATTAATATTGTTTTCGACATAATTGATTTGTTAATAACATTAACAAATTATTGAATGATGTTCTTCATAATACTTTGACAACATTTAATATGAATAAAATTCTTAAACATATTTTTTTTTTTAAATATGAATATTATTTTTATGAATTTATCAAAAAATTTCATGATCTAAAAGTGTTTGTTCTTGACTAAGAATTTGCTTAGCTATGTAAGGAAACAAGTTAACAACTCAAGACGAAGACCAAGTTAGCAACTCAAAATCTATAAACATTTAGTAGGAGTGGAAGCTTACCCCTTGGAAGAACCATTGCAATTTTCTAGAAAACATAATTTTCCTTGAATAACAATAATGAACTAACCCACAAACCTACAAAAATTATTTCACTATTAATTTAACAACTAAATTATTATATATTTTTCCACTATTTAAAAAAATTATAATAACTATGAATATATATCATTTATTGAAAAAATAATTTACTTTAAAGATATTATTTATTTAAAATACAAAACATTATAACTTAAATTTATAACAAAATTAAATTTATTTTTAAAAACTCAAAAGCATATTATTATCCTTTAATCTAACCTTTAATTATTATAAATATTCAAAATATATATTTCACTTAGTTCTATCTAACTAGAACGGATTGAAAGAAAACTTCCTTGCCAAGAAGTTAGATGCTCCACGTCCTAATGGGAACACTAATATGAATATCAATGTAAAGAAAAGAAACATAGAATATGATAATATATTTTATAATAATTTATTGATTGTGTTTGCTTCATATTTTTAGTTATTATATATATATATATATATATATATATATATATATATATATATATATATATATATATATATTATTTATAAAAATATATATTTATAAATTTAATGTAAATTATTGATTTATTATTTAGTAAATTAAATTATTGATAACGTAATAAATTTGATTAAATTATCAATAATGTAATAAATTTTTTCATAAGTTATAAAAAATATAATAAATAAAATATAATAATGAAACTAATTCTAAGCATGTGAATATAAGAAGTTTGACATGTGTAACTTGTCTAAGTTAAAAAGTTTATAAAAACTTTAAAAATAATCGAGTCTAAGTCACTCAGAAAATTAAGAGGAGAAAGAGGGTGTAATTCCAATCTTGATAGGTGATACTTGGACCATACTGACTAAATCTTGAGGAGAAAGAGGGTAAAACACCAATCTTGACAGGTAATACTTGTGTTAGTGTCCCGTAATTTGGCAGATTGGTAAATCAAATGACAGGGTAACATCAGACCAATCTTTGGAGTCCTAGGACCTAGCCTTCTTGGACTCAGAGAGGGCTCTCTCTATTGTGCGAAGAATGTGAACTTGTTCGCTTTGTATGTTTGATTTGGCTAGCTGTTAAGTATATTTTGGTTTGTTTTGGATTTTTTGAGGTAAACTGAACAAAAAGGACAAATAGAAAGAGAGTTCATCAAATCAACAAGGCTATGGGGTCAGATAAAGTCAAGGTTGTCTAAATGATGGACAAGGTATACTGCAGGGCCGATTTAGTCAAGGTAAATGGATTCTTTGGGTGAAAGTGAAGCAAAATGAACATTAAGTTTGTGAAAGACAAAGAGCTCTTAAACATATATAGTTTTAAATCAGGTATTCATGAGGTAGGGCAAACCATAAATATCTATGAATAAAACTCAAACTAATACATATGAAAGATAAACAATTCGGCGATACATAGAAGCATAAAAACTCTTAACCCTGGAAAATCACCTTCAGCTGTTGGGAAAACAAATAAGATAAACAAACAACTCAATATATAGAGATGGAACTCCTAAACAATATATTTTGAGCTATCAGGAACTCTGAAATAAGTTTTAAAGCATTGAAAAAGGGCAAGATCGAACGAGACCTCTTTGACTTAACCAAAACAACCAATCTTTCATAGAAAATATTTCAGAAATGGAGTTTTGAGAAA
>JAXQQM020080798.1:0-17430 GCA_034641835.2 Pinus albicaulis
GCATGGGTCTGTTGTACTATACAACAACCCTCCCTTTTTCTTAATTTTATAATAAAATTCATTTAGAAATAGGGTCTCTTTTTCTTTTTTATAGAAATAAAAGAATTAGAAATAAAGATTCATTGTTTTGAAAAAGCTCATATTTGTTTATATACAAACCAAATATAACATTCAAAACTTCCGATCCGATCAAATATAGAAGACCTTATCATAAAAAACAAATCAAGTTTAAAAGTCTAATGAATAACAATCGCAATTGGAGATCGGAGAGAACCCTTAGAGGAAATTTCACATACAAACCCAAATCCTCCGATGCGATTAGTTCGATCGCAAAACATCAATCGCAAAGAGTTTAAGTTATCCATTCACATACTTCCGATGCGATGCGATCAGTCGCAATCACACGATCGGGACACTCTTTAATAAGCTCTTTGCGGTCAAATTAAAATTCCCCGATGCGACACGCGTTATTACAATAAACGCTTTTCAAAAGAAAACAACAATTTGTTCGTTTAAATAACAAAAACTTTTATATGGTGCACCCCACCGTCGGAAATCGGAGAAAGCTATTAACAATTCTTTTCGATTGAAACTCCCCGATTGCAATCTAAACAATCTAATCGGAAATCGGAAAATTTTTCAATCGCAATCGGCAAATCGAGAAATTTGTATTATGATATTTATGTGCCATTCGAAAAATTTTGATGCCATTGATAAATGACATTTATTACATTCGAAAAGTTTAGGATAGGTGAATATTATAATATTTCACAAGCGCCAAATCTCCAATTGTACGTGGGTATTCAATAGCAAATCGAATGAATTTTGGTTGATGATTTCGTTTTTAATACGTGAGTATGACCCAAAAAGAACATTTACGCGCTATACGAAACCAATAAATAATGAATCATGAGTTCATAATCGTTCCGTTCAAGTTGCTTGTTTGTCACGACTGAAAGTTTATTGTTTTGCAGAGCCAAGGAACACCAAGTCCTTTCATTCACAGACAAAGGGAAATAGCATCAAACGCAGAAATGTCGAAGAGAGCGAGAAGAGCCAAGATCGTTGTTCTAGTTAAGTTTGTTGAGACTCCTACAGTTTCAAAATAAAAGCCAACAAAACTGAGATTAGTTACAGATACATCATGCCAAGGGCTCGGAAGAATGACGTGGGAAGGAGTTTACAATCTATTGGAGAAAGAAAGCCCCAAAGTCACAGTGGAAAAGGCATAAGTTCTAGACGAAGATAGCTTAGATTCCGACTCTGAGATTACTGAAAAATCACTTGCAAATTCATTTTTGCATTGAATTGCAGCCAGAGCAAGCATCATGCCTTATTATGATGTAATTCGATGGGTCATCGATAGTGTGAAGATAAAGGACAGAACGTTTGTTTTAGCTTCTGGAGTGTTTTTTGGGTCGTTTAAAGCAGAAGACATTAAGGCTATGTATCATCTTCCTGATCTGCAGAAGGTGTATAACAAAGAATTTATCAAAGAGTTCGCTGATAATAATAAAGTTCAATCTGATCCTATCAAAGATTGGAGGAAAAATCCTGAGAAGCACAGAAATGAAGCATCTGGTATGTATTCTGTAGATTCCCTCTTACCTCCGTATTGCTATGCCGTTGCCATGATGTGTAGATTATTTGGTAATGATAATTCCGCTAGGTTTTCTATACAAATGGTCCCATTAATCCTAGCTGCTGTCAATTCCAACATTATGGACTGGGCTGTAATTCTCTCTGATAGAATGGCTAATAGAATACTTGAGTACAGACAAGATAAAACCGTTGGAAATTCCACTCCTTTTTTCTTTTGTGCCTATATTCTAGATGCTCTTTGTTTTAATTCCGAATTTCCCTCGTTAGGATGGAGATGGACTCCCAAAGACCCTACCCCAATTCATATATATCATAAACTTCTTTGGAAAGTTCATTTCCAAGATAATGTGTATAGAATATGCCATGGTTTCCTTATCCCTGCCTTTCAAACCATTTTCAATCGCTTCCCTCCTAGATTCTCTGATAAAGATAAAGCCGACTTATCCTCAATAGGAGATTGGTTTGGAGAGGAGAAATTTACATACATCATGATTTTTGGGAGTATTGTGGAACCCCATGTTCTTCCTCTTATTGTTCCAGACAAACTTCTCGCCCAGGAAATTTCCTATCAATTAACAGTTGAAGGAATATCCAGAGCTTTAAACAATAGTAAGAAGAGAATGTGGCATCCATTCCCATTCAATTGTGGTCAGTTTACTTTAAATGACTTCAAACATGCAGAAAAGGAAGTCGCCAAAATAAAGGGTTGTAAATTTGCAACCATTCCAGGGAGACAGTATGATCCGCGACAGATAGCCTTTAATGTTACTGCTTCAGTTTCAATTGCTCGATTTGAGCATAAACCAGATGAGTTTGATGATTTGTTTGTTTCGTTGAATGATTTTCCTCAAATTTATGATTTAGCCAAGTCTAAATTTCAGAAGGAAGAAATGAATAAATTTTTGTTATTCAGAAGTCAAAGATTGTTGAGAGTTCCTCTAGACCAACTGAGAATTCCTATACAAGGGTCAGAGATAGAGGATACATTTTTCAAAATGCCAGGAGAAACATCTGCCAGTAAAGTCATTACACAATCGGCTATTAACCAGCCAACTGTACATACTGAAAAGATGGGCACCGATGGCAAACCTGATGCTCAGAAAGGGAATACTGATGGTAAATCCGATCGAAATACTGATCAGCAGTCCACTGCTCAAACAATAGAAAAATGCACAAGTACTGATACTAATGTGCATATTCAAAAAGGAGGATCGAATAGCAAAACCATTGAGTAGAGAACAGATACAGAGAAAGCAGACACGCAATCGGGAGCAAAAGAAACTACTGAGAAAATTATAGATTCTGCTGATCTTAATGTTTCCTCTCAATTATTGAAACAATATGATCAATTCGCTCAGGAATTGGGACTGCAGGATAAAGATAAAGAAAAAGAGGAGCAGGATGTCGAAATCATTCTTGAACATCCAACAGGGCAGATTGTATTGAAGATTGAGGAGATCCCTCCTTTAGATGTATTTTATAGCCCTAAACATAAGGCTGTTGTTAGAAGACAGAGAAAAAGAAGGAAGATGGATCAGGACATGTTTTCTACTCCACAGGAAGAATTTATGAATATTGTTTACAAGAATACTGAAGTGAATCCATCTGAGGATCTCACTAAATTATCCCAATATGCAGAAGCATATAGTGCTGCAACAGTAGATAAAGCTGTAGAAGTTTCTCAGATGATAACTTAGAAAGATCTCCATATAGATTCACTTGAAGAGCAAGCTAAGGAAAGTCAGCAAAAGATTACTCAATTGCAACAACAACTACAAGATCAAGAACTCAGGTCCAAAGAGTTAGAAGAACATCTTGCCGAAGAAAAGAAGAAAGTTGATGAGCAGGTCTTAGGCAAAAAACAACAATTGAATGAAGAAATTTCCAGGTTACAAGGTTTGTTACAAAATGAGAAGAATGTGAAGATTGTACAAGAAAAGGAGTTTCAAACAGCTTTAGATAGGTTCAAAGATTTCCCTAAGTTAAGTGAATTCAAATCGGAAGCTCTTGAAGCTAATAAACTGTTGTCTCAACAATTGAATGAATTTTGCACAAAACTATCACAGGCATAACCATTTTGTGATATTACCTCATCCTTGATCCAGAACATTATTACTCTCAGACAAGAAATTGATGATGCTGATGAAAAGATTTCTGAATTTCTTACTTGGCAAGATACAGAAAAAGGAAGAGAAGCTAATCTTCCTAGGATAGAAGAAAGACAGAAAGAAATCTTGTTTACAGAATGGGAACATCAGATAATGAAAGCCGAGAGAGCAATATCAAGAGCTAGGAGCATGATGAGTAATATCACGCAATTTATAAATGACAGCTTGTATTCAATCAATCTCATTTCAGACTGTGTTCCTGGCAGTTTTCCTAAAGTGAAAGAAACTGAAAACAGATGGAAAGAAGAAATGATCAATAAAAGTCAACAAATCGACAAACTTCAAGCAATATCTTGGGGCAGTATGTGGACTCATTTAATTAGGCCAAACAATGAACAAATGGCTATTAAATTCTTTTCAAATGCTGTCGATTGTTTAATTCCAGAATTTTCCGATGCCACCTACGCTGGACAACTGCATTCCGAGATGAGTCATCCACCGAAGCTCCAAGATATGCTGAAGATTTGCAACTTGGCTACATCAAGTGAGAAAGAAAAGCAATGAATCAGTTTCATTTAAGATAGTAGTTCTGTTTTTAACTTGATAAATTGTAGTAGTAGTAATAGGATTTTGTTATGTAATTTCTTATTTAAATCCCTCTCATGCATTTAGAGAGGGATCTGAAGTTGTAATATTTTTTGGACTTGGAGCTTACATTTCTATACTCCATTCCCTCTTATATTTGATAAAGGATCGCATCTGGTGATTTTTGTGCGGAAATTATCTTTGAAGTGTTGCATTTCTGTACCTTTGGATTTAATTTTACATCGGAGTTACTGGATTAGAGTATCACATTTCATTTGACAGTCTTCAAGATGAATGAGGTATTTCTATCTGTTCACTGTTGATTTCCTTTGTTATATGATATTCGCTTGAAAATTTGCTATCATTTATATATATTTGGTTTTCATAACATTTCCTTTTATATATAATTTCTAAGTATAATTGAAATGTCATCTTTCATAAGCATATATAGATGGTATACAATGATGAATGCAATATGCTAATATAACTCTGTTTAATTTCTTAAACAGAGTTATCTTTATTCGTTTCTGCACATTTCAATTTAAACAATAATACATTTTCATGGTTATTGTTAAATCGGAACAATCTTAAGTTGTATTCACATATAATTACCCAGGTTAGTGTTAGAATTTCTTTATCAGCATTTAGTTTAATTACATAGTTTTATTTTAGTCAATTTAGTCCCATTTCCACTCATCCAAATCAACCCCTCACCAACCCATTTAGTTATAAGGAAATTGGTCCTTTAAATCCAGTCGGAGCCACCATACCAAACGGAAAAGGAGCTGTCCTAAGGTCCCGACCGGGTGGTTTTCCCCAATGTTTGAAGTAGAGATTTTCTAGGCTTCAACATTTTTGGCGCTAGAAGGAGGGTCTGAGCTATGAATGGCAAGTAAATCTTTATCCACGAGCCATTCTGAGAGCAAAACACCCTCATTAACTTATTCAATTTCTTCTGAAATTCAAAATCCTAGAGAAGAAATTGCGAAGAATATTCATACACCCACTACCAAAATCTCAAAATATTCAGACAAGCAATCTGCTGAGTCTCCTAAGGTTCAAGATTTAATCCATAAATTGAAAGGATTCTCACTATCTCTTGAAGAGTCTGAAATATCTGAAGGTAGTGTAAGTTCAAAATTTGTTCCTTCAAAACCTCTTACTAGGTTGCAAAGTGAAAAACTTGGTATTCCTCCGAAAGAATTTCCTTTACCTAGTAAGGGCAAGACAAAAAGAATTCAATCAGAATCAGAAAGTGATACAAGTTCATCATCTCATATTCAATCACCTGTTTCCGAAACCACAACTCAACAAAGTGCAGTTGTTTCCACATCATCTCCTCAATCATCATCAATCTCAACATCATCTATTCCAACAAATTCTATTCAAACACCACCAGTTTCTACTACTCCTCCAATAGTCGTTCCGATAATGGCTAGACCATGGGCTACTCCAGGGGCAGTCAACATGGCTGCACCTTTACATGATTTACCAGACAATCCTGGAAAATGGCTTCCAAAATTTAGTCCAGATCTTAACATCCAAGCTGAAGAACATATCAATAACTTTATGCTGGCTGTAAATTTGAACGGAGTCACACATGAAGATGTTGTAATCATATTATTCCCTTATACTCTTCAAGGAGCAGCAGGATCATGGTACTTTTCATTACCTTCGGGATCCATAACAAGTTGGGCCATTTTTGCAGATCACTTTTTAACCAAATTTGGAGATGACCGATCAATAGCTACTTTACTCAATGACCTCTCAAATTTGAAGATAGAACCCAAAGAGCCCATTAAATATTTCAACGCTAGATTCAACAAACTCTTGAACAAAATCCACACAGATTCACAGCCTAGTGAACAAGTCAGAAGTGAATGGTATATAACTGCCTTACCCTCAAACATAGCAATTTTTGTAGATAGAGCTGCAAAACCTACATTAGCTGAGAATATGAAAGAGGCTATTGCAGTAGAAAAACGAATTATTTCTCTAGAAAAGAAAAATGCTATTGAGGAAAGGAAATCAAAGAAAGTCAGCTTCAAAGATGATTCAAAGAAAAAGGCCAAAGATCCATATGACATGGAGGGTTTACAAAAAGTTCTTAAAACCATGTCAAATGAAATGGTTGAAATTAAAAAACAAGTAGATGAAACTTCTACCAAAAAACCATTCCAAAATTTTAGAAGAAACCAAGTTGAATCTAGACCTCCTAATGCAATCTCTAATGCAGAATCAGAGGAAGAAGAAGAAGAAGAAGATACATCTTTAGTATCAGATGAGGAAGATGAAAATGAATAAATAGCTGAATTACATGGAATGTGGGATTTTATCCTCCCTAATTCTGATAGTGAGGTAGAACAAGAAGCTATGCCTGTAAGTACTAGGAGTAAATCTACAGCAAAGCCTTTACAAACAACTCCTAAAAAGAAAATCACAACTCCAAGTAACAAAGACAAATCCCCTGCAAAGAAAACTTCTCCATTACCTACTCAAAATCAGCCATCTTCTTCTAATCCTCCCACATCGACAACAAAGACTTTAGTGGTGTCAAATCCTATGGAGTACAACATTGTCGAAGACATGAAAAATATCAAAGCCAACATTTCCTTACATGAACTCAGCAAACTAAAACACCAGCAGAAGTTGCTATTGAAAGAATTAAACGCTACACCAATTTCTCCTTTACCAAGCGGTGTAGTTGCAAAAGCAACCAGAGGAGCTGGTAAACCACCAGATAAGGTAGATGCTACTGATACCATGCTCATTGGAGAAAATTCAAATTCTCAAACTCCTCCTTTTCTTCTGACTTATGAAATGTACAATAAGAATCTACATAATTGTTTAATTGATTCTGGAGCTTCCTCTAATATAATGCCTACTTCTGGTTGTGCCAAATTGAATATCGAACCACAGAAATCGGCAGTTCATATTGTTCAATTGGATCGCTCTAAAGTTCAAGTTGTAGGAGAAATCAATTCAGTTACTATCAGATTAGCTTCCGATCCTAGAATTGTCCAAAGAATTGATATTTTGATTGTTGATATTCCTGAATTCTATGGATTAATTTTAAGCAGGGACTAGTCTGCGAAACTTAATGGTTATATCTCGACTGATTATTCACATATGTGGCTTCCCTACAAAGGGAAACCAAATCAAATCAAAATCGAACAAGAAAAACATATGACACACACTGTCACTGAATTTGAACAACCTAACGAACCTGTGGCATTCAACAACAATATTCTTGGAGGTTATTCTGCTGAATCATTTCTTGGAAACTTCAAAGCACCCCAATTACCTTTTTTTGTAAATACTTTTATTTCTCAAATAGAAATTTTTTCACAATCCGATTCTTCCAGAATTGTAAATACTGCTGATGTAATTGTAGATAAGTCAATAGATAAATCTTTATTTTGGTCGTTATATTTTGATGGATCAAAGTCTAGTGATGGAGCTGGAGTAGGATGCATTTTAATTGATCTAGACGGAGAGAAAACCATGCTGTCATGTAGGCTAGAATTTGAGTGTACTAACAATACTACAGAATATGAAGCCTTGGTTCAAGGACTTTATAAAGCTATAGGGTTAGATGTTAAATACTTGAAAGTCTTTGGTGATTCCGAAATTGTCATAAAACAGGTTAGGAATACTATTCATTGCCTTTCAGGACATCTTAAACACTATCAAACCCTAGTACAAGATCTCACCACTCATTTTTTAGCATTCAATATCTCTCCTATTCCTAGGAATCAGAATACATCAGCTGACTTGTTAGCTAATGTTGCATCGAAACTCCTACCTGCTGAAGATTGCGGTCTTGATAGGTTTTCTGTAGAATTAATTTTTCGTCCATCTGTCCCAGACAATGTCACAAATTGGAGAGTTTTCTATCATGATCAAGATATTTTAAATTTCATGACTTCAAAGAAATCATATGATGAGAAAATTATTGACGAAGATGATCATGATTTACAAATTGCTTCAAAAGGTAATGAAAATCCCATTCCGAAATCTATTGTTAAATTGGAGGACTTATATGATATTAAGGACAGATTCAAGAAAGTCACTAATGCCAAACTTCAAAGTTCCACTTTGAAGTTTGAATTAGTAAATCTTGGTTCTGATTCCAAACCTCAAAACATTAATTTAGGACTCAATTTAACACCAGAGGAAAGGAATGCTTTCATTAAACTCTTGAACAAATATAAAAACGTTTTTGCTTGGAATTATGATGATTTAAAAACGTATGATACTTCGGTTATTCAACACACAATTCCAATGCTTCTTGATATTAAACCTGTTCAACAAAAGCTAAGGAAGGTTCATCCAAATCTCGAAGGACAAATCAAATCAGAACTTAATAAACTTTTAAAAGCTAAAATCATTTTTCCTGTAAGGCACTCCAATTGGGTTTCCAATATGGTACCTGTAAGGAAGAAGAATGGTGATATAAGAATCTGTATTGATTTTAGAAACTTAAACAAGGCATGTTTAAAAGACAATTTCCCATTGCCAACCATGGAACAGATACTTCAAAAGGTAGTTGGTTCTGAACTTATGTCTTTTCTCGATGGATTTTCGGGCTATAATCAAGTTTTAGTTCATCCAGATGACAGATTGAAAACAACTTTCAGAACAAAATGGGGAACTTATGTTTATCAGAAAATGCCTTTTGGTCTAATAAATGCAGGAGCAACTTTTCAAAGAGCCATGGACATAGCATTTAAAGGTCTGATCAATAAATCAGTTGTTGTTTATCTTGATGACATAATAGTATTTTCAAAAAAGAGAGCCAATCATCTACATGATCTAAAGCAAATATTTGAAAGATGTAGAAGGTTTGGTATTTCCTTAAATCCAAAGAAATCTTTCTTTGCTTTGGATGAAGGAAAAATCTTAGGATTTGTTGTGTCAAAAGATGGTATATATATTGATCCAAATAGAGTGAAAGAAATTTCTGATATTTCTTTACCTCATAACAAAAAATCCATGCAATCATTTCTTGGACAGATCAATTTTGTAAAAAGATTCATTCCTGATTTTTCTTTAATTGTTTTACCTATACAAAATATGATCAAGAAGAATTCAGTATTCAAATGGGGGCATAAAGAGAAAGAAGCCTTTGAGGCAATCAAACAAGCTATCATTAGTGCACCAGCATTGAGTACCCCGGATTTTTCTAAAGATTTTATTTTGTATACCTTAGCCACCGAGACATCCTATGCAGCTGTTTTAACACAGCTCAATGATCAGAAAATTGAAGCACCAATTTCTTTCTTTAGCTCAAATCTGCAAGGAGCTGAACTGAATTATTCCGATGTTGAAAAACAAGCCTTCGCTGTGTTTAAATCAATCAAGAATTTCAGACCTTTTCTCTTGAAAACTCATACAAAAATCATTGTCCCATTCTCTGCAGTGAGGCAATTATTAATTCAGAGAGAAGTAGGAGAAAAACGAGCTAACTGGGTAACAGCTTTGCAAGAATATGATGTTGATATTAAACCAGCTAAAATTGTTAGAGGACAAGGTTTTTGCAGATTATTAGCAGGAGCTCATAACATACCAGAAAATCAAGATTCAAATCAAGATATTCAAGTAAGTCAGATAAGTGTTACAGATTCTGAATCTCAGTATGCTGATCTCATCTATTACTTGAAAAATGGGTATGCTCCTTCTAATCTTAGCTATAAGAGAAAATGTGCTTTAAGGTTAAAGGCTATTAAATATGAGATCATTGATAATGTGTTATTTAGAAAAAATTATGATTCAATTTTATTAAGATGTCTTGAAAAGACTGAAGCTGAAAAGGTTTTGCAGGAGTTGCATGATGGACCAGCAGGAGGTCATTTTGGAGGTGATACCACAACTCACAAAATAATTCGTGTTGGTTATTACTGGCCTACCCTTTTTAAAGATACACATGACTATGTAAGGAAATGCAGAATTTGCCAAACTGCAAGTGGAAAACAAAGGAAACCAGCCTTTCCTTTGCAACCAGTGAGTATTGAGCAACCATTTGAACAATGGGGGCTTGACATTATTGGTGAGATAGTAGCTCATTCTTCCAAACAGCACAAGTACATCCTTACTGCAACTGATTACTTTACGAAATGGGTAGAAGCAATCCCTTTGAAGGTAGCCAATTCTGATGCAATTATTGATTTCATAGATCAATTCATCATAACTAGGTTTGGTGTACCTCAAGCTCTTGTCTTTGATAATGCATCTTATTTTTCTGGAAATAGTTTAATAGAATTTGCAGTCAAAAGAGGTTTTAAACTGAAACATTCAGCAAATTATTATCCACAAGGTAATGGTTTGGCTGAATCCACTAACAAAAATCTCATCAAAATAATTAAAAGGACTATTGATCAAAATCAAAAGAATTGGCACAAGTCTTTAATCTTTGCATTATGGGCTGATCGTATCACTGAAAAAGCTTCAATAGGAACTTCACCTTTTAATTTAGTTTATGGAAAAGAAGTTGTAATACCATCAAATTTAACTCTTCCATCATTAGCCCTAGTGCAATTTATTGAAGAAAATCCTTCTTCATCCATTCAATTGAGATATGATCAAATCCTTAAACTAGAAGAAGATAGAGATAAAGCTAAAATTGTTCATGAAAAACATCAACAACTTGTAAAATCTTCTTTTGATGCAAGTTCTACCGGCTCAAAAATTTTGTCAATTGGTGATCTTGTTCTAAAATGGGATAAGGCACATGAAGAAAAAGGCAAGCATACCAAATTTCAGAAAATGTGGCTTGGACCATTTCAGATCATTGAAAAGATAGGCTCAAATACATTCATGCTCCAAGATCTAACAGGTAAGAGAGAATCTCTTCCTGTAAATGGGCTTATCTTGAAGAAATTCTTTTCATAAGGAGGTAACCCCTTCTTAAAACAGTACATATTCCTTTCTGCAAAGTTTTTGATTATTTTTTCAAATAAAGGTTGTTAGTAAGTCTCTAATTGTCTGTTTACTTGTTAGAAAAATTCTTAGGAAGAATATTATAAATATTTATTTTATGTAAATAAGAATTTTTAAAGAAATGATCATAGTCTTTTGATAGTTTTAAATAAAATGTTAAACTTTGAAAGATTATTCCAATTATTTGCATGATCTTTTAAAAAACTTGAGGGAAATGTAAATCATTATAAGTTTATTAAGAAGAGAAAGGTTATCTATAAAAGTAAAGATTATTCAAGTCTTGGTACTCAAAAAACTCTGAAAATTGTCATCCATTGATTCTTAAGGATAAAACTATTTCACCCCATCCATTTAGGTTGTGATTTTTTAGAATGTAATTCTAAGAAATTATGTAAAATTTTTAAGAGATAAGAGGTCTCATCATGAGCCGACTTACCATATTCATAAGAAGTAATGAAACTGACATTACCAATACTACACATCAAAACAGGGTAATGGCTTATAAATATAAGACAAGGGGTCTCATCACGAGCCATCTTGTTCAGTTTAATTACAACTAGTGAATGGCATTGTTATTAACTGGCTACCAAACTAGAACAATGGCTCTTAAAAATAAAAAATAAATAAAAGACAAAAAACATGAGATATTATGTCTTATGAATTTATCTTTTAAAAAGTCATAATCTTAGTTGGATGGGACAATGAATAGTTAATGGTTAAAAGGTAACCCTGTCGAAACTATGAACGTTTGCGGGCAGCAGAGGCAATACCTATGACAATAGAGTATATTATAAAACCAAACTTGGAGAATTTCACTTACTTCATTATTAATACCAATCAAAGCTTGAGATAACCCAAAAATGTTTTTATTCTCAAGAAACTAGAAAGAAATTGTAAATAATTTTTATCCTTTTTTTCATAAGTTAGATTTTATTTTTGATTATCCTAGGATAGTTTTCATTATCTTTAAAAACCTTTACTTACTAAAAATATAGTATTCATTTTATTTTTTCAGAGATAACTGGTTCTTTCAGTGAATCGCCAATTGTTGTACTATACAACAACCCTCCCTTTTTCTTAGTTTTAGAATAAAATTCATTTAGAAATAGGGTCCCTTTTTCTTTTTTATAGAAATAAAAGAATTATAAATAAAGATTCATTGTTTTGAAAAAGCTCATTTTTTTTATATACAAACCAAATATAACATTCAAAACTTCCGATCCGATCAAATGTAGAAGACCTTATCATAAAAAACAAATCAAGTTTAAAAGTCCAATGAATAACAATCGCAATCGGAGATCGGAGAGAACCCTTAGAGGAAATTTGACATACAAACCCAAATCCTCTGATGCGATTAGTTCGATCGCAAAACTTCAATCGCAAAGAGTTTAATTATCCATTCACATACTTCCGATGTGATGTGATCAGTCGCAATCACATGATCGGGATACTCTTTAATAAGCTCTTTGCGGTCAAATTAAAATTCCCCGATGCGACGCGCGTTATTACAATAAATGATTTTCAAAAGAAAACAAACATTTGTTCGTTTAAATAACAAAAACTTTTATATGGTGGACCCCACCGTCGAAAATCAGAGAAAGCTATTAACAATTCTTTTCGATTGAAACTCCCCGATTGCGATCTAAACAATCTAATCGAAAATCGGAAAAGTTTTCAATCGCAATCGGAAAATCGAGAAATTTGTATTATGATATTTATGTGCCATTTGAAAACTTTCGATGCGATTGATAAATGACATTTATTACATTTGAAAAGTTCAAGATAGGTGAATATTATAATATTTCACAAGCGCCAAATCTCCATTTGTACGTGGGTATTCAATAGCAAATCGAATGAATTTTGGTTGATGATTTCGTTTTTAATACGTGAGTGTGACCCAAAAAGAACATTTACATGCTATACGAAACCAATAAATAACGAATCATGAGTTCATAATCATTCTGTTCAAGTTGCTTGTTTGTCACGACTGAAAGTTTATTGTTTTGCAAAGCCAAGGAACACAAAGTCCTTTCATTCACAGACAAAGGGAAATAGCATCAAACGTAGAAATGTCGAAGAGAGCGAGAAGAACCAAGACCGCTGTTCCAGTTAAGTTTGTTGAGACTCCTACAGTTTCAAAAGAAAAGCCAACAAAACTGAGATTAGTTATAGATACATCATGCCAAGGGCTCGGAAGAATGATGTGGGAAGGAGTTTACAATCTATTGGAGAAAGAAAATCCCAAAGTCACAGTGGAAAAGACATCAGTTCCAGACGAAGATAGCTTAGATTCCGACTCTGAGATTACTGAAAAATCACTTGCAAATTCATTTTTGCATCGAATTGCAACCAGAGCAAGCATCATGCCTTATTATGATGTAATTTGATGGGTCATCGATAGCGTGAAGATAAAGGACAGAACATTTGTTTAAGCTTCTGGAGTGTTTTTTGGGTCGTTTAAAGCAGAAGACATTAAGGCTATGTATCATCTTCCTGATCCGCAAAAGGTGTATAACAAAGAATTTATGAAAGAGTTCGCTGATAATAATAAAGTTCAATCTGATCCTATCAAAGATTGGAGGAAAAATCCTGAGAAGCACAGAAATGAAGCATCTGGTATGTATTCTGTAGATTCCCTCTTACCTCCATATTGCTATGCCGCTGCCATGATGTGTAGATTATTTGGTAATGATAATTCCGCTAGGTTTTCTATACAAATGGTCCCATTAATCCTAGCTGCTGTAAATTTCGACATTATGGACTGGGCTGTTATTCTCTCTGATAGAATGGCTAATAGAATACTTGAGTACAGATAAGATAAAACCGCTGGAAATTCCACTCCTTTTTTCTTTTGTGCCTATATTCTAGATGCTCTTTGTTTTAATTCCGAATTTCCCTTGTTAGGATGGAGGTGGACTCCCAAAGACCCTACCCCAATTCATATATATCATAGACTTCTTTGGAAAGTTCATTTCCAAGATAATGTGTATAGAATATGCCATGGTTTCCTTATCCCTGCCTTTCAAACCATTTTCAATCGCTTCCCTCCTATATTCTCTGATAAAGCTAAAGCCGACTTATCCGCAATAGGAGATTGGTTTGGGGAGGAGAAATTTACATACATCAGGATTTTTGGTAGTATTGTGGAACCACATGTTCTTCCTCTTATTGTTCCAGACAAACTTCTCGCTCAGGAAATTTCTTATCAATTAATAGTTGAAGGAATATCCAGGTCTTTAAACAACAGTAAGAAGATAATGTGGCCTCAATTCCCATTCAATTGTGGTCAGTTTACTTTAAATGACTCCAAACATGCTGAAAAGGAAGTCGCCAAAATAAAGGGTTGTAAATTTGCAACCATTCCAGGGAGACAGTATGATCCGCGACAGATGGCCTTTAATGTTACTGCTTCAGTTTCAATTTCTCTATTTGAGCATGAACCAGATGAGTTCGATGATTTGTTTGTTTCGTTGAATGAATTTCCTCAAATTTATGATTTAGCCAAGTCTAAATTCCAAAAGGAGGAAATGAATAAATTTTTTTTATTCAGAAGTCAGAGATTGTTAAGAGTTCCTCTGGACCAACTAAGAATTCCAACACAAGGGTCAGAGACAGAAAGTACATCTGGCAAAATTCCAGGAGAAACATTTGTCGGCAAAGTCATTACACAATCGACTGTTAACCAACCAACTGTACATACTGCAAATGTGGGCATTGTTGGAAAGCCTGATGCTCAGAAAGGAAATACCGATGGTAAATCCGATCAAAATACTGGTCAGCAGTCCACTGCTCAAACAACAAAAAATTGCACAAGTACTGATGCTGATGTGCATAATAAAAAAGGAGGATCGGATAGCAAAACCATTGAGCAGAAAACAGATACAGGGAAAGCAGACATGCAATCGGGAGGAAAAGAAATGACTGAGATGATTATAGACTCTGCTGATCTTAATGTTTCTTCTCAGTTATTGAAACAATATGATCAATTCGCTCAGCAATTGGGACTGCAAGATATAGATAAAGAGCAAATAGAGCAGGATGTCGAAATCATTCCTGAACATCCTACAGGGCAGATTGTATTGAAGATCGAGGAGATCCCTCCTTTAGATGTATTTTACAGCCCTAAACATAAGGCTGTTGTTAGAAGACAGAGAAAAATAAGGAAGATGGATCAGGACATGTTTTCTACTCCACAGGAAGAATTTATGAATATTGTTTACAAGAATACTGAAGTGAATCCATCTGAGGATCTCACTAAATTATCCCAATATGCAGGAGCATATAGTGCTGCAACAATAGATAAAGCTGTAGAAGTTTCTCAGATGATAACTCAGAAAGATCGCCATATAGCTTCACTTGAAGAGCAAGCTAAGGAAAGTCAACAAAATATTACTCAATTGCAACAACAACTACAAGATCAAGAAATCAGGTCCAAAGAGTTAGAAGAACAGCTTGCCGAAGAAAAGAAGAAAGCTAATGAGCAGGTCTTAGGCAAACAACAACAATTGAATGAAGAAATTTCCAGGTTACAAGGTTTGTTAGAAAATGAGAAGAATGCGAAGATTGTACAAGAAAAGGAGTTTTAAACAACTTTAGATAGGTTCAAAGATTTCCCTAAGTTAAGTGAATTCAAATTGGAAGCTCTTGAAGCTAATAAACTGTTGTCTCAACAATTGAATGAATTTTGTGCAAAACTATCATAGGCAGAACCATTTTGTGATATTACCTCATCCTTGATCCAGAACATTATTACTCTCAGACAAGAAATTGATGATGCTGATGAAAAGATTTATGAATTTCTTACTTGGAAAGATACATAAAAAGGAAGAGAAGCTAATCTTTTTAGGATAGAAGAAAGACATAAAGAAATCTTGTTTACAGAATGGGAACATCAGATAATGAAAGATGAGAGAGCAATATCAAGAGCTAGGAGCATGATGAGTAATATCACGCAATTTATCAATGACAGCTTGTATTCAATCAATCTCATTTCAGACTGTGTTCCTGGCAGTTTGCCTAAAGTGAAAGAAACTGAAAACAGATGGAAGGAAGAAATGATGAATAAAAGTCAACAAATCGACAAACTTCAAGCAATATCTTGAGACAATATGTTGACTCATTTAATTAAGCCAAACAATCAACAAATGGCTATTAAATTCTTTTCAAATGCTGTCGATTGTTTGATTCCAGAATTTTCTGATGCCACCTACGCTGGACAGCTGCATTCCGAGATGAGTCATCCACCGAGGCTCCAAGATATGCTGAAGATTTGCAACTTGGCTACATCAAGCGAGAAAGAAAAACAATGAATCAGTTTCATTTAAGATAGCATTTATGTTTTTAATTTGATAGATTGTAGCAGTAGTTGTAGGATTTTGTTATGTAATTTCTTATTTATATCCCTCTCATGCATTTAGAGAGGGATCCAGAGTTGTAATATTTTTTGGACTTGGAGCTTACATTTCTGTACTCCAATCCCTCTTATATTTTATAAAGGATCACATCTGGTGATTTTGTGCTGAAATTATCTTTGAAGTGTTGCATTTCTGTACCTTTGGATTTAATTTTACATCGGAGTTACTGGATTAGAGTATCAGATTTCATTTGACAGTCTTCAAGATGAATGAGGTATTTCTATCTGTTCACTGTTGATTTCCTTTGTTATATGATATTCTCTTGAAAATTTACTATCATTTATATATATTTGGTTTTCATAACGTTTCCTTTTCTATATCATTTCTGAGTATAATTGAGATGTTATCTTTCATAAGTATATATAGATGGTATACAATGATGAATGCAATATGCTAATATAACTCTATTTAATTTCTTAAACAGAGTTATCTTTATTCGTTTCTGCACATTTCAATTTAAATAATAATACATTTTCATGGTTATTGTTAAATTGGAGCAATCTCAAGTTGTATTCACATATAATTACCCGGGTTAGTGTTAGAATTTCTTTATCAACATTTAGTTTAATTATATAGTTTTAATTCAGTCAATTTAGTCCCATTTCCACTCATCCATATCAAACCCTCACCAACCCATTTAGTTATAAGGAAACTGGTCCTTTAAATCCAGTCGGAGCCACCATACCAAACGGAAAAGGAGCTGTCCTAAGGTCTCGACCGGATGGTTTTCCCCAATGTTTGAAGTAGAGATTTTCTAGGCTTCAACAGGGTCCACAAATGAG
>JAXQQM020080622.1:0-169798 GCA_034641835.2 Pinus albicaulis
TTTGGTTAAATATTATTTTATAAATGAGTTTTAATGAATTATGTATTTTTGAATTATTTTATTTTTATATATTATAAAGAATTAAAATATTAGATAGATATTTGTCTTAGAAATTTTGTAAGAAATATAATAATTTTACAATAAAATGGATTAAAAATAATTTTCTCTATGAGATGTGTTTTAATTGAAAAATATTTGAGTTATATAATATTTAGATGATGTTTCCAATAATTTCATTTTACTAGGGGAGTGGCTTCTATTTTTATGCAAGGACCAGTAGTAGTTACAGTACTGGTCCCACACATCCATAAAAAATAAATTATAAACTCACTAAAATAAGCACAAAAATACTTTATATTAAGTTATATAAGTTATATAAATATGTCCAAAATGGGCTTAGTTTTTTATTGGACCAACAACTCTCATACACCAAGTCTTAACATCACAAGTTGACAAGACCTGTTGTCTCAAGTAGCTCCAGTTCTGAGTTACCAACTAAGTCAAAATACACTACAAAATATTACAATGCTTTCCATCCAAAAGTACATCCATCCCATCAAACAGTCACCCATTGATTTTGCATTGGGGCAATGCATCCCATTGCTGGGTAGCACCTACACAAAAATAGGTGAAATGTATGTCAACCACATGTACATGTCTGTTTAACCATTCAACCTATTGAAGACATTAAATGACACCATTCAATTCAGGAAATAGTTCACCCAACCTTTCAATTCAAGAAGTAAACACAACAACCCTTTCAATTCAGGAATAAAATTCAGGAAAGCATTTCAATTCAAGAATTAAATTTAGGAAAGCATTTCAATTGGGGAATTAAATTCAGGAAAGCACAAGGATCAACCATGAAAGCTTATCAGCCATTGGATCATGTACAAATCAATCCACAACACATAATTGAATTTGGGAGATGGAAATCCATGCTAATCTTCCCTACCAATTAAATTCTAGATCATAAAAATATAAAACATCAACCCTTACTGCATTTGAAGTATTCATTATACTCTGAAGCTATTGCTGACATACATTCAGAGTTTTCACATACAATCAGAGTTTTCAGACAGTGTTCCATTCATTTTGCAGATATACAATCATTTTCAGACAGTGTTCCATTCATTTTGAAGACATACAATCGTTGTCAGACAGTGTTCCAGACATACAGACAGAGTGTGCTCAATGTTACATTCCAGACAGAGTGTGTGAATAGTGTTACATTCATTCTCTTCATCCAGACAAAGTGTGCTCAGTGTTACATTCCATACAGAGTGTGTGCACAGTGTTACATTCATTCTCTTCATCAGTTGCTGGAGCTTTGCTGGAGACATACAGGTTTTTGGTTGTTGTTGAATAATGTTATTATATTGAGTACTTTATCATTATTTTAGTTGATAAACCATGTTAAGATTATAAGTAATGAGATTTATGTTTATAAGAAAATCACGTAGATTAAAGAAGCTATGAGTATTCAAACTAGCTTGCTAAGACACGACCTCGAAAGCCTACTACTTTGTTCATTAGCTTAGATTGACTACGTAACATCCTTATAAGGTCTCACTATTATGGAGAGACCCATTATACATCCTTATACTAGCTAGTAGTTCTAAGAGCTAATAGTCTAATATTCTAAGTTAAAGACAAAAGCTAGTAGTTCTACTCAGAAGCTAATATTACTTATTGTTGTCGTATTTCTTTCTAAACTAAAGCTTGAACTCTAAGAAAAAAAGTTACTTACCTTAAGGCATGGTACTAAGACTAGAGTTATTCCATTCTCTGGTCTGCCTTTAGTTCGTAATTTCAAATAGAGAGAGCTTTTTAATTAAAGCATAGTTGTTGTTTTAAGAACAGAAAGCTACTAACTACATAGGAGTTAGAGAGATTGCAAGAGTGGAAATAAATCTAATTAGAAATCTCATTTCAGTTTCACTACAACTTCCTTCTTAACTACTTCTTCTGAACTGCTGCTTAGCTCAAGCTAAGAGCAACAAGTTGAATTACACTAGTTGGATCACACGCTTAGCCAAATAGAATAAATTTTTGTATCTATTTTGTTCTAAACAAACATGAAACATTAAAACACATTTTTTGAGCATATATGCACTAGGTACATAAGTCCATGTCCAAAGTGTATCTAGAGCTTATTGACATTGAATAAAGATAAGGTCGATAGCCAGTATCATTGACAGGAGGTGGAATTTTCCAACTAGTCATATAGCCAAACATAGGCAACATTCATTTCCATAAGGGCACTTGATAGAAAATCATTGGAATCCATAGCTGACAGACATAGTCTACCTTTCATTAGTATAACCTAAACCAATAGCAAAGGCAAGAGCAGTGGTTCTAGCACCAAGAGTTTAAGCAACAACACCAACAGTCAATAGGGAATTTCTAGCCATAGGTGAAAACAAGAAATTGTGCGCTAAACTTGTTGAAATTAGCCCTCGAAAAATAATCTACATAGATACATACTTAAGTACAAAACAAAAACAACAGGTGGTAGAAATTATTCAAAAACAGTATGGTGAATTTTCTTGGGACTCCTTGGACATGAAAGGAATTCATCTTAAAACTTGCATACACTTAAGCAGAAACTATGAATGTCCTATTAGTCAATACCTCTACACCAGTACAAAATGATTCAATATGAACCTAACCAGAAATTATGAATGTCCTATCTAGTTAGTTTTTATTGACAAGTCAATACCTCTATTGAACCCTTGCCCCCAATAGATGGAATTTAACGAATTCACAAAACTTGTCTTAATGAAGCCAAAAAGTATGTTGCTTATAACCATGTTAACAACCTAAAAAAATAGAAAAGGCAAGAGCAGTGGTTCCAGCACCAGGAGTTTAATCAGCAACACCAACAGTCAATAGGAAACTTCCATCTATAGGTGGAAACAAGGAACTGTGTGCTAAACTTGTTGAAATTAGCCCCGGAAAAATACTCTACATAGGTGCATACTTAAGTACAAAACAACAACAACATGTGGTAGAAATTGTTCAAAAACAGTATGGTGAATTTTCTTGGGATTGCTTGGACATGAAAGGAATTCATCTTGAAACTTGCATACACTTAACAGAAACTATGAATGTCTTGTTAGTCAATACCTCTACACTAGTATAAAAAGTATGTTGCTTACAACCATGTTAACAATAGAAGATGCCATGTTAACTTACAACCATGTTTTTTGCAGCCATGTTAGCTTACAGCCATGTTGCTTACAGCCATGTTGCTTACAACCATGTTACCTTACAACCATGTAGGTTACATAAATGTAGCTTACAACCATGTTAGCTTATAGCCATGTTAGCTTATAGCCATGTTGCTTACAGCCATGTCACCTTACAGACATGTAGCTTACAACCATGTAGCTAAAAGCCACGTATCTTACAACCATGTTAGCTTACATCCATGTTGTTAACAATCAATAGGTATCACTTATCTTTCTCATGCTAATATTACAAGTCATACATAATTGAAATACAATATAATGAAAATCATTCAATAATTCAAAGTAAAAATGTAATCCAAATTCAACTGTTCAGGTAAACCAGGTCTGTTCCACTTCAATGTCAATTAATTCACAAAATTCTTCATTGATATGAATGGGTTACTAGGTTTGGTTTTATCATTAAGATAAAACCTTCTTGATAACACAGTATATACTCAAATGCAACCTGAACTCTCTTGAGTAAAATACCAAGTTGCCTACACAAATGGAAGAGTTCACAACAAACAACAGAAGATTTCATGATGTTAGCAGTCAATAGGTATTACTTATTGAATCTCATGCTAATATTGGAATTCATACATAAATATAGTTTACTCTATACATTTGTGTTTTAATAATTATCAAATTTATTACTCGCGTTGTACTTGAATACAATTTTGAATCAAAATTTCATGGTAAATCTGCAGGTTGTTGGAGCCATGCCAAGAGTTTCTATTGCAAATCAGATAAGGAACGTGAGGCGAGGGAGAAGGGGGGCCCAGCTGCAGAGAAATTCATTAGATGAGGATGTCAATGCTCCCAATGCTCCCAACAATGTCATTGAAAAGGAATCTGTGGTAGCAAATCATCCCATCCCACCATCAGTCACAGAGCCACCTTCAACCGTAGTGCAAGGCGCAAGTTCAAAAAAGAAAATTAGTGCCATAAGAGGTTGGACAAAGCAATACATGCTCAATGCAATTTATGACTTCGAGTTTAAGGGATATTCAATCCGTGAATCTACAAAAAAACATGGTATTGCTGCCTCTAACATACATTATTGATAAATGGGTTGACTAATACAAAGCGTAGAGGGCATGTTACAGTTATGACTAAAGAGGAGGAGGATGAGGTGGTCAAGTCATGTAAGGAGATGGCCCAATTGGGACATGGGTTAGAGCTTATACAACTTAAATCCGCTATAGCTAAAATCTGTCAAGGGGGAACAAACCCCTTTAAAGATGGTTTTCCTGGTAAGTCATGGTGGAGTGTGTTTAAAAAGAGGGATCCAGACCTTGTGTTACGTACAGTGGAGGACCTTGATAGAGACCGAGCTTTAAATCTACACCCTACAATTGTTTCCAAGTTCTATAACAATATTTCTATTGCATATGACCAACACTCATATGCCCCAGACCATATATGGAACTGTGATGAAACAGGCTTATAGGCAGGAAGGAATTGTGGTATGTGGCTAACTGCCAAGAGAGGGAGTAGAAATGTGCCTAAGATATTGCGAAGAGTTTAATGTTATATAAGTAATGTTGGTGGATATGCCACACACATTGATTTTATGTAGATAAATTTTATAAATTAAATTATATTTTTAAGTAAATAATTTTGAAACTAATTTAAAAATTTAGGGAAATGGTATGTTTTATAAATTATTTATTTGATCTTCATAAAAATTTATACGATTTTCTTTGCTTTATAGGTGAGATTTCTAATATATAGCTTATAAATTGATATTTTTTTTGGTTAAATATTATTTTGTAAATAAGTTTTAATGAATTATGTATTTTTGAATTATTTTATTTTTATATATTATAAAGAATTAAAATATTAGATAGATAATTGTCTTAGAAATTTTGTAATAAATATAACAATTTTACTATAAAATGGATTAAAAATAATTTTCTCTATGAGATGTGTTTTAATTGAAAAATATTTGAGTTATATAATATTTAGATGATGTTCGAAATAATTTCATTTTACTAGGGGAGTGGCTTCTATTGTTATGCAAGGACCAGTAGTAGTTACAATACTGGTCCTACACATCCATCAAACAAAAATTATAAACTCACTAAAATATGCACAAAAATACTTTATATTAAGTTATATAAGTTATATAAATATGTCCAAAATGGGCTTAGTTTTTTATTGGACCAACAACTATCATACACCAAGTCTTAATCAGAAGTTGACAAGACCTGTTGTCTCAAGTAGCTCCAGTTCTGAGTTACCAACTAAGTCAAAATGCATTACAAAATATTACAATTCTTTCCATCCAAAAGTACATCCATCCCATCAAACATTCACCCATTGATTTTGCATTGGGGCAATGCATCCCATTGTTGGGTAGCACCTGCACAAAAATAGGTGAAATGTATGTCAACCACATGTACATGTCTGTTTAACCATTCAACCTATTGAAGACATTAAATGACACCATTCAATTCAGGAAATAGTTCACCCAACCTTTCAATTCAAGAAGTAAACACAACAACCCTTTCAATTCAGGAAAGCATTTCAATCCAGGAATTAAATTCAATAAATCATTTAAATTGGGGAATTAAATTCAGGAAAGCACAAGGATCAACCATGAAATCTTATCAGCCATTGGATCATGTACAAATCAATCCACAACACATAATTGAATTTGAGAGATGGAAAACAATGCCAATCTTCCCTACCAATTAAATTCTAGATCATAAAACTATAAAACATCAACCCTTACTGCATTTGAAGCATTCATTATAATTTGAAGCTACTACTGACATACATTCAGAGTTTTCACATACAATCAGATTTTTCAGACAGTGTTCCATTCATTTTGCAGACATACAATCGTTTTCAAACAATGTTCCAGACATATAGACAGAGTGTGCTCAGTGTTACATTCTAGATAGAGTGTGTGAACAGTGTTACATTCATTCTCTTCATCCAGACAAAGTGTGCTTAGTGTTACATTCCAAACAGAGTGTGTGCACAATTTTAGATTCATTCTCTTCATCAGTTGCTGGAGCATTGCTGGAGACATACAGGTTTTTGGTTGTTGTTTAATAATGTTATTATATTGAGTACTTTATCATTATTTTAGTTGGGAAACCATGTTAAGCTTATAAGTAATGAGATTTATGTTTATAAGAAAATCACGTAGATTAAAGTAGCTATGAGTATTCAAACTAGCATACTAAGACACGACCTCGAAAGCCTACTACTTTGTTCATTAGCTTAGATTGACTACGTAACATCCTTATAGGGTCTCACTATTATGGAGAGACCCATTATACATCCTTATACTAGCTAGTAGTTCTTAGAGCTAATAGTCTAATATTCTAAGTTACAAACTAAAGCTAGTAGTTCTACTCGGAAGCTAATAGTACTTATTGTTGTCGTAGTTCTTTCTAAAACTAAAGCTTGAACTCTAGGAAAAAAAGTGACTTACCTTAAGGCATGGTACTAAGACTAGAGTTATTCCATTCTCGGGTCTACCTTTATTTCATAATTTCAAATAGAGAGAGCTTTTTAATTAAAGCATAGTTGTTGTTATAAGAACAGAAAGCTACTAACTACATAGGAGTTAGAGAGATTGCAAGAGTGGAAATAAAGCTAATTAGAAATCTCATTTCAGTTTCACTACAACTTCCTTCTTAACTACTGCTTTTGAACTACTGCTTAGCTCAAGCTAAGAGCAACAAGTTGAATTACACTAGTTGGATCACACTCTTAGCCAAATAGAATAAATTGTTGTATCTATTTTGTTCTAAACAAACATTAAACATTAAAACATATTTTTTGAGCATATATGCACTAGGTAGATAAGTCCATGTCCAAAGTGTATCTAGAGCTTATTGAAATTGAATAAAGATAAGGTCGATAGCCAGTATCATTGACAGGAGGTGGACTTTTCCAACTAGTCATATAGCCAAACATAGGCAACGTTCATTTCCATAAGGGAACTTGATAGACAATCATTAGAATCCATAGCTGCCAGACATAGTCTACCTTTCATTAGTATAACCTAAACCAATAACAAAGGCAAGAGCAGTGGTTCTAGCACCAAGAGTTTAAGCAACAACACCAACAGTCAATAGGGAATTTCCAGCCATAGCTGAAAACAAGAAATTGTGCGCTAAACTTGTTGAAATTATCCCTCGAAAAATAATCTACATAGATACATAATTAAGTACAAAACAAAAACAACAGGTGGTAGAAATTATTCAAAAACAGTATGGTGAATTTTCTTGGGACTCATTGGACATGAAAGGAATTCATCTTGAAACTTGCATACACTTAACCAGAAAATATGAATGTCTTATTAGTCAATAACTCTATACCAGTACAAAATGCTTCAATATGAACTTAACCAGAAATTATGAATGTCCTATTGAATGTCCTATCTAGTTAGTTTTTGTTGACAAGTTAATACCTCTATTAAACCCTTGCCCCCAATAGATGGAATTTAACGAACTCACCAAACTTGTCTTAATGAAGTCAAAAATTATGTTGCTTATAACCATGTTAACAACCTAAAAAAATAGAAAAGGCAAGAGTAGTGGTTCCAGCACCAAGAGTTTAATCAGCAACACCAACAGTCAATAGGGAATTTCCATCCATAGGTGGAAACAAGGAACTGTGTGCTAAACTTGTTGAAATTAGCCCTGGAAAATACTCTACATAGGTGCATACTTAAGTACAAAACAACAACAACATGTGGTAGAAATTGTTCAAAAACAGTATGGTGAATTTTCTTGGGATTGCTTGGACATGAAAGGAATTCATCTTGAAACTTGCATACACTTAACAAGAAACTATGAATGTCTTGTTAGAAAATACCTCTACACCAGTATAAAAGGTATGTTGCTTACAACCATGTTAACAATAGAAGATGCCATGTTACCTTACAACCATGTTGTTTACAGCCATGTTACCTTACAGCCATGTTGCTTCCAGCCATGTTGCTTACAGCTATGTTACCTTACAGCCATGTAGCTTACATCCATGTAGCTTACAACCATGTTAGCTTATAGCCATGTTGCTTATAGCCATGTCACCTTACAGACATGTAGCTTACAGCCATGTAGCTAAAAGCCATGTATCTTACAACCATGTTAGCTTACATCCATGTTGTTAACAATCAATAGGTATCACTTATCTTTCTCATGCTGATATTACAAGTCATACATAATTGAAATACAATATAATGAAAATCATTCAATAATTCAAAGTAACAATGTAATCCAAATTCAACTGTTCAGGTAAACTAGGTTTTTTCCACTTCAATGTCAATTAATTCACAAAATTCTTCATTGATATGAATGGGTTACTAGGTTTGGTTTTATCATTAAGATAAAATCTTGTTGATAACACAGTATAAACTCAGATGCAACTTAAACTCTTTTGAGTAAAATACCAAGTTGCCTACACAAATGGAAGAGTTCACAACAAAGAACAGAAGATTTCATGTTGTTAGCAGTCAATAGGTATTACTTATTAAATCTCATGCTAATATTGAAATTCAGACATAAATATAGTGTACTCTATACAGTTGTGCTGTAATAATTATCAAATTTATTACTCGTGTTGTACCCAAATACAATTTTAAATCAGAATTTCATGGTAAATCTGCAAGTTGTTGGAGCCATGCCAAGAGTTTCTATTGCAAATTGGATAAGGAACATGAGGCAAGGGAGAAGGGGGGCCCAGCTGCGGAGAAATTCATCAGATGAGGATTTCAAAGCTCCCAATGCTCCCAGCAATGTCATTGAAAATGAATTTGTGGTAGCAAATCATCCCAGCGCACCATCAGCCACAGAGCCACCTTCAACCATAGTGCAAGGCACAAGTTCAACAAAGAAAATCAGTGCCATAAGAGGCTGGACAAAGCAATACATGCTCAGTGCAATTGATGACATCGCGTTTAAGGGATATTCAATCCGTGAATCTACAAAAAAACATGGTATTGCTGCCTCTAACATACATTATTGATAAATGGGTTGAATAATACAAAGCGTAGAGGGTCTGTTACAGTTATGACTAAAGAGGAGGAGGATGAGGTGGCCGAGTCGTGCAAGGAGATGGCCCAATTGGGATATGGGCTAGAGCTTATACAACTTAAATCCGCTATAGCTAAAATCTGTCAAGGGAGGACAAACCCCTTTAAAGATGGTTTTCCTGGTAAGTCATGGTGGAATGTGTTTAAAAAGAGGCATCTAGACCTTGTGTTACATAGAGTGGAGGACCTTGACAGAGACCAAGCTTTAAATCTACACCCTGCAATTGTTCCCAAGTTCTATAACAATATTTCTACTGCATATGACCAACACTCATATGCCCTAGACCATATATGGAACTGTGATGAAACAGACTTATAGGCAGGAAGGAATTGTGGTATGCGGATAATTGCCAAGAGAGGGAGTAGAAATGTGCCTAAGATATTGCGAAGAGTTTAATGTTATATAAGTAATGTTGGTGGATATGCCACACACATTGATTTTATGTATATAAATTTTATAAATTAAATTATGTTTTTAAGTAAATAATTTTGAAACTAATTTAAAAATTTAGGGAAATGGTATGTTTTATAAAGTATTTATTTGATCTTCATAAAAAATTTTACGATTATCTTTACTTTATAGGTGAGATTGCTTATATATAGCTTATAAATTGATATTTTTTTGGTTAAATATTATTTTATAAATGAGTTTTAATGAATTATGTATTTTTGAATTATTTTATTTTTATATATTATAAAGAATTAAAATATTAGATAGATAATTGTCTTAGAAATTTTGTAATAAATATAATAATTTTACTATAAAATGGATTAAAAATAATTTTCTCTATGAGATGTGTTTTAATTGAAAAATATTTGAGTTATATAATATTTAGATGATGTTTGCAATAATTTCATTTTACTAGGGGAGTGGCTTCTATTGTTATGCAAGGACCAGTAGTAGTTACAATACTGGTCCCACACATCCATCAAACAAAAATCATAAACTCACTAAAATATGCACATAAATACTTTATATTAAGTTATATTAGTTATATAAATATGTCCAAAATGGGCCCAGTTTTTTATTGGACCAACAACTGTCATACACCAAGTCTTAACATCACAAGTTGACAAGACCTATTGTCTTAGGTACCTCCAGTTCTGAATTACCAACTAAGTCAAAATGCACTACAAAACATTACAATGCTTTCCATCCAAAAGTACAACTATCCCATCAAACAATCACCCACTAATTTTGCATTGGGGTAATGCATCCCATTGATGGGTAACACCTACACAAGAACTTGGCAACACCTGCACAAAAATAGGTGAAATGTGTGTCAGCCATATGTACATGTCTGTTTAACCATTCAGCCTATTGAAGACATTAAATGACACCATTCAATTCAGGAAATAGTTCACCCAACCTTTCAATTCAAGAATTAAACACAATAGCCCTTTCAATTCAGGAATTAAATTCAGGAAATCATTTCAATTCAGGAATTAAATTCAGGAAAGCACAAGGATGAACCATGAAATCTTAACAGCCATTAGATCATGTACAAATCAATCCACAACACAAAATTGAATTTAAGATATGGCAATCCATGCGAATATTCCCTACCAATTAAATTCTAGATCATAAAACTATAAAACATCAACCCTTACTGCATTTGAAGCATTCATTATACTCTGAAGCTGCTGCTGACATACATTTAGAGTTTTCACATACAATCAGAGTTTTCAGATAGTGTTCCATTCATTTCGTAGACATACAATCGTTTTCAGACAATGTTCCATTCATTTTGCAGACATACAATTGTTTTCAAACAGTGTTCCAGACATATAGATAGAGTGTGCTCAATGTTACATTCCAGACAGAGTGTGTGTATAGTGTTACATTCATTCTCTTCATCCAGACAGAGTGTGATCAGTGTTACATTCCAGAAAGAGTGTGTGCACAGTGTTACATTCATTTTCTTCATCGGTTGCTGGAGTGTTGCTGGAGACATACATGTTTTTGGTTATTGTTGAATAAATGTTATTATATTGAGTACTTTGTCATTATTTTATTTGAGAAACCATGTTAAGATTATAAGTTATGAGAGTTATGTTTATAAGAAAATTGTGTATATTAAAGAATCTATGAGTATTCAAACTAGCTTACTAAGACACAACCTGGAAAGCTTACTACTCTATTCATTAGCTTATATTGACTAAGTAACATCCTTATAAGGTCTCACTCTTATGGAGGGACCCATTATACATCCTTATACTAACTAGTAGTTCTTAGAGCTAATAGTCTAATATTCTAAGTTACAGACTAAAGCTAGTAGTTCTACTCGAAAGCTAATAGTACTTATTGTTGTCGTAGTTCTTTATGAAATAAAGCTTGAACTATAAGACAACAAGTGACTTACCTTAAGGCATGGGAATAAGACAAGAGTTAGTCCATTCTCGGGTCTGCCTTTAGTTCGTAAATTCAAATAGAGAGAGCTTTTTAATTAAAGCATAGTCGTTGTTATAAGAACAGAAAGCTACTAACTACATAGGAGTTAGAGAGATTGCAAGAGTGGAAATATAGCTAATTAGAAGTCTCATGGAAGTTTCACTACAACTTCCTTCTTAACTACTGCTTCTAAACTGCTGCTTAGCTCAAGCTAAGAGCAACAAGTTGAACTACACTAGTTGGATCACAGGCTTAGCCAAATAGAATAAATTGTTGTATCTATTTTGTTCTAAACAAACAGAAAAATTAACACATATTTGTTGATCATTTACACACTTGTTAGATAAGTCCATGTCCAAGGTGTATCTAGAGCTTATTGACATGGAATAAGGCTCGGGTCGATAGCCAGTATCATTGACAGGAGGTGGACTTTTCCAACCAGTCATATAGCCAAACATAGGCATTGTTCATTGCCCTAAGGGCATTTGATAACTGATCATTGGAAGCCATAGCTGCCATACATAGCTCTACCTTTCATTAGTATAAATAAACCAATAGCAAAGGCAAGAGCAGTGGTTCTAGCACCAAGAGTTTAAGCAGCACCACCAATAGTCAATAGGGAATTTACAACCATAGGTGAAAAAAAGCAATTGTGCGCTAAAATTGTTGAAATTAGCCCTGCAAAAATACTCTACGTAGGTACATACTTAAGTACAGAACAAAAACAAAAAGCGGTAGAAATTATTCAAAAACAATATGGTGAATTTGCTTGGGACTTCTTGGACATGAAAGGAATTCATCTTGAAACTTTCATACACTTAACCAGAAACTATGAATGACTTGTTAGTCAATACCTATACACCAGTACAAAATGCTTCAATATGAACTTAACTAGAAACTATGAATGTCCTATCGAATTTTCTATATTGTTAGTTTTTCTTACCAAGTCAATACCTCTATTCAACCCTTGCCCCCAATAGATGGAATTTAATGAAGTCACCAAACTTGTCTTAATGAAGCCAAAAAGTATGTTTCTTATAGCCATGTTAACAACCTAAACAAATAGTAAAGGCAAGAGCAGTGGTTCCAACACCAACAGTTTAAGAAGCACCACCATCAGTCAATAGGGAATTTCCCGCCATAGGTGGAAACAAGGAACTGTGTGCTAAACTTGTTTAAATTAGCCCTGGAAAAATACTCTACATAGGTACATACTTAAGTATAGAACAAAAACAACAGGTGGTAGAAATTATTCAAAAACAATATGGTGAATTTGCTTGGGACTACTTGGACATGAAAGGAATTCATCTTGAAACTTGCATACACTCAACAAGAATCTAAGAATGTTCTGTCGAATTTCCTATCTAGCCCATTTTTCTTGCCAAGTCAATACCTCTCTCCAACCCTTGCCCCCAATAAATGGAATTTAATGAATTCACCGAACTTGTCTTAATGAAGCCAAAAAGTATGTTTTTTATAGCCATGTTAACAACCTAAACAAATAGAAAAGGCAAGAGCAGTGGTTCCAACACCAATAGTCAATAGGGAATTTCCAGCCATAGGTGGAAACAAGGAACTATGCATTAAACTTGTTGAAATTAGCCCTGGAAAAATACTCTACATAGGTACATACTTAAGTACATAACAACAACAACAGGTAGAAATTATTCAAAAACAGTATGGTGAATTTTCTTGGGACTTCTTCGACATGAAAGGAATTCATCTTCAAACTTGCATATACTTAACAAGAAACTATGAATGTCCTATCAGTCAATACCTCTACACCAGTACAAAAATTATGTTGCTTACAGCCATGTTAACAATAGAAGATGCCATGTTAACTTACAACCAGTTGCTTACAACCATGTAGCTTACAGCCATGTTGCATACAACCATGTAGCTTATAGCCTTGCACTTAACAGCCATGTAGCTTATAGCCTTGCACTTAACAGCCATGTAGCTTACATCCATGTTAGCTTACAGCCATGTTGTTAACAATCAATAGGTATCACTTATATTTCTCATGCTGATATTACAAGTCATACATAATTGAAATACAATATAATGAAAATCATTCAATAATTCAAAGTAACAATGTAATCCAAATTCAATTGTTCAAGTAAACCAATTTTTTTCCACTTCAATGTCAATTAATTCACAACAAACAATAGAAGATTTCATGTTGTTAGAATTCAATATGTATTACTTATTGAATCTCATGCTAATATTGGAATTCATACATAAATATAGTTTACTCTATACAATTGTGTTGTAATACTTATCAAATTTCTTACTCATGTTGTACTTGAATACCATTTTAAGTCAAAATTTCGTGATAAATCTGCAGGTTGTTGGAGCCATGCCAAGAGTTTCTATTGCAAATCAGATAAGGAATAGGAGGCGAGGGACAAGGGAGGCCCAACTACGGAGCAGTTCATCATATGAGGATGTCAATGCTCCCAATGCTCCCAACAATGTCGTTGAAAAGGACCTTGTGGTAGCAGATCATCCCAGCCCATCATCAGCCACATAGCCACCTTCAACCACAATGCAAGGCTCAAGTTCAACAAATAAAATCAGTGTCATCAGAGGTTGGAAAAAGCAAGACATGCTCAATGCAATTGATGACATCGAGTTTAAGGGATATTAAATCTGTGCATCTGCAAAAAAACATGGTATTGCTGCCTCTAACATACATTATTGGATAAATGGGTTGACTAATAAAAAGCATAGAGAGCATGTTACAGTTATGAATGGAGAGGAGGAGGATGAGGTGGTTGAGTGGTGTAAGGAGATGGCCCAATCGGGACATGGGTTAGAGCTTAGACAACTTAAATCCACTGTAGCTCAAATTTTTCAAAGGAGGCCAAACCCCTTTAAAGATGATTTTCCTGCTAAGTCATGGTGGAGTGGGTTTAAAAAGAGGCATCCAGACCTTGTGTTACATACAACAGAGGGCCTTGACAGAGACCGAGCTTTAAATCTACGCCCTGCAATTGTTTCAAAGTTCTATAACACTCTTTATGCTACATATGACCAACACTGATATGCCCCAGACCATATATGGAACTGTGATGAAATAGGCTTACAAGCAGGAAGGAATTGTGGTATGCGGGTAATTGCCAAGAGAGAGAGTAGAAATGTTCCAAGATATTGCCTAAGAGCAAGGAGTAGATCACAGTTCTTGCCCGTGTCAATGCAATTGGTTCATCAATACAAGGATTTTATCTATTTAAAGGTAAAACTCAACTAAAAAATTATATATAGAATTGTGAACTAGGTGCATGCATGGATGCACATCCACATGCATGGATGGCAAAGGAACTGTTCTTGAATTGGCTTTGCCACTTTGTTGCTTCTGTACCGGGTGGTGTCTCGCCTGAAAATAGGCACTTATTGATTTTAGATGGCCATGGAAGCCACATGGCTGTGCAAACAATCGAGGAGGCCAATAAGTTGGGCATTGACCTATTAACATTGTCGGCTCATACCACTCACAGATTGCAGCCCCTTGAAGTAAGCGTGTTTGGGCCTTTCAAGAACTATTTCAGGGTCGAGCGAGCTTCATGGATGACAAAGAATCCAGGGGTGGAAGTAAAGAGGTTTGAGCTAGCTGAGCTTACAAGTAAAGCATTTAAAAGGGCTATCACACCTTCTAATATCAAGGCTGGATTTAGGAGGACTGGTATATGGCCACTTAATTTTGATGCTCTTATGCATGATACCAGTTGTAGCCAAGCATTTGAAGTGGAAGGTCAAGAAGCAGAGAACTTACAAGACCATGTTGGTGCCTAATAAGATGTAGCTATTGTTAAAGGTATAATGTCCCTTTTTGAAGGGTTTTTCTATGGTGATGATGATGAGTATGTCAGTGAGACACAGTTTGGTCATGAACCAAACAACAACATCAATGAGGCTGTCACACCCACTAAACCACCTACGAATTATGCATGTGATATTCAATGTGATGCAGCTGGCAATGAGCAATTTACCATGCCAACCCAAGTAAGTGCACCATCATGGTTGGTCGAGGTTGTGATGAATATCATTGGAAATAATGTATCTACCACCAATGAAGAAAGCATGGACATGCCTTCACAACCATCAGGGTTGAACACGAACTTGTTCATTATTTTATGGACAATGGATCACTGGAAGAGGAGCCTATTCAGCATGAATTACCTGAAGAAGACAACAATGGGGGCCAATCAGTTGTCTCGGAGGATGAAATCCAAGTGTCAGCTCTGGAGGAGCATGGGGCAACAAAAAAGCAGAGATTACTTGGTGCATTCCTAAAGCTACCAGTGGAGAGAGTGAAGGCCTCATCAAGGAACTCAACATCATATTATCTTCGTTTAGGGAGAAGCTCACAATTGCTCACATCTGAAGATTATATGAATTTAATGTTCGAGTTTTAACGTAAAAAGAATGAAATTTAGGAAGCTAAAAAGAGAAAGGAGTTAGCTAATGAAAAGAGGGCTGCAAGGATTTCAACGACAGAAGCTTGAGCAAAGGAAAGGTTGGAAAGACAAAATGAAAGGGCAGATAAGGAACACCAAAAGCAATTGGCAAGGCAAGAGAGAGATGCAAGAAAGGTTCAGCAAGAGTTGGAAAAAGGAGGAGGGGTGACAAGCAGGGAAGACCATGGTTCAAGCCAGTTTGAGGCAAATAGGTTGATGTCTAACATGTTGGACCACATTGCAGAGCAGACACCATCATTCCAAGACCTAATTAACATCCAAGTCCCCAGCTATCAGGTAGGGGTTAGGCCCACCTATTATACCCCTACCAGTGCATGTTTGATTCCTAACTATGTTTATATGACACCTACAGTCAGTGCTGGGGTTAGTAACACAAGTGGACAATTGGGCTACTCAGTCCCAACATGGCTACATGGAGCAAATTGGAGTCAAGCATATGGAAACATTCAGGCACCTCCTAATCATCCAATGTTGGGTAGTCCACCATACTTGGGTCAGGCAGTCAACTCAGCAATTTTGGGCAATGCAGGAAATGGAAGTGAACAAGCATAGGGGTGGCATGACTTAATTTTTGTAACCACAAGACACTGTGATTTTGGTAAGGGTGAAATAGGTTTGTTAAGGATAGCATCCATGGATGTTTGGGAAGCTACAAACAGTTTCAAATTAGTATGTATCAAACAGTTTCTAATTCCTACAAGTTTGTTAATCTGTTGAAGTTATAGCCTTAGCCTATATTAGAATTTTTATGAAGTTATTGCTTATTTAAAATAACACAACACTTGCCATAGCCTATATCAGAATTTTTAATTTATAATTAGTATGTATCAAACAATTTGTAATTTCTACAAAATTATATCTTGTATTCCTTGGGAGTTAACAAATTGACAATGTAAGCCATTTCTAACTTGCTCACTTGCAAAGGCATAATACCAATCATCAATGACACCATTAAAACAAGTGATCGCTGGTGCCATCATTTTTGTTACTTAAAGTGACAAGACAATTGACATTCGTCGATAGAAGCCAGTGATAATCTTTATGAATAGTGATTAATAACAGAGTTATGATCAATTTTTCCAATAATACAATAGAAACAAAAATCCCTCCATGAACATTTTCTTTGTTGAAAATATTATGTGCATATAAACATCACAATTTCGATTTATATTACATCTAAACAAAATATCCCTTTCAAACATTGCATGCTCTTTAATGAACAAGACAACTACTATTAATCCTGTTAAATAATAAGTATATCAACACGAGGAGCAAACCAGCAGTCTTATATAATGAAATTTTGTGAGGGAATCAGATAAAATAAACAATGCTAACAAATTCTAATTAATCCTGGATCAGTGGGCAATAAACCTGTATCATTATACTGGAGCAATGAAAATTACTTGCTAACTTCATCAATAAAAAACACTCAATAAAGGAGGAGACTATGAACAAAGAAACTGATTTCATAAGCAAAAAATATCTATGACACCAAATTCCAACTTCGGTTTTGGCCCATTGCCCCACTCTGAAAATTTGTGTCTTACAATGAGAACAACCCTGATTGAATGATCCTACCTCTTAATTGATTAAAAAGAAGTGGAATATAAAATTCATAACTGCAAACCAATGATACCATGAAACATTTTACTGCATGACCAGAAGGCATTCCCTGTTTCTGAAGAGATGCTAATACATTTTAAGCAATTTTATAACTATTTCAATGCTTTCGTAACTGTAAATAGAGGGTGTGAACAAGGAAATTGAAATCATAAATGAAAAAAAAATCTAAGGTAAAATTCCTCTATGGAAGTGACTGTAATACCTCGACTCTGTGAAACAATAATGCAAGATCGAGATTTCACATCCAAGTCAAAACTCTTAAGAGAAACTAGGAACAAAGGCAAAATACCTCTATGGAAGTGACTGAAAAATTAATACCACGACTCTGTGAATCATGAATGCAAGACCGAGACTTCACATGCAAGTTAAAAACCTTAAGAGAAACCAGGAACAAAGGTGTTTATACCTTGTTGGAGTGAAACAAGAATGCAAGACTGAGACTTCACATGCAAGTCAAAACATGTGCATATATCAATGTAAATAACACAGTATGAGAATTTAGACAACATTATTAACAACACAGTATGAGAAAATGTCATCAAATTAATTGAAAATATGTAAAGAATATAAAACATTATTAACATACTTGGCTCTTTGGTGGTTATACCTCGGCTCTGTGGTGGTTATACCAATATTTAAACATCAAATTCTCAATTTATAGAAAACCCTAAACCCTAAATGTGTTTAAAAAGAAAACCTTGAACCTTAATGTGTTGGAGTGAAACAAGAATGCAAGACCGAGACTTCACATGCAAGTCAAAAGATGTGCATATATCAATGTAAATAACACAATATGAGAAAATGTCAACAATATTAACAACACCGTATGAGAATTTAGACAACATTATTAACACAGTATAAGAAAATGTCATCAAATTCATTGAAAACATGTACAGAATATAAAACATTATTAACATACTTCGGCTCTATGGTGGTTATACCAATATTTAAACATCAAAATCTCAATTTACAAAAAACCCTAAACCCTAAATGTGTTGAAAAACAAAACCCTAAACCCTAAATCTATTGGAGTGAAACAAGAATGCAAGACTGAGACTTCACATGCAAGTCAAAACCCTTAAGAGAAACCAAGAACAAAGTGACTGTAAAATTAAGGTTATTGAATAGAGACAACTTCATTTGCTTTACATGTGCATATATCAATGTAAATAACACACTATGAAAAAATGTCAACATTATTAACAACACAGTATGACAATTTAGACAACAATATTAACACAGTATGCGAATTTAGACAACATTACTAACATAGTATGAGAAAATGTCATCAAATTAATTGAAAACATGTACAGAATATTAAACAGTTATACCTCGGCTCTCAGCTCTGTGGTGGATAAAAATATTTAAACATAAAAATCTCAATTTACAAAACACCATAAACCCTAAATGTGTTAAAAAACAAAACCCTAAACCCTAAATCTCAATTTACACAAATTCCTTTTAATTAACACAAAACCCTACCCTAAACCTAAACGAGTCAATTTACCAGTGAATTTACACAAAAAAACATGACATGGGAAACAAGCTCAACAAAAACATATCCTTCAAGTTAAATGTGTTAAAAAACCAGACAATTTACAAAAAACCCAAGTGTTTAAAAACACAGTAAACAAGCTCAACAGAGAGACATATCATTCAGGTTAAATGCATTTACAAACACATACATATGACTAGTAGGACAGAGTCCTACCTTAAGACTGCGCTCCTCGCCTTCCTCTCCCTCCTCGCCTTCCTCCTTGCCAACTGCATTGACCTGCAAACAATGCAAAAACCCACTCAAAAAACAACCATTCACAGAGCACAAACATTAAAAAAATTAGCAAAAACACTAAAAAAAATGTAAAACCAGCACTAGAAAATGTACCGAAAACACAATTCAGAACATCAAGACCTGAAAAATGCACCTGAAAACACAATTCCGAGCATCTAGCCCTGAAAACGATGCAGAGCCGAACGCAGGTAAAACCACCACAGAGCTTAGGTAAAAACACCACAAAGTCGAGGTATGACCACCATAGAGCCGAGTAAAACCACCACGGGGCCGAGGTATGACCACCACAGAGCCGAGTATAACCACCACAATGCCGAGGTTTAACCACCACAGAGCCGAGGTATAACGAGAAGGTTCAGCCCTCACAGTCGAACCAGGACCACAGGAGCTCGAACCAGGAGGGCATAGGCGCCATAACCGGGATGCAGCGCGTGGAGGGTGGAGGTGGAAGCGTCGAGCATCGGTGCAACGACTGCGCGACAATCAGACAGGAAGACAACCAACGTCTAGGCCCAGAGTGAAATTGGGGGCTTCTCGGACAAGCCTCCGGTTAAACGTGAGAAGGCACCGGCTCAGCAGGTGGATGACCGGTTCGATAGGTGGCATGTCCCCGCGACACGTGCCTGCATCAGATGGACACCTGTCGTATGCAGGCGTGACGTTTGACGTGGCATGGGGGCCCAATCACTACTGAGGTGTCCAATCACTGACCCCTCTCCCCTAATTAAAGACACTTTTGAAAATTGCTCTTCTTTTTTTAAATGTTTAATCATTGTTTGCGGAGCTCCGATGGCATTTTCTACAGATTTTTTCTTTCAAGTAATGCGGTGCGGAGATTTGCACTCTCTTCTTCATAGCTGCGGAATTGCCGCATTTTTTCTTCTTCATAGCTGCGGAATTTTAAGTAACTTTCTCACTTTCTATTATGCTTCTCACGATCCTTGCTTTTTCTTTGCTAGCCCAAAAAAAAATATTGAAGCGCTGCTTTCTTTCTAGTTTAAATGGAACTAAGTTTTAACACCTGTCAAACGATTAGAATTAGATTTTCCAACACAATATTCTAACAAAAGTCAACTTATCTTTAACACCTATCAAACGATTAGAATTAGATTTTCCAACACAATATTCTAACAAAAGTCAACTTATCTCAAAATACATCATGCTGAAGGTCAATCAAACGATTAGAATTAGATTTTCCAACACAATATTCTAACAAAAGTTAACTTATCTCAAAATACATCATGCTGAAGGTCCTATAAAGTGTGCAGTTCATCTAGACTATTACACCCATCAAATATGATATTGTGTTTCCGTTCACCTAGAGGTTGCAATTCATTTGGGGCAGGCTGCAACTAATACTAGGAATTCCCACATTTTGGTCAAGAAATCTGGAGTTTTAATAAGTACCTTACAGAAGCAAAGGCGTTCAGTGTCCATTCATCCCCATGGCATATTAGGTGGATATTGTAATATATAGTGATGATATTGAAGCAAGAGGAATTGTTTACTGAAACTACTTATCTTTTGGTATCGGCATCAAAATCAAACTAGTAAAGAATAGCGTTATCCTTCTCTTTCTAATTACAAAACCAGCTTCAAAATCAAAACAAGTATGGAAGAGTGTTATCCTATTCTCTTTACTAATTGCAAGACCAGCTGCATCAAAATCAAAACTAGTACCGAAGTGAGTTATCCGTTTCTCTTGTCTCTTTATAAGGTAAAACCTTGACAACTTGTGAAAAAACCTATTTTTAACTTGTGAAAGAAACATCCGCGAGCAAAGCTATTGGTTTTATTTTTTTTCAAAAAAATTATTGCAATATAGTTTTAAAAAAAAAACACCCAAACATTTTCATTAAAAAGTGAGATGTTTTACATATTCTTATATCCTGAACACTTTGTACTGTGGACAGTCATTCATCAATATTCGTTATAGTTTATTTTATAGCCTCTTCAGAGCTGGGAACACCTATGAATACGGCTCCATTACAATAGTTTTGGTAATTTTGTAAAACTGAATAACCTTATAAACATTTACTCGAATAAAGATAAAATTACTTTTTGTTGTCATAATTTTAACATTTCCAATTTCTGCAAGATAGCTAAACTTACTTCTAATGTAGCATAATAATTCTGTCCCGATATGGCGGAGTCCGATATTAAAAATTTCAGGAAAACACCTTGAAAAACAGTTACAGGGTAAGAAAACCTTTCATGGATAATAACAAAACCTTTTTTAGTCAAGGGCATATGCTGACCTGGCTTTAGTACTATTTTTAAAAGCAAATATATGTTCCTCAATTAAACAGAGCACACAATCCTCTGCTAATTTCCTAGAGCAAAAATGGTTGTAATGGAAAAATGAAGCCCGTTCGTTCATCATGCGGCTGTGCCTCTTCTTGTTTGTGCTTGAAAGCCGGCATTGTTAGAGATCTTATGGCGATGAGAAGAAGAACCTTAACCTTTTCCTTCATGCTGGTGATGCCTACAGTGAACTCCAAATAATCAACGCTACAAAATAAGAACAGAGGAGATCAATTTCTTAACAAATACAGGTCATTTTCAAATAACTTTTACACCAATTTTTTAAGACATGGTCAAATTTTCAGCATAATTCAAATTCCATAATTTACATGATTTCTTTTAAATGCTTTTTATTAGATTTCTGTTTTAACAGTGTCTATGTATCCAGAGTCAGAGAATGATATTTTCTTGGGTCATTTGACTTGTTTCTTTTTTGGAGCAGTCGTTTTCGCTGACGCAGGATTTAGACATCCCGACAAAAGTTTTCTGTTTTGAAATATGTCCGCTGGACAATCGTTTGAGATTGGGGCAATCTAAATTAGCAGGCAGCGTACTTTGAGAGGCTGCAGAACTACGAATTATCATGTTTTTAATTGTAATATCACAATTACAAATGATAAACAACTACTGGAATTACGACAGATGATAGAATAGTTAAGGAATGTTAGGTTTTATCAAACAGATCTATCAATGAAGATTTATGTATGATAGTTTCAACTTAGTAATATGAATTGACGCATTATATAAGTCAGAATTTTATATATCTGAAAAAAAGGTTAAAATTTAGTTGGAAAGATCTTACCTCACTTGAAATTGATTTACATAATCGAAGAATAATAATATTTCGAATAAATCTAAACTGTGATACTCTTAAATCGTCAAATTTCGAAACCAAAAAAAATTAATTAAGAGTGGTTTAACAGGTAAACAATTTAAGAGTAGTTTAATTGGTAAAACAATTTTTTCAGAAAAATTATTAAAATTTTGTTGAAAATTTTGAAAATTTTAATTAAAATTATCAAGTTTTGATTTGATAGTGTTGAATCTATTTCCATAAAAAGAAAAAAAATCAAACACTCAACTCTGGTATTTTTTGAATTTTTCTCACTATATTCTGACAAGAAATTTACTCTCTGAGTAGCTGGCTAAAAAACGCCAAAAAAAATTAATATGGTGAGTAAAACAATCCAACACATTCACAATTTATTATCAAGATCGAAGAATCAAACCCTAATATAATTACAGTGGTTCTTCAACAACTAGTAACTCAACCCACCTAGGGCTCTAGAGCATTTATCCAACCGAGGCTCCAAGGCTAGTAACTCAACCCAACAGTTGTCCGTCGGGCTCCAAAGCGTTTGTCCAACCAAAGCTCCATGAACTAATAACTCAACCCACAACTAAAGGAATCATGAGAACCAACCTAAAAACAAACAATGAAACTTAACCCACAACACCATAGCTATCCAGGAAACGACAAGGTTAGGAAAATCCAGTGTCAATCCAGGTAATCCTCCATGCCAATGACAAATCATAACCAAGAAAACACATGCATGCCAAAACTAGTGAAGAAACCATACATGCAACTCGATACTGCAAAGCAATCTAGCTGTAGCCATTGATAACAATGTCCTCTTGCGCTTTCCTGCCTTTCCTTTGCCTTCTTGCTCCAAATCCAAAGTATGCCACACTCCAAGAAAACTCTAAGTATCCAAGAGTATGAGAGAGAGAATAGAATGAGAGCCACAAGTGTGAGCATAATCTTTCCAATTGATCCTCAAAAACTTTTTTATTGATGAGGCTTCTATTTTCTTCATTTTCCATTATTTTCCTTCATTTTCCTCTTCACTTGCAACCTGTTACCTTTCAACTCCCTTTTCTCTTAATTTCCATTATTTTCATAAATAAGATGTCAATTAATGCATTATTGCTTTCCAAAGCCTTTTCCATTGCCTTTGCAAATTTCCTTCCATTATTTTCATAAATAAGATGTCAATTAATGCATTATTGCTTTCCAAATCCTTTTCCATTGCCTTCGCAAATTTCCTTTAGCCACAATAACCAAAATGAGGGTTGGTACACTGATATCAACAAAATGGTTGGGATTATGGAGCTTACAAGTTTGGTTGGGATTATGGAGCTTACAAGTTTATGGAGATGCTAAGGGCAAGTACTTTCCAACATATACAATTTGATTATATTTACAAGGAACAAAATATCACTGAATATCGTCTATCCAAGTGAGGTGTCTCCAATGAGCCGAGTAAGTTCTAGTTTATATCTTTCAAATAGGATGTCATGATTAATACTAACAACATTAATTATTTTTAGAAAAGGGATTTTTTTGGTATTTCCCATAGACTATATTATAATTTTTGGAGAGACTTTTTAATGAGAATATAAGATGTAACAATTTGATTTATTTTGGCACAACTTTTGCAGATATAATATGGTTACATAGCTAAACAAGATCTATATTTTACAACATAAAAGACAAAAAAGAAGAAGAAGATAAATAGACATATATAAAAGAAATACCAGACATAAACAAGATCTATATTTTACAACATAAAAGACAAAAAAGAAGAAGAAGATAAATAGACATATATAAAAGAAATACCAGACAAAAAAAATAGTAGATAAATAGACATATATAAAAGAAATACAAATTTTGATATCATTAGTATTATGTGGTAATTCGGAAAATAGATCTGTTACATGCTTTTGTAATATCTTTTTATATTATTGAAAAGGAAGCGTTTTTTCCCTCTTTAAAAAAAAGAAAGAAAGAAGAGGTGTAAAATGTACGAGTAGACCATCCACACAGGAAAGCTTATAATTATCTAATGGTAAGGAGGTGGGCAACCTTGTTATCTAATGCCATGTTACATACTCCCACAGCGGGCATTGTAGTTAAACAATTCTGGAGAGTGGGAGGTGAAAAGAGGACTTAAGTGGACGTGCAGAGGAATCAGGAGGAGGAGAAAAACATATCAGAACCCCTAATTGAAACATGTGAGCGCGCTAATTGAAACATTAACTTCTATCCTTGCTGACAATGTCTTGGAAGAGGTATCTCTAATCACCGATTTCAAAATTGATTTTGAATTTCCCTGTGACGAGCTCTTTTCTGTTAAATTACTGTTGGACGACGTTGGACAGAACAGTACCTCGCGTTCAATGTTAAATTGGATGGAAAAACTTGGATATTTTCTGATTGATGCTGTGGACATAGTGGAGGTATGTCGCGCAAGCAACTTTGGTAGCTCTATCTTCTCCAACTTTGAAAAATGCATTTTCCGTCATAAAATGGGCTGTAGGATTAGGACATTGAGTTACATGGGTATAACGGCTCAACTGGAAATTATATAGGGATTCGAAGCATTCCTAATTTGAGAAAGCGAAAATTATCAAGCAACGACAAGTGTGTTGAATTTCCAAAGGAGTTTGGAGAACCTGGGGCATTTCCAATGCTGGAAATCTTTGTCACCAAACATTTTGACAGTTTGGAAAACTTTCCCACTTTGGAAGATGGAGCATTCCCAAAGTTGAAGTGTTTGCAAATGAAATACTGCAGTAAGTTGAAAGATATTACAAACGCATTGAATATGTCAGCTACTAGTACTCTTGAAGAAATAAGGGTGAAAGAATGTCCAGGATGGGAAGATGGCATCTGGACGGACAGGGATACAAGGCAACTTTTGGAATGTCGTCGCATCAAATTGGCAATAAACGGCTATACATTTTTCCGGGGCACTAGATCATTTTAACTTAGAAATGATCAAAGTTTTGTATACTATAATTGGGTGTAGAAAATTAGCAAAGTATTGTGTACTATAATTTTATGCTTGTGTTTTTTAACTTCCAGAAGTTTGTTCGGAGTCGGGGGCTCAGACGGTACTCACCGAGCAAATGTGGTTATTAAAAATGCAACTTTTTCTTGGGTTTTAACTACTTTTCAATGACTTTTCCAGAACAATTTTCCGGATTCTTCATATCGTGATGGAAATTTTATGACTTTCTATATTTTATAATTGAAATGGCAGCTGAAGAATCTTCCTGGTTAGATGAAAGGAGAGATGTGCTCTTTCATGGTTTTGATTAGATGTGCTCTTGTATGGTTTTGATTGACATAATGATATAATTTCAAATTTGAAAAATAAAATAAGAAATCCTTTGATTTACACATATCTATTCAACCATTCAATATCCAGAAGTGATGTCTTTGCATAACCCAGATGAGTGTAGAAGAAGATAGGAAAAGATAAATAGTATGAAGAAGATAAACCGTATCAAGATGCCTACATCATGGGCTATCTACTGACAATTGCTCCAAAAAGGTGCAAAGAGAATTAATAAGTTTCTTAAATTAGAAAAATTGTATGAGAAACACATTTGTAGATATGTATTGATATATTTTAATTTATATACATATTGTAAAAAATGATATTTTAGTTTTATAGATATTTATTTTATATATGTGTGTATTAATTCTAGAGCTCAAACTAAAAACACTAATTCGATATACCCTAACAAAATACTAAAAATAGAGAATAACGATTATTGAAAACCATCATTTAACTTACAATTAAAATGATTGGATTATAAAATCTACAACCTAAATTATATTATTAATTAATACTATTAAAAATTAATTAAAGTCTATTTAAAATGTACTTTAATTTATATATGAATGATAAGTGGTGTTATTTAATTTCATATGTAATCCAAATTAAAAAATAGATTTAATACACCATTCACAAAATACTCAAAATAAGGAACACAAACATAGTCTCTAAAATTTAATGAATAAAAAAGGTCATTAAATTACCCCTACCAATATATATATATATAAAACCAGAATAATGAAATTTGTAATGAGAATTAACCCTTCGATGAACAAAGGCCATAAAATAGTTTTTCAAAAAGCAACTTAAGTTGTGACATACACGAAAAAGAAAACGCAAATGACAACAACAAAGTTTGTCAAAAACTGATAATTATACTTGATACATGAACCACTAAGTTTCCAGAGTCTTTCTTGTGTTGTCCATAGTCGTTCTTGTGTTGGGCCAATTTTCCTGAATGGAAGTTGGGGACACAAGTTGAAATGCAGGGTGAGCCAATTTAGAAAGGAAATGTGAGAAACCCTTAGATGGTTTTATGCTCATTTTCTTCTTTAAAATTGACAAAGATTAAAAAAAAAACAGTGAACAATGAATCCCATGTGGGATGAATTATTTCCCAACCGCCCTGAAAATATAAAAATAGAGAAATACTTGTGGGCTCTCGTACCACAAGGAACAATGACCCACAATTGATGTGTGCTTTATCTATGCAATGGTGTGCCAAACTCTGTCAAAGTCAGAACTACTAAATGTATATACTTCATAAAGTCTTTAATCCAATTCTCGCCTCATCAAAAATTCAATTATAACCTCATCAAATTACAAAACTTGTCTCATGCATTTGATGATAAATCTGCAATTGATTTACAAGTTCATTGACAACCATGAATAAATATTCAAAACAACCTTCCTATTGTTGCTACCTTAGTCCCCTTATCTTCTATCAAATACAAACCTCAAATACATCTCAACAAGCATCAAATAACCTTTTAGAAACTTCCCTCAAATGACCATCAAACGTCTTTGAAGGGCCCTCAGATTAGACCAAATTTGTATCTTAGAACAAACATAGATCAAAAAATTCATACCTTCGAATTATGTTTCAAAATGGGTCGAAATTACATCTTACCAAAGAGAAACCAAACATACATCAAGGTCTTTCCACAAAGGCTAGAAGTTTTCTTCAGAAAAGGGTGAGAATATACCTTCAATAAATTGCCTTCGAATAGTCTAATACAAGCGCGAGAATAAGGGTTGTAACAGACCTCAGAATAGTTTAAACACGTGGAGATGTCCACACAAGAACTATCTCAAAAGTATGTGAAAATAGAACTCCAATACACCAATAGTCTGTCCTTCAAGCTGCCCACAAAGAGCTTCAAGGCACAATGTAAAGTTTCGTAGGTTAGGCCCTGGAAAGGTTTGGTTCAAGCCATAGAGATACAATCTTTAGGCAACGCAAATATGTAATCCTACCTCAGGCTGAGATTGGTCCTCAAGAAAAGCATATATTATGCCTCAAAACTCAGAAATATAAAACTTTGAACAATGTTGATATAACCCTACCGAAGAGCCAAAATTTGATCTCAGGGAAGATCTGAACTGGGCCTTAGAATAGGCCAAAAAAGCATGTGTGGATACACTCCTACCTTAGGGCCGAAATAATGTCTTAGGTCAACCACAAATGAATGTGAATGGGAGCCTCAAAGAAGCATGAATTTTGCCTCAACAAATTATTTGAATAAGCCTCAAAAGTTGTTTTGTCACAAATTCATTAACATATTACTCCATATTTTGTCAATTAGTTGTACGCATACGTTTTCTACATCTTGAAATCAAAAAGAAATATAACCACCATGAAACACAGATGTCTACATCATTCAAGATAAATCAAATGGAAACAAATAAACCATCAAAAGAATGGAGAAGAATTAGTAAAGTCAAAAGTGGAGCATAAAAAAAGTTCCACATGTTGCCATGATTGTATCGATGTCTAGAAATTGGACAATAATACAACTAGGACATCTTAGTTATCCCCATATTTTATAATGTCTAAATTGTCGTACTTATTCTTCAAATTAATTCCAAATAGAGAAGGAACACTATTCACTATTATCATAAAGAATTAACAACAATAACCCCAAGCAATGTCAATGCCTTTCACTGAAATTGATATGAATAAAGCACTTTCAATTCAATCCATACTACTTACATTATAGAGTGGAGCTTTAAGGTATCTTTAAATGGAAAGTTTGCATGGTTGGGGAAACCTGATCTATAAACCCCCTTATCTACCATTGCAAAATTTAGTGAAGGGAAAAAGCTAGCAATGCCTCCTTTCTATTGGCAGATTAATTTTGCCTCATTCATCACTCGAGATCTGCTTGCAGCTACTCCATCGCTCTGTTTCAACTGCAATTTCACCATGCAACATAAGATGGCCTCTTCACACAGTTGCAGTTTATGGGTAACATAATTTCTAGCTATTGTTCTAGCCATTATCCCTTGATTCCCAAAAACTGATATTTTCAATTACCTGCTGTTGTAGCCGCTACAACAACACCCAAAATTTTGGGTATATTCGAAATTTCGGGTCCCCCTCTGCTCGCTTAGTCATTAAGGTCATTCACCCGACCTGCAGTCAGTGACATCCCAACGAACTATCCCCAACCCCTCATGAGCTTTCTCACCATCATGATCAGATGTTGTTGCTGCAATCAAGCTATGTGTGGGAGGGATCATCCAACATACGCTCGAATAGGAACTTTTCTGTGCACTGAGGATGTACATTAGTAGCCCTCTCGCCATGGGTCATTAAGCATGTTGTTTGAATACTTCTCTTAAGCTCGTTGGTCTCATATAATTTATCTAGGGGCACCATTCTCAAAGAGTAACTGTGAACTAATTGGTGTTACAATGTTTCATACAAGTCAATCCCACAGGTGATAAACTCATCAATGTCGTCACGATACCGAGGGAAATAAAATTGAGCTAAAAAAAAAGGACACAGCTGTGAAACATGAAATTTTCATCCACATGCCCTTGCCCAGATGGGGATGAGACTTGAGACTACCATTGAAGACCATTTTTAAGGCAGATAACAAGGATACGCCCACAAGTGAGAAGGAGGAGAAATTTAACATTATTTTCAGCTGGAGGATGGGGTGGTGTATGTTCATTCAGATAGAAGATCAAGGAAGGAATTGTTCATGGGCGACCGATTGCAACAAAAGCATTCTTCACTAGTGTACACCGGATACTTAGAAACACTCCATTTGGAAATCTCCGTACTGGATGCCATCTCGCATAAACCGGAAGCATTTACTATGATCTAAGCTTACGTAGGGACCGGATGAAGTATTTTCTGAGATGGCGGATATCTCACCTTAAAGGAAGTTTTGAAGATCCTGCACAGTACCAGCTCAATGTCGATGTGTGCACACAAAGGAACATATTTCACCACTTCGACAAGTCTAGCCTGAAGTATAGCCCGGGTGAACAAAGTGGACTCAGAAGATTTCCCTAAAGAATGACAATCTCATTCAAGGTGTTTTTCGTGCCGAGCAGCAGTGCGAAAGCACACATGTTGGTGTTGGCAGGCCAATGGCAGAGTTTCAAATATCAACCACACCTTTGGAAAACAATATCTATTAACCCTGAGCTACATGGTGGGTGAAAATATGTGGACCAAGGTTGCAGTTTTAAACATTATATAATTAAACCAAGGCATGAAAAAAGATAAAAAACAATATGGTTTCAAAGCCATATAAGATGGTGGAGCAAACTATACGAAAAACATTACAAATGGGCTCAAATACTTCTGTGGCAGAATTTTATCCAGATATTTCGGATGAAGAAAAGAATGAAACCCTAGTCTTGAAACCACATATTTCCGATCTTTTTCCTGCTTCGGACATCGTTTCTTATATTATAAATTTGCCACCAAGAGAAATTGAAACAATCCAAACGAGGGAGCAGAAGCCAATAAAATTTCAGTATCACAGGCAGAACCGGCCACGTGCAAGAATTTTTGAGAAGCAAGTCACAACGACGTGAGAAAGCCCTGGGGTATTGACTTCAAAAGGTTTATTATAAGTTTACATTTTTCTCACACGATACATTGTTATTCTTCGTTCAAACCATGAGATATGTATTACCCATGGTAAAACATTTGGAACGGATATATGTATAGTGACCAAAATTTTTATTTGAACACATAGCAGAACATTATAACAAGCCTACAGTGGAAATTTATAATAACTATAGCGCAAGTACAGTCAAACGAAAGGAAGAATTTTGAAATCACGATAATCCATAACCTATGTTGTAAACGGTGCAGAGTTACGGCTTTGCTCGAGGAGGTTATGATATGCACGGTTGTAAAATTGTTTCCTAATCAGAAAACACAGATTTTATGGTGAATTTGTGGCATGGGCCACTTAAATAACGTGGCCATATGCCATAACAAGCGCCATTTAATCAACGCCATCTTCTAGCCATAACGATCTCCCACGTGTCTCATTCTCTATCAAAACTCTAGAAATTTGTTCACAGTGGCTGGTCAACAATTCCAACTGTCAGTAGAAATAACGATGATCGATGATGTTTCCGAAGAGTGTGATGGAGAAACACAACTCTTAAGTAAAGAAGTGGCCATAGCGCACCCCGGTATTATGGAAAAATTAGCATATCTTTGGGCAAGGTCGGGCTTTTTGGAGTTTCTCTGTTATAAAAAGTAAAAAAAATGAAAAGAAGCTTTTGCTTCCTGTCGTTGTCGTTGTTACAGTTGAGATCCCTGAAAGAGGCCGGTGCAATGTCGGAGATCCTTACGCATACACATGGCGTCTTCAGAAACTGGGCAATCGGTGAGCATATTTTGTAACCATGTTTGGGAGATTCGACACTAGCGAAGTCCTGCAGTATCAATGCATGCATTACAGTGCCTGGAATAGAAGGAAAATGGTTAGAGCGTTTCAATATTCAAACGGGGATAGGCAAGGGACATATATTGATAATACGCGCATAATGGAGCAGTGATTGGGCTGGCATGTCAAGTTACAATCACCATTTAAATGAGTGTGGGCTATCACGGAGACCGTAAGAAGCTGCAGCGCGTGATATGTCTCTTTGAGGCCACCACCATGCAACTGGTGCCCAGATTCGAAGAAATGAGACCTGTGGCGATTGCGACTAGGTCACTAGGTCGCAGAATGGGAAAAGCTGCCTAAACCGCGACTGTGCGACCATGCGACTAGGTTGCAGAACGTGTAAAGTCACCCAAAAATGAAAATCATCTGACCATGCGACTGTGTGACCTCTCCGAGGTCGCAAGGTCATGAAAGGACCTGTCCAAGGGAGGCTGCGACCATTCTAATTCTCCGACTATGTGAACATTAATCAGCAAATGCGATCCTTCTAAAGGGCAACACCCATGCCCATATAAAGGCAAAGTCGCACTCATATAATAGAACGGGCACCCATTTGTATTACAGTGGGTATTAAGCTCACATAAAAGCGAATGATCAAAACGCTGTTACGAGAGGCCCCATGATCGTACTGTGGAAAGCACACCAGGGGTGCGCACGTATACATGCACCAGCTTTTCCAAGAATTGCGACCCATTTTGAAGCCATGCAGAGATCTTACAAGGTGATAACCACGAAGGAAATGCGTGAATAGAAACACGCTCTCGCAGGCATGTCAATAGGCGCTCCCAGCCTTTGACGCCTTAAACAACTACTGGTATCTATTTGACTTTTGCATTTCTACGATTGCAACTATAAGGCCGGTTGATGTAAACATACAACCAGGTTATGGAGTCATTGTTTCAAAGTTACTTATGGTTTGTGCATGCAGCAATGATGTGTCTGCACATTCATGCGAGAAACTTTGGGTTGCACCAAAGCATTGTCCAAGGCCGCACCTCATGAACACCACAAGCTCCCCTAAAACGTGCAGTTATGGGATGCACATGATTTATTTAGGGCTGTTGAAATCTACGCATACCTCTCTCGTGATACCGATATTTGGTATAGTTCTAGCCTTCTACCAAAACATAAAATGGAAGCTAGAAGCCCATCATATTTAGTGGGAGATGGCACAAGAAAAAGGTCTTTTACCTCATCAATGGGTTTTCACTACAAAAATTCGGATCCCAGGAGAACTTGATAAGGACCACGTCGCGGCATAACACTTGACCACACAGGGGTCCAAAGTTTTCATTTTTTACTGGTGTAATTAAGTAAAATGTGCATCTTAACATTATTATTCAATCAATGAATACATGTAACCTAAGTTATGTGACTGCAAGTAGAAGCTGTTGGCTTGCATGATGAGCTTTCCCCAGCAAGCAAAAGGGCTTGTTTTCGAAGCAAGGAACGTGAGATAAGGAATACTGCTATAAAATCTGAATATCACCAAAATAAGGTTACAAGTTGCAGATTTGCTTGAGGTCGCAGGTCGCGGATTGTTCTAAGTCGCAAGTCGCGAAATCAGTAAAGTCGTAGATCTTGGTAGGTCGCAAGTCGCAGATTGGTCAAGGTCGCAGGTCGCAACAATGGCCAAGGTCGCAGGTCGCGGATTGTTCTAGGTCGTGAGTCGCGAAATCAGTGAAGTCGCAGATCCTGGTAGGTCACAGGTCGTAGATGTTGGCAAGTCGTAGGTCGCAGAATCCTTCAAGTCGCAAGGGCAACTAACAGACAGGAAGGAAAAAAGACAGGGAAGCCCAAAGGGCAAGTTTCTATTATAAACACTCCTTCGGGAACTTGTAGTGGGGATCTTTTGTTTGGGACTCGAGTTGAGTACACTGTATTACCAGGATTATACATTTGAGCATGAATACAAGAATTTTGAAAAATCCCTTTGTGGATCTGGTGTTGACATATGTATGAGCGTTATTGAATATTATATTTTTAGTTTTTGAACATATTTAGATTAAGGGAACTGTATCTTCAACTCATATCACAATTGCATAACAAATTGCTGAGTATGTTAATGGTGGTTGAGTTCATTTCACTTTCTTAACGAATGTTGATGACTTTGTTTATTAGCATTTGTGTTATCATTTAAAACTTTTAGGAAGTGAAGGGTGTTCTTGCCATAAGGAATTGTTTCTTTTGTGGTCAGAATAGTTTACAAGCATGACCCTAATGATGTGTTGTTAACAACACTTCCTTTGGTGCTTATGCTTTATTATTTCGTCTTGCTACTCATAGTGTTATATGTACATTTAATGCATCAATCATATGTTTTGTATCATTTGATTAAGTGTGTATCCACGGGTTTATAGAGTTTAAGCGAGACCCAAAGAAAGGAGAAATCAATGGTAGCCGGACCCACACCCTGGACGGGATCCCTATTCCAAACGGTTCAAGGTCTAATTGGGACTTTTTACCGGGGAGGTCCCCTGCTGTTGGCTGGACAGATTTTCCCATCAACAGAATTGGCGCTAGAAGGAGGGCCAGATGACAAGCTGAGCCCTTAGAGCTTACAGTTAATCTCATATCTGTAATGGCTAGTTCCCAAATCATTCTCCCGAGATGTTTGTCGGATTTTTATGAGCCTCGATGTCTCATCCCCGATGAAATTATGTATCACTTGTCCCAGTTAAAATTCGATGGTGAAAACGGAGTGTCCATAACCCAACACCTTTTAGATTTCTGTGACTTTGGTGAGTGCTACGAAATTGACAATGAAGGTTTGATTTGTTTTCTTTTCTTCCTCACTCTCGAAGGTCGTGCTAAGCAATGGTGCTGCACATTGCCGGAAGCTTCCATCCATTCATTTGAACAACTCGCCAGTGAATTACAACAAGATTTTCACAGGTACGATTTTCAAAATGTATTAATAAATTTAAGTGACATCAGAATGGAACCTCAAGAACCTCTAGAAGAATTCTCTATCAGATTTTTCCATTATTGCTTTGAGTTCCCTGAAAAGGATGTTGATTGGAAATTGTTAAGTGAACAGTTTAGGTATATGATCCTTGTTTCTCTTGAGCAATTTCAAGTAGCAACCCTGCCTGATCCTAGTATTCCCTATGATGACTCGCAAGTTTCCAGCCCTTCAAACTGTGTCCCTAATGCTTCCTTGTCCATCTCCCCGAGTCCAGACCACATTCAGGCCTCCAAGGAGAGTATTGCTATTTGTGATATTCTCGCTCCTCCTCCTGAGTGGTCGGGTAGTGGAGTTGTGACCTCGAAAGTTCTGAGCAAGGATAGACACTTGCATGAGGATAAAGCCTATTGTACTACCTATTAATCGTTCACACACCCTGTCGAATCAAAGCTTGAAAACCGGATGAGTCCAACATCCCTCCAGGTTTATTAAAACTACCTCGAGCCCACTTGATGTCTCCCTGGACACAGTCCTAAATCTGATTCGCATACTGATTATGAATCGAATCTTATCCCGGATGAAGTTGATTCCCTTACAAGGCCTGCCAGATCATTGTTTTCTCTGAATGACATGGATGTGTGTATTGAAAAACCTTGTACGGTTAATACCCCTGCGGCTCAATCTTTTCGTTCATTATTCCCCGATTTATTTCACGAGTCTGCCACACCAGTAATTTCTTCGAGAAATTCAAAATTTCCTTATACTGGTATTGGCGACAATCATAAGCTCGTAGATGGTGTTTCACAATCACAGTTTGAAATTGATGAATCTTTTAGATCTGATCTTTCTCACTCAGAATCTTCAGGAAGCCATAGGAGTGATTTTCTGTCTGGGCAACCTCAAGATTTCCTCTTTATTGATCCATCCCAGTCGGTAACTCCCAGGGAGCCCAATATGCCAGGTACCCAACTTGATCAAATCGATGGTTCCAACGATCACTACTTAGCTGAAAACATATTCACTCATACCGTTGAGGACTATCACTCGTATCTCTTTGTCGACCATATGGAGACACCAGAATTCAATAATCCGCTTTATAAAGATTCGAGTACCCATCGGGGGATCGAAGCACTTCTGCTTTTGCCTGTTGTTACCCCTAGTCCTTCAGATCATGACAAGACCTCTCAAACAACTCCAACTTGGGTTTCTTGGATTAGGGTTTCTGAAATGACAATCCCCAAGTACCATGATCCTCCCAGCATAATTGCGTCGAATTCACCCCACCTGGGCAAGTCTAAAGAATCTGATACATGGGATTATCAATGTGTCAGTGCGCAAACATTTGGCCGAACTGATATAGAGCCCACTAACATGTTTCCGATCACCACAATAGATGATCACATCCATTCGCCTGTTAATCTCGCCAAACCATCAAAGTTTGGAAGCCCCCCACTTGAAGGTCCGGAGTTTGTTCAAAACGGTAAGAAATTGAAGCCTCCACTAAAAGTGGATTCGGATCCTCATGTCCTTGACCAAACCCAGGAGCAACCTCGAACTAGGGTTTTCAAAACAAGGGTTTGTGCACTTGGATGCGCAAGAATTTATAATTCGTCTGGTACATGCTTATTGTTTCCATTCCATAAAACTGATCATCCTCAACACCATGATGAGGTTTCTTTTTGGTTCGATGGATCTTATCCGATAAATATACTCGCAAACAGGCAGTGGCTTACCTCCCTCCCGTCGGACCTAGGGTTGTGCATGAATTGGTTTGTGTCATTCATAAAAAATGTTGAGTTTCAAGAACATATTGCTGTATATCAGGATGAGAGTGGAATTCATCTTGCACAATCCATTTGGGCATGTTCTCTGGTAAGTATCCATGATCTTCTTGTTGTTACACATGTCCTTCAGGTAAGCTTTGTTGTTGATGCACTTTTTTGGATACTAGCTCTAATCCCGAGCATTGTTTTTGTTGCAGGATGGGAACTAATGCGGTGGTTGCATTGGAAAGCTTATTTCACAAAACCTGAAGGCATCACTGGTTAAACTAGGGTTTTAGGTGTAGGCTAGCTAGGACCTATTAATAAAAAAATTTAGTTCAAATTTGAATTAGGTTTACTTGCGAAATTTTTTATTTTACGATTTTAAAGTGTGTCTGCTATTTTGCTTATGATTAGTATCTTAGGCATCATCATGTTGCAATTGTTTTGCACTCATTTATTTTAGTTTACTTGTTGCTGCATAAATAATCACTCCTTGTATTATCCCCCTTTTCCACCTACAACTGGTTGATCATTCTCACGCATGGTGTTGCATTGCGTCTTGATCCTCGTTTATTACATTGCGTCGTACACTTTATCCCTTGCATCATTTCTGCAGGTTTTTGATATAGCTTTGATAATTTTCGACATATCACGTATCACTTCATGAGCCCTCATTGAAACCCTACCACCTTTCGGACTTGTTCTACCCCGATTGCTGAAACAGTAACACCATTGTTTGCGTGAAGTTGCGGTGGCTATCTCAAGAGGTAGCTTTCTCTCAGGACAGGTCATCGAAGTCGCTTTCCCAACAAGGTGCCTATGAGTCTAAACTTATTTAGTCGGGGAGATATGAGCCGATTGCTTATGGGAGACCTAACGAGTTTGAATGGCCCATACTCGTAGCCTAAGCCTTGTGCCCAACATAGTCTTGGACATCTTAATGATATGTTTTGCACGCTTCGCCTATTGTGGTAGATGGGATGTGAAGGTGTTGGAACAAGGGCAAACCCAAATAAGGATATCTTTCAGTTTCTGTAAAACAATAAACAACCTCTCTTGCTCGTAAAATAAGTCGGGATCCCTCATCCACCCATGAAAAATAAGTGCCACGAGCACATGAAAATAAGTGCTACAAGCACATGAAACAAATAAGGGTAAAGGACCGAGAAAGGCTTCCTGCGCAGAGAGGTGATGCAACGACTCCATCGGGGTACTGACCAGGCTCGTTGGCAGCGGAGCAACGCTTGTGATTTCTTGAAGTGACTCCGCTAGGGTACTGTCCAGGCCTGCTGGCAGTGGAGCAACACCGAAAAATTACTATAAAAATCCTGAAAATAATAAACCCGTTGCCTTTCTCTTCACATCATCAACAAGCTACTGGCATCTGTGAGATTCCGCATTGATGTGTTCTTATTAGCAAGACCTAGCTGAGGCACAACGAATGGGCACACCTGTAGAGGCCAAAGTAATACAAAGGCTACTCGGAAAACCTGTTCAATATTCCCTTGCATCACTATCTTGGCTCAGACTACTGTTGTGATATTGATAGAGATGCTGGATTCTACCAATGATTCGCCATTTGTTGTAGCCGCTACAACAGCACCCAAAATTTTGGGCATATTCGAAATTTTGGGTCCCCCTCTGCTCGCTTAGTCATTTATGTCTTTCAGCTGACCTGTAGTCAGTGACATCCCAGTGACTTGTCCCCAACCCCTTATGAGCTTTCTCACGATCACGATCAGATGTTGTTGCAGCAATCACGCCATATGTGGGAGAGATCATCCAGCATACGCTCGAATAGGAACTTTTCTGTGCATTGAGGATGTACATTAGCAGCCCCCTCGCCATTGGTCATTAAGCGTGTTGTTTGAGTACTTCTCTTAAGCTCATTAGTCTCATATAATTTATCTAGGGGCACCATTCACAAAGAATAACTGTGAACTAATTGATGTTATGATGTTTCACACATGTCAATCCCACGGCTGATAAACTCATCAATGTGACATGGCACCGAGGGAAATAAAATTAAGCTCAACAACAAGGCCACAATTGCGAAACAGGGGAGGAAAAGGAGCAATTGAACATTGTTTTCAAATGGAAGATGGTGAGGTGTATGTTTATTCAAATCAAGGATCGAAAGGAAGGAATTGTTCATGGGCGACCGATTGCAACAAAAGCATTCTTCACTAGTGTACACCGGATACTTAGAAACACTCCATTTGGAAATCTCCATACCGGATGCCATCTCGCATAAACCAGAAACATTTGCTATGATCTAAGCTTATGTAGGGACCGGATGAAGTATTTTATGAGATGGAAAATATCTCACCTTAAAGGAAGTTTTGAATATCCTGCACAATACCAGCTCAATGTCGATGTGTGCACACAAAGGAACACATTTCACCACTTCGACAAGTCTAGCCAGAAGCATAGCCCGGGTGAACAAAATTGACTCAGAAGATGTCCCTAAAGAATGACAATCTCATTCAAGACGTTTTCGTGTCGAGCAACAGTGCGAAAGCACACATATTGGTGTTGGTAGGCCAATGGCAGAGTTTCAAATATCAACCACACCTTTGGGAAACAATATCTATTAACCCTGAGCTACATGGTGGGCACAAACATGTGGACCAAGGTTGTGGTTTTAAGCATTATATAATTAAACCAAGGAGCAGAAAAGATAAAAAACAATATGGTTTCAAAGCCATATAAGATGGCGGATCAAACTATACGAAAAACGTTATAAATGGGCTCAAATACTTATGTGGCGGAATTTTATCCAGATATTTCGGATGAAGAAAAGAACGAAACCCTAGTCTTGAAACCACATATTTCCAATCTTTTTCTTGCTTCGGACACCGTTTCTTATATTATAAATTTGCCACCAAGAGAAATTGAAACGATCCAAACGAGGGAGTGGAAGCCAATAAAATTTCAGTATCACAGGCAAAACCGGCCACGTGCAAGCATTTTCGAGCAAGTCACAACGACGTGAGAAAGCCCTGGGGTATTGACATCAAAAGGTTTATTATAAGTTTACGCTTTTCTCACATGATACATTGTTATTCTTCGTTCAAACCATGAGATATGTATTACCCATGGTAAAACATTTGGAACGGATATATGTATAGCGATCGAAATTTTTATTTGAACACAGAGCGGAACATTATAACAAGCCTATAGTGGAAATGTATAATAACTATAGCGCAAGCACAGTCAAACGAAAGGCAGAATTGTGAAATCACAATAATCCATAACCTATGTTGTAAACGGTGCAGAGTTACGGCTTTACTAGAGGAGGTTACGATATGCACGGTTGTAAAATCGTTTTCTAACCAGAAAATGCAGATTTTATGGTGATTTTGTGGCATGGGCCACTTAATTAATGTGGCCATATGCCATAATCAGCACCATTTAATCAACGCCATCTTCCAGCCATAACGATCTCCCACGTGTCTCATTCCCCATCAAAACTCTGGAAATTTGTTCACGGTGGCTGGTCAACAATTCCAACTGTCATCAGAAATAACGATGATCGATGATGTTTCCGAAGAGTGTGATGGAGAAACACGACTCTTAAGTAAAAAAGTGGCCATAGCACACCTCGACATTATGGAAAAAGCAGCATATCTTTGGGCAAGGTCGGGCTTTTTGGATTTTTTCTGTTATACAAAGTAAAAAAACGAAAAGAAGATTTTGCCTCCTGCCGTTGTCGTTGTTACAGCTGAGATCCACGAAAGAGGCCGGTGCAATGTCGAAGATCCTTACGCATACACATGGCGTCTTCAGAAACTGGGCAATCGGTGAGCATATTTTGTAACCATGTTTGGGAGATTCGACACCAACGAAGTCCTGCAGTATCATTGCATGCAGAAACGTTACAGTGCCTGGAACAGAAGGAAGATGGTTGGAGCATTTCAATATTCAAACGAGGATAGGCAAGGGACATATATTGATAATACACACATAATGGAGCAGTGATTGGGCTGGCATGTCAAGTTAAAATCACCATTTAAATGAGTGCAGGCTATCACAGAGATCGTAAGAAGTTGCAGCGCGTGATCCGTCTCTTTGATGCCACCTCCATGCGACTGGTGCCCAGATTTGAAGAAATGCGACCTGTGTTGATTGCGACAAGGTCGCTAGGTCACAAAACGGGAAAATCTGCCTAAACCGCGATTGTGCGACTAGGTCGCTAGGTCGCAGAACGTATAAAGTCACCCAAAAATGCACATCATCCAACCATGCGATTGTGTGACCTCTCCGAGGTCGCAAGGTCGCGAAAGGACCTGTCCAAGGGAGGCTGTGACCATTCTAATTCTCCGACTATGCGACCATCAATCAGCAAATGCGATCCTTCTCAAGGGCAACACCCATGCCCATATAAACACAAAGTCACACTCATACAATAGAACGGGCACCCATTTGTATTACAGTGGGTATTAAGCTCACATAACAACAAATGATCAAAACGCTGTTACGAGAGGCCCCATGATCGCACTGTGGAAAGCACACCAGGGGTGTGCACGTATACATGCACTAGCTTTGCCAAGAATTGCGACCCATTGTGAAGCCATGCAGAGATCTTACAAGGTGGTAACCAAGAAGGAAACACGTGAATAGAAGCATGCTCTCGCAGGCCTGTCAATAGGCACTCCCAGCCTTTGATGCCTTAAACAATTGTTGGTATCTATTTGACTTTTGCATTTCTACGATTGCAACTACAAGGCCGGTTGATGTAAACATACAGCCAGGTTATGGAGTCGTTGTTTCAAATTTACTTATGGTTTGTGCATGCGGCAATGATGTGTCTGCCCATTCATGCGGGAAACTTTGGGTTGCACCAAAGCATTGTCCAAGGCCACACCTCATGAACACCACAAGCTCCCCTAAAACGTGTGGTTGTGGGATGCACATGATTTATTTAGGGCTGTTGAAATCTGTGCATACCTCTCTCATGATTTGGTATAGTTCTAGCCTTCTACCAAAACATAAAATGAAAGCTAGAAGGCCATCACATTCAATGGGAGATGGCACAAGCAGAAGGTCTTTTACCTCATCAATGGGTTTTCACTACAAACATTCGGATCCCAGGAGAACTTGATAAGGACCACGCCGCGGCATACAACTTGACCACACAAGGGTCCAAAGTTTTCATTTTTTTACTTGTGTAATTAAGTAAAATGCGCATCTTAACATTATTATTCAATCAATGAAGAAATGTAACCTAAGTTATGTGACTGCAAGTGGAAGCTGTTGGTTTGCACGATGAGCTTTCCCCAACAAGCAAAAGGGCATGTTTTCGAAGCAAGGAATGTGACATAAGGAATACTGTTATAAAATCCAGAGATCACCAAAAGAAGGCTGCAAGTTGTAGATCTGCTTGAGGTCGTAGGTCGCGGATTATTCTAGGTCGTAGGTCGTGGATTGTTCTAGGTCGCAAGTCGCGAAATCAATAAAGTCGCAGATCATGGCAGGTCGCAAGTCGCAGGTCACGGATTGTTCTAGGTCGCAAGTCACAGGTCACAGATTGTTTTAGGTCGCAAGTCGCAGATGGTCAAGGTCGCAGATTGCAACAATGGCCAAGGTCGCAGGTCGCGGATTGTTCTAGGTCACGAGTCGCGAAATCAGTGAATTCGCAGATCCTGGTAGGTCACGAGTCGCGAAATCAGTGAATTCGCAGATCCTGGTAGGTCACAGGTCGAAGATGTTGGCAAGTCGCAGGTCGCAGAATCCTTCAAGTCGCAAGGGAAACCAACGGACAGGAAGGTGAAAAGCCAGGGAAGCCCAAAGGGAAAGTTTCTGTTATAAATACTCCTTCGGGAACTTGTAGAAGGATATTTTGTTTGGGACTCGAGCTGAGTACACTGTATTACCAGGATTATACATTTGAGCATGAATACAAGCATTTTGAAAGATCCCTTTGAAGATCTGGTGTTGAAATATGTATGAGCGCTATTGAGTATTATATTTTCAGTTTCTGAACATCTTAGATTAAGGGAACTGTATCTTTAATTCATATCAAAATTGCATAACAGTTTGCTGAGTATGTTAATGGTGGTTGAGTTCATTTCACTTTCTTAACGGATGTTGATGATTTTGTTTATTAGCATTTGTGTTATCATTTAAAACTTTTGGGAAGTGAAGGGTGTTCTTGCCACAAGGAATTGTTTCTTTTGTGGTCAGAACAGTTTACAAGCATGACCCTAATGAAATGTTGTTAACAACACTTCCTTCGAAGCTTATGCTTTATTATTTCCTCTTGCTACTCATAGTGTTGTATGTACATTTAATGCATAAATCATATGTCTTGTATCATTTGATTAAGTGTGTATCCACTGTTTTATAGAGTTTAAACGAGACCCAAAGAAAGGAGAAATCAATAGTAGCTAGACCCACACCCCAGACGGGATCCCTATTCCAAACAGTTTAAGGTCTAATTGGGACCTTTTACCGGGGAGATCCCCTGCTGTTGGCCAGACAGATTTTCTCATCAACGGAATTGGCGCTAGAAGGAAGGCCTAATGATAAGCTGAGCCCTTAGAGCCTGCAGTTAATCTCATATCTGTAATGGGTCGTTCCCAAATCATTCTCCCGAGATGTTTGTCGGAGTTTTATGAGCCTCAATGTCTCATCCCCGATGAACTTATGTATCACTTGGTCCAGTTAAATTTCGATGGTGAAAATGGAGTGTCCATAACCCAACACCTTTTAGATTTCTGTGACTTTGGTGAGTGTTACGAAATTTACAATGAAGGTTTGATTTGCTTGCTTTTCTTCCTCACTCTCGAAGTTCGCGCTAAGCAATGGTGCTGCACATTGCTGGAAGCTTCCATCCATTCGTTTGAACAACTCGCCAGTGAATTACAACAAGCTTTTCACAGGTATGATTTTCAAAGTGTATTGATAAAGCTAAATGACATCAGAATGGGACCTCGGGAACCTCTAGATGAATTCTCTATCAGATTTGTTCATTATTGTTTTGAGTTCCCTGAAAGGGATGTTGATTGGAAGTGTTTAAGTGAACAGTTTAGGTATGTGATTCTCGTTTCCCTTGAACAAATTCAGTTAGCAGCCCAGCTTGATCCTAGTGTTCCCTATGACAACCCGCAAGTTACCCGCTGTTCAGACTTTGTCCCTAATGCTTCCTTGTCCATCTCCCCCAGCCCAGACCACATTCAGGCCTCCAAGGAGAGTATTGCTATTTGTGACATTCTCGCTCCTCCTCCTGAGTTGTCGGGTAGTGGAGTTGTGACCTCGAAAGTTTTGAGCAATGATAGATGGGTGCATGAGGATAAAGCCTATTGTACTACCTTTGAATCTTTCACGCACCATGTCGAATAAGAGCTTGAAAACCATAGTGGCTCATTATCTTTCCCGGTTCATGAAACCTACTTCGAGCCCACTTGATGTCTCCTTGGACACAGTCCTAAATCTGATTCTCATACTGATTATGAATCGGCCCCTATCCCGGATGAAGTTGATTCCCTTACAAGGCTTGCCAGATCATTGTTCACTCCGAATAACATCGGTACGCAAGATGGAAGTCCTTGTACGGTTAACACCCCTGTGGCTCAATCTTTTCGTTCATTATTCCCCGATTTATTTCACAAGTCCGCCACACCAGTAATTTCTTCGAGACATTCAAAATTTCCTTATACTAGTATTGGCGACAATCATAAGCACGTAGATGCTGCTTCACAATCACAGTCCAAAATCGATGAATGTTTTAGATCTGATTTTTCTCACTCGAAATCTTTAGACAACCATAGGAGTGATTTCTTGTCAGGGAAACCTCAAGATGTCCCCTCTATTGATCCATCCCAATTGGTAACCCCCGGGGAGCCTAACATGATAGGTACCCAACTTGATCAAATCGATGGTTACAGCGATCACTGCTTATCTGAAAACATATTCACTAATAACGCTGAGGACTGTCACTCGTATCTCGTTGCCGACCATATGGAGACACCAGAATTCGATAATTCGCTCTATGAAGATTCGAGTACCATCAGGGAATCGAAGCACTTCCTTTCTTTCCGGCTGTCATCCCTAGTTCTTCCGACCTTGACGAGATCTCTCAAACAACTTCAACCAGGGTTCCTCGGATTAGGGTTTCTGAAACGACAATTCACCAGTACCATGCTCCTACCAGCACAACCGCGTCGGATATCATTTCATCTGGGCGGATTTTTCATTCTAATGAGGTTTACTTGAGCACATACTCCTGTCCCCCAAAAAATGGTATGTAACAACCGATATACCCCAATTTATTCACTGGTAAGAAAACACCAGCCATTGTCTCTAATCTTTCCAGTTGTTGCCCAACCAGTACCAGTTGCAATCAGGCACTAACATGTGATTTTTGGCAAATCCCTCAACTACCCGAAAACCTTACGATAAATCCACCCCACCCTGGCAAATCTAAAGAATCCGATACTTTGGACTATCAATCTGTCAGTGCGCAAACATTTGACCGAATTGATACAAAGCCCACTGACATTTTGCAACTCACCACAATCCATGATCACATCCATTTGTCTGTTGATTTGGCCAAACCATCAAAGTTGGGAAACCCCCCACTTGAAGGTCCGGAGTTTGTTCAAGACGGTGAGGAATCGCAGCCCCCACTAAAATTGGATTCGGATCCTCATATCCTTGACGAGTTCCAGGAACAACTCCGAACTAGGGTTCACAAAATTAGGGTTTCTGTGCTCAGATTTGCAAGTATCTATAATTTTCCTGGCACATGCTTGTTGTTTCCACCCCATAAAATCAATCATCCTTACCACCACAATGAGGTTGCTGGTTGGCTCGACCAACCCTATCTGGTGGATGTGCCTGCAAATAGGCAATGGCTCACCTAGCGCCCATCAGACCTACGATTGTGCATGAATGGATGTGTGTCAGTTATAAATGTTGAGTTTCAGGAACATATTGCTGTGTATCAGGATGAGAGTGGAATTCAGTTTGCACAATCTATTCTGGCATGTTCTTTGGTAAGTATCCATGATCTTCTTGCCGTTGCACCTGCTCTTCAGGTAAGTTTTGTTGTTACTGCACTTTTTTGGATGCTAGCTCTGATCATGAGCATTGTTGTTGTTGCAGGCTGAGAACTAATGCGGTGGCTGCACTGGAAAGCTGATTTTACATAACCTGACCGCATCATTGGTTAAACTAGGGTTTAGGTGTAGGCTAGCTAGGACCTGTTAATAAAAAATTTAGTTCAAAGTTTAATTAGGTTTACTGATGAAATTTTTACTTTATGATTTAAAAGTGTGTCTGCTATTTTTCTTACGATTAGTATCTTAGGCATCATCATGTTACAAAATTTTTTCACTCATCTCTTTTAGTTTTCTTGTTGCTGCATAAATAATCACTGCTTGTATTATCCCCATTTTCCACCTACAACTGGTTGATCGTTCCCACACATGGCGTTGCATTGCATCTTGAGCCTCGTCTGTTACATTATGTCGTACACTCTCTTCCTCACATCATTTCCGCTGGTTGTTGTCATAGCTTTGAAAATTTTCAACATATTGCCTACCGCTGCATGAGCCCTCATTGAAACCCTACCACCTTGCGGACTTGTTCTGCCCCGACTGCTGAAACATCAACCCCATTTTTTGCGTGAGGTTGCGGTGGCTATCTCAAGAGGCAACTTTCTCTTAGGACAGGTCATCGAAGTCGCATCCTCAACAAGATGCCTATGAGTCTAAACTTATTAGCCGGGGAGATACGAGCCGGTTGTTTGTGGGAGACCTAATGAGTTTGAATGGCTCCATACCCGTAGCCTAAGCCTTGTGCCCAGCATAGTATTGGACATCTTAATGACTTGTTTTTGCATGCTTCACCTATTGTGGTAGATGGGATGTGAAGGTTTGGCACAAGGGCGAACCCAAATCAAGATATCTTTCAGTTTTTGTAAAACAAGAGACAACCTCTCTTGCTCGTAAAATAAGTTGGGATCCCTCATCCGCCCATGAAAAATAAGTTCCACGAGCACATGAAAATAAGTGCTACAAGCACATGAAACAAATAAGGGTAAAGGATCGAGAAAGGCTTCCCCCACGAGAGAGGTAATGAAATGACTCGCCGGGGGTATTGACGAGGCTCATCGGTAGCGGAGAAATGTTTGTGATTTCTTGAAGTAACTCCGTCGAGCCCTTGTCCGAACTGTCAGCATAAAGAAACATCTGAAAACTTACTTTAAAATCCTAAAAATAATAAACCCGTTGCCTTGCTATTCACATCATCAACAACCTACGGGCATCCGCGAGCATACCCGCTTTGTTGTGTTACGATTTACAAGACCTAGGCGAGGCACAAGGACTTGGGCATACTGTAAAGGCCAAAGTAATACAAAGGGTACCCGCGGGAACTTGTTCAATATTCCCTTTCATCACTATCTCGACTCGGACTATTGTTGTGATATTTATAGAGATCTTGAATTACGCTAGTGGTTTTCCATTTGTTGTAGCCACTACAAAAACACCCAAAATTTTGGGTATATTCAAAATTTCGGGTCCCCCTCTCGCTCGCTTAGTCCTTAAGGTCTTTCGCCCAGACACACGGTCGATGTCATCCCAGTGACCTATCCCCCAACCCCGCATGGAGCTTTCTCACTATCATGATCGGATGCTTTCGTTGCTACGCAATCACGCCATGTGGAGGATGGACCATCCATCACACGCTTGAATAGGAATTTTTATGTGTATTGAAGATGTACATTAGCGGCTCCTTCCGCCATGGGTCATTAAGCATGTTGTTTGAGTACTTCTCTTAAGCTCGTTGGTCTCATATAATTTATCTAGTGGCACCATTCTCAAAGAGTAACTGTGAACTAATTGATGTTATAATGTTTCACACAGGTCAATCCCACGGCTGATAAACTCTTCAAAGTTTTCATGGCACCGAGGGAAATAAAATTAAGCTCAACGACAAGGTCACAGCTGTGAAACAGGACACTTTCATCCACATGCCCCCGCCCAGGTGGAAATGAGACATAAGGCTACCTTTCAAGACCATTGCTAAGGCAGATGACAAGGATACGCCCACAAAATGAGGAGGAGTAAGTTAACATTATTTTCGGATGAAGGATGGTGTGGTGTATTTTCATTCAGACTAAAGATCAGGGAAACAATCATTCATTGTTGAACGATGCAACATAACTCTTCACTGATGCACACTAGATGCCTAGACTCATTTCGTCGTGAAATATAAGAACCCTGGAAGAGTGTTATGGCATTGGCATATCGTAGCATTAGTGTTGTCCATGGCAACTTAAGTATCTCCCCGCTTTGTGTCTCCAGAAGCACTTCTGCTGAAGACATTCAATGCTCCAGAAAAGTGAAGAGATACTTGGAGTGTTTCCCTTTGTCTTCCGGACATTAACTTGGGTTCCTATATTCAAGTATGCTTTTATAGTGTCGAAATCTGGTGACAATGGTAGAAGTGGAGCTTTGGCATCGTATTCTTGTTATGCGAGTGCACCTAAGTTGGTATGCTGACAAAACACTTGAACGGCCAATGAAGAATATTCGACATATAAAATGAAGCCTCCTCCCCACACGAGGAAAAGGTCAAGAATAAGACAGATGTTTAAAAAATGTAAAAGCTTCCGGTCCACGCTGCTGGCTGCAGTTTTGCTGGACACTTGTTTGGTCATTGGAGATGGCATGCTAACACTGATCATGTACATGTATGTCTCTTTGCATTATGGATGGGGGCATCATAACGTATGGATTTGTGAGGAAAGATGAAACGCTCTAGTGAACGAGCACAACATCAACACCTAATCTCTTATTCTTCGTTGTGTCAGTTTGGTCTCCTCGTGCCTTTCTTCATGGCTTTGTCTTTTTTTTTTTAACAAGACATACTCTCACACGGGATTTTCTTCATGATGTTTTCACTACATACAAATTGGCGCATGATCTGTTATTCCGCATTATTTAAACTTGGACGAGACATACTCTCCACATCGGGGGGGGCTCTTCACAATGTTTTCTTCCACAAAATTTCCGAGTACAACCCCACTAGTGGTAAAAATTTACATTGTGGCTCGTATGCATTCACAGGAGGACATGACAGTTTTTTTTTTTTTAGCTGCATGTTTGATAATAGTAATTACGTGCGGAAAACATGGATGTTTCATTGGTGCCTTTTAAAATCCCGCACGAAGGGCGAGCTCCCCTTTGCTGTTTCCATTTCACTTGCTATTATAATGTTAAGTAGAAACCATGCAAGACACAAGAGATTTAGTACGAAGTAGCCCACAGCATGAATGTTGACTCTCGGCCAGATTTGAAACAATATTTTCGGTCACGCACTTGAACACGGGCACGATGTTACCGAGATAGAGTTTTTTCATATGAAAGTAAGCCTCGAAGGCCGAGAATTGGGTTTGATATGTTAGTAATAGAGGAATGTGTGCCATTCTAAACAAGTCACGACGGCTTATAGAAAGCCCACCCATAGCTCATCAGATTGGAATATGTCATACAAACGAGGGTGATCCGAGAAAGGTTAACAGGCTCGAGGATGATAGGAGTGAAGCCACGTGCTTATGAAAGATTGCGCGTTGGGCTCAACGCAATGCCATCTGCGCTCCTAAAATCGGCCACATGTTTTAGTAACGGCCATGGCACAAACCAGAAACTGCCCATGATAGATATTATGCGCACTCTCCCAACGTAACTGAAGCATGAATGCCGCATACTAAATTGAGTATCACGTAGACTTTCTTTGTGGGTGCAGTTATTGGTATTTGCAGGCAGCATGCCCATAATATCATTGCCGCAGGGTATGGGAGTAGTCTGGTTGCTCCACCTACCTCTGACGAAGCTCACTCCCGTCACGGCCTCGGCATGCCAAACGCAGCGCCATACCTGTTTTTGCAAAGTTTGTTTAGCAGTGCATGTCCCTTTGTCATGAGCTGATCCCGTGGTTGGAATATGTGGTGTGCATGCCAACGGCTACAGAAAAATGAGTTGACAATTTAAAGATCACAAAAGGAAATCAAAGGGAGCCTGTAGCTCATACGAAACCTTGACCATTGAGGGTAGAATAAGTCACAAATTCGCAGTTAAGCACATCCAGGAGAGATCGCGACTGGTGCGACTCTCCGACTGTGCGACCTCCGCACCAGAATTGCGACCCCACACCCTCAGGGACTCAAACCTCATAATGATCACATGCACTCGAGCTACAGTAGATGGTGAGTGCCTTGAGGGGAAATGTCATCAAAGACGGATGTGTATGAGAACGAAGGGGCAGGCCTCTCGCAGCAAAGTTGAAGCATATGCATAGTCGCAAAGAGATACTCCGCAGGCCTCAGGTCGCAAGGTCGCAGATTTTGCTTCCGGTCAAAACATGCGACCTATTTCCCATGCGACTGTGCGACCTCTAAAAGGTCGAAAGGTCGCAAAATATGTGTCCGAAAGGAATCGATTAAATCCCTAACTATGCGACCCCGAAGTGCAACCTTTTAAAAGGCAAACACCCATGCCCATATAAACGCAGAGTCGCACTCTCAAAATAGGGCAGACATGCATTTGTATTACAAAGGGTATTGAGCTTACATAACAGTGAATGATCGGAACGCTGTTACGAGAGGCCCCATAATCATATTTCTTGGGGCACACCAGGAATGCGCACGTATACATGCATCAGCTTTGCCAAGGATGCATCCCATTTTGAAGCCATGCAAAGATCACACAAGATAATAACCAAGAAGGAAACATGTGAATAGAAGCGCGCTCAATAAGTCTCGGGTAAAAGGGAATAGGATTATAATATACAAATCACATCACCCAATAAGGTGAAGGCATGGAAATTAGACTACACAGGAGTCCAAGCTAGTTGTTAAAATCCCCTGATTTTATTTTTCAATATGCTCCTTATGCATCTGCGTTTTCTTTTTGTTGTATTTTTATTTTTTCTTCAACATGCATAAACATATTTATGTGGGCAAGGCTAATTTAACAAGTTACACATGGCTAATATAATATTATTACACGCAGGTAACATGAGGAGATTATGATGATGACCCAGACGAGGAAGTTGGTTGCTTACCCAGAAAATGCTGGTTCACGTGGCGGGAGCTAAGACTATATCAACAAGAGAAATGTAGAAGGGATAAAACCCCCAGGTTGCAGATTTCCTCAGGTCGCCATGTCGCAGAGTCGTGTTCCATGCCAAACGCTCGACGATGTGACCCAACGACCCATCAACTGGGTCGCGAGGTCGCAAAATCCAAGAAGGTCGCATATCACAAATTTATCAAGGTCGCAGGTCGCGGATTGCTGAGGGTCGCAAGTCGCAAGATCCAGTCAAGTCGCAAGGTCACATCAGTGGCTCAGGTTGCAAGTCGCATAATAGACTGGGTCACAAGGCAGCCCAATGGTTAGGAAGACGCAAAGTCAAGGAAGCCCAAAGGACAAGCTTTGCTCTATAAATATTTCCTTCGGGAACTTGTAAAAGGAATTTTGTTTGGGACTCGAGCTGAGTACACTGTATTACCAGGATTATACATTTGAGCATGAATACAAGAATTTAAAAAAAAATCCCTTTGTGGATTTGGTGTTGACATATGTATGAGCGCTATTGAGTATTATATTTTCAGTTTCTGAACATCTTTAGATTAAGGGAACTGTATCTTCAATTCATATCACAATTGCATAATATTTTCTTTGAGTATGTTAATGGTGGTTGAGTTATTTCACTTTCTTAACAAATGTTGATGACTTTTTGTTTATTAGCATTTGTGTTATCATTTAAAAATTTTAGGAAGTGAAGGGTGTTCTTTCCGCAAGGAATTGTTTCTTTTATGAGTCGGAACGAGTTTTACAAGCATGACCCTAATGATGTGTTGTTAACAACACTTCATCGTGCTTATGCTTTATTATTTCCTCTTGCTACTCATAGCGTTATATGTGCATTTAACGCATCAATCATATGTCTTGTATCATTTGATTAAGTGTGTATGTCAACATAATATTACATGGTTGATTAGAATGTTGTGCAAGGTCAAATGATTCAACAATTGACAATTTTCTTTTATCCTTCTTAGGACGACCAATAGGAGACATTTTTTAAAATTTAAACCTATTAAATAAAGAAAAACAATAGACTAAGAAAATACATAAATTGAAAATCACTTAGTAAGATTGAGATAGAAAAAAATCAACCTTAAAGCGAGATGCCATAGGATTTGACTATATATTTCTTTATAGGTTATTCATTTCTTTATTGAATTACGTTTTGTAACATTCAAGGAAACATGTAGCTTTATGACAGAGAAAAAATGCTTCATGAAAAATGGTACTTTGATAAGAAATCTGTATGGATTTAAGACACAAAGAAAAACAAGCAAGAGTTTGAATGAGAGTGGTACAGTTGTGGTGTCCAATAACCTCAGTATAAGATATAAATTCTTTTCATAGTTGATAGATTCACATAATTGCGACAGTAAAAATTTCCACCATTAACAATGTAGAAAACAACTCCAACACCTGTGCATTAGATGGAAGGATGGAAAGCAGTTGCATTCAAGGTATCTAACCACAATGTTGATTTCCTGGGGTGTGGATTCTATGGTGCCCAGGATACATTGTGTGACCACGAAGGTTGTCATTACTTAAAGGAGTGTCACGTTAAAGAATCCTTAGAATGAAAAACCAAATGCTAATGAAGATATGAGGAGGATAATGAAGAATAACTTATAGTCTAGCGTCGAATGATAAATTTCCTTCTATGGGTGATGGGTTGTAATTCAAATTGAAATGGAAAAAATGGATGTAGGGAAATAATACTGAAGGATAATTGGGGAGGAACGAGAGCACACGAGGAGTTGTTCAATGAGTATTAAATGTGCTCCACTACCTTTTGGTAGGTGTAATAGTACGATGACTATTGCATGTCTTATTGTTGTGTGTTACAATATGTTGGCATAAGTTAGGGGCCTGAGGGAAATGTGCCCAAATCATGTCATAACTATTAAATTGTATGAGGTCATCTTGACTTTGACTGCTCTCTTCTACGAAATGATCACTAGTTAGAGTGATTTTTGTGCTAGTCGAGAGTTGAAATTTCCATAAACATAAAAAGTATTGATACGTTATTAAAAATATTTCACTTCTTTTGAAATATATAAATTTAATCTCACCTTTGTAATTCACAAGTGATTTTGATATTTTAATTTTTTTTGGAAATGTCAATTTTTTTTAACCCTTCTAAGAAGGACCATGAGCCCAAGGAAGAGTTCAATTTTTAACACTAGTTGACAGCTCTTTGGGACAAAATTAGTTGTACCATTTTTCTATTTAATTATGTAGCCAAATAATCTTTACTATTTAATTATGTAACTAAATAATACAATTCTTTCATTGATATGGTATACTCGCTTTGAACATTATCAATTTTTTATGGTTTTTCAAATATCAGTGATTCATCAACACCTTATGTTTCTATTTTTTAAATATCCACTTGATTCCTCACCATATATTTATATGTTTATACTGTGATAATTTCTTTCATATATTTTTTACACCTTATGGTGTTTATATGCATATCAGTATATGAAAAAAAATTATTAATATGTAACAATAATAAAGGGTTTTAAGATTATTTTCTAAATGAAATGTATTTAAAAATAAAACATAACTAAAGATAAAATGAATATAAGTTTTAGTTAATCATAATTAAATATGTAAAAATATTAAAATAATGGAAATAAGCTATCGCTGCTAAAAAGGTAAAAATAACTGAACATAAACTTCAGTTAATATCCAAACGTGAAAAATAACTAAAGATAAAATGAACATCAACTTTAGTGACTAATAATTAAGTATCTCAAAATAAAAAATAACTGAAAAGATGATGAATATAATTTGATAAAAAAAATAATGTATATCTAATTTAAAAAAACAAACACCATGTTAGTTTCCGAAGACGGTGACTTAAGTGGCAACGAAAGAGAAGCGGTTTCCGAAGACGGTGACTTAAGTGGCAACGAAAGAGAAGCGGCGAAACATGGAACTGTAGTGTCGGATGGCGGTGACTTAAGTGGCGACGAAAGAGAAGGCGGAGAAACATGAAAGTGGAGTGCCCACTACTCCACACATTGCATGGAATTAGTTCCTTTAAATATTCCACAGGAAATTCTATTAATAATTCATCCCAACCCACATCAAGAAACGTGATTTCTGTTTGAAGGTGCCGTAACTGTGCTTTAAACGCACGCAGGAGATTATGAAAAGTGGAGCAGCAGCAGAAGTAAATATTGTGTTCACCATTTCCATCATCTATGATTTCAACTTTCATGGACACAGAAGATGGAAATTGTGATCACATTATTTACTTTGCATATTATCCAACGGAAATTCAACACCTGCAATGCAATTCTGGTAGGCCAATGATTATTTTTCGTTGGGTTTTATTTATATGTAGATCAAAGAAGTCGGGTATACAAGGTGGTCGGAGTCTGAACAATTATGACGTGAATTCTATTTCCTCGTACGCAAGTTAGATTAATACACCGGGGGTCAAATTATCGTGGAACCCGTAAAAGTAAGTATTCCTCTCACAAAAAGTGTGAATCATCCTCAGTTTTCGCAAAACGTATTTGTGATTCTTAGGGTTTGCATAACACATGTTTACAAGCTGATGGAATAGCGCAAAGATTAATGCAAAGAAATATGGAAACGTGTTCACCACTTCCCTTGTTGGCCACCCAACTGTGGTACTCTGTAGCCCCGAAGGCAACCGCTTCTTGTTCTCCAATGAGAATAAACTGGTAGTTAACTCATGGCCCACTTCTGTAGGAAATCTCTTCGGAAGTTCTTTAATTACAACCGTTGGAGACGATGCGAAGAGGTTGAGGTTGAGGGCGAGCGGATTCCACGACGAAACGTCACCTAGCCGGAAGCCCTTCAGAAATTTGTAGGGCGAGTGGATTCCACGACGAAACGTCACCTAGCCGACCAATGGATCGGTAAAGACGAGTTGATGGCTTTTTCTCTATTGAAACGTTACACTTTCTCTCTGGCTTGTGATTTGTTTGCCACCATAGACAATCAGGAAGAACAAGCCAGGCTTTGGCATCATTTTGAGCTTTTTGGGAAAGGAATATTGCAGATTCCCATAGATGTACCTGGCACCCGATATAACAAAGCCAGACATGCAGCTAATGCCATTCGTGATCAACTTGAGGGCATTATTGATGACAGGAAAATTGCATTGCAGGAGGGAAAGGCTTCTGCAGAGCAAGATCTGTTGTCTTTCCTGCTCTCTAATGTTGACGATCAGGGTAAGTCTCTCACCCACGACGAGATTAAGGACAATATTCTTATGCTATTATATGCAGGTCATGACACCAGCAGTTCTACTTTGACAGTGCTGCTTAAATTTTTGGCAGAGAACCCTCACTGCTATGAAGAAGTGCTAAGAGGTACGCCCAATGAATCAATTCTCTTCTATTATTAGAATTCGAGAACGATATATCGTAGCATCTATTCTGTTTTCAGGAAGCAGACCTTTAGCTGGGAGTAATGTGGTCAGAATAAGTAGACAGAGATTTGTTCAAATATTTATCAACTAACCCTAGTTCTGTTGAAAAAATACAAGGGTTTTTCTGATAATACTCAAATTACCCTACGCAGCAGGCTCGACAACACTTGTCTTCTCTAGATGCAAAATTCAGTCCCTCTCACCCTTTTTTAAGACGTTATATAATATGGTATACAAATTAGAAGATGCAATTTTCTTAAACTCAAAAGTTTCATTTGATATTTTCAGAGCAACTGGATATAGCGGGTTCAAACGAGGCGGGGAACTTCTAGAGTGGGAGGACCTCCTAAGGATGAAGTATTCGTGGAGAGTTGTTCAGGAAACGCTAAGACTGTTCCCTGCTGTTCAAGGAAATTTTCGCAAGGCCATCAAGGACTTGATATATGAGGGATTCACAATCCCTAAAGGATGGAAGGCGAGTCACTGTCTTAAATCATTGTTTCAGATTTTTACCTAGATTAAAACATAACTATTATTGGGTGTTATGTATAGATGTATTGGACTGTCAACACGACCCACCAGAATTCCGAGTATTTCAGCAACCCAGAGAAATTCGATCCATCAAGAATATTCGGGGGAGCAGGGCCTCCTCCCTACGTGTTTATCCCATTTGGAGGTGGGCCGCGAATGTGCCCTGGTAATGAGTTTGCTCGAATGGAAATTCTTGTTTTTCTCCATCATGTTGTGAAGAATTTCAAGTGGAATTTAGTGAATCCTGGTGAGAAGGTGATTGTGGACCCTATGCCTGCCCCAGTTAATGGACTGCCCATCAAACTTGCTCCTCGCTATTAATGGAGGAGCTCGATGTCTTCTGTGTTTCAGGTGTCTTTTCTCTTTTTCTCTTTTCAGGTGTCATTTCTCTTTTTCAGGTGTCTTTTCTTTTTTTCTCATTAATCGCGTTCAAGGGAAGTGGTGAACACGTTTAAATTAAATATGTTATTTCCTGTTTTGAAACTATTTTTTTTTTCAAATAACTTTTATATTATTTGTTGGGTGATGGAGTAGACAAAGAATATTATCTTGAAACCAAATCTTGTCTATTCATTCATTTAAAAATCAAAATTCTTCAAGTCTAATTCTAAAATAAACCACACCTATGACATAATTAACATAATTAATAAAATATTTCAAAATATTAATTTTTGATTAATTATTAATTATTAAAAAATAATATTACTATCCAAAAAGTTGAGATAATGATTGGAAAACCATCAAAATATGGATATGATATGAGTTAAGAAATGCATTATATATATATATATATAAGAATTATTATTTAGTTTATAAATAGAACTTTGGGATATTTTTTTAAATCAATTTGTATTAGTTTCAAAAAATCATATTATATCACTCCTTAAACAAAATACACAATCATACATTTACAACCTTCCCAAGATTCGATCTTAGGACATCTAGCTCATTTGTATTTTACTTGTCAATGACCGAGTGATTTGACTCGTGGGTACGCTTGTGCTCACTCACTAATGGAGCCAAAATTATGGCAAAGTCTTTTCTGAGTTCATTCGTAGAGTGAAATTCTTCTGTAGAGGGATGCAATGGCTCTACATGATGCTGAATTGAGTCCAAAGGAGTTTCTTTAGCCATAAATATCTTATCATGTTGAGGGGTATCCTATTATGCTTTGTAGTAGTCTTGGGTCCTTTTGATCACTTCAAATCTTTCCAGCCACAAATGATTTTCTTAGGATCCTATTGGGTATTGGACCCTTGCAAAATGGAAAAGTGTTATGGGGATGACTAGGTTATTGAAAATTTCTACAGTGAAAGCAATATTTTCATAATTAATAAGTTGCGAATAAACCCTACCCTTCCATTTGAGGAGGATTTTATCAAGAAATTCTTTAGTGAGATCCACTTCCACACATATGAGAATATATGGGAGAATTCCTTTAGCTTGACTATCATTGTCAGTTTTAATGTACCGACATATTAAGTTCCCCACTTTTTACAAAAAATCAAGATGAGAAAAATATATGGGAAAGTTATGGAGAATTACCCAAACAGGAGTTGCCAATGCTATCATGGAAAGAGGATTAAAATCAGGGAATCATGGTTTTAAAAGGAGGCTAGAGGAGGCCTAGACACAGGGTTCTTGATAAAAAAACCTCTTTTCGGTCCGCTAAATTTAGGAATATCACAAAAAAATGTCATTTGGAGAAATAATATACATCACAATATTCTAAGACCGATTCTATTTCACCCACTCCTAAAGGGCAGAAGTTGAGGGCCAAAAGACATTAAATCAGAAAATAATTGCTTATCGTTCATAATCTGCAGCAAGGAAGATACATATCACATTATCTACATCAAGAGATGGGGTTTCCATTAACTGATCTGCCATAAATTCTGATCCTGATAGATATTTAGGATTTAGCGATGGAGGTCCAGGTTTAAGAACATCCCTGCAGGACTTGAGTTGGGATGAGGAGGATGTAGTCAAACATTTGGCTCCACCCCTTACTCTTGAAACAAAATAGATCATAACATCCTTATCTATGCCATAGTCACCAAGGATTTTATGAACCTAAAGTTCTCAACCTTCATATAAGAGATGAAAATTGGCATATGTGATTCTCACCCAATCCTGAATCCTGGTTGCGAGTGTGGAAACTAGATATGTTTCTTTAACCTACAAACAAAGGGAAACTCTTGATATTTGTTTCACAAATATAGTGAAATTTTTTATATCCGAGTTAATAACCTTCCATTGGAAGTATAAAGAACGCTACAAAACTGGGGCCTTGAGAATTGAGGTTTCCTTTAGCCCAACAGAGGGTTCGCAACACTTAGAGAAAAATCATCTAAAAAAAAATATGTGAGATGGAAGTGTCATGAGATTGGATCCTCCTAAATTGGCAACAAATGCATGTTCTAAACTCTCAGGTAGAGTTTCGTCACCAAGTCCATTCCCGTTTCCAAGTTTCACAACAATGTGGTGGCAAGGGCATTGGTTAGCATAGACAATATCTACAGTGTGGCCAAACCTCTTTGCTCGCACTAGATTGCAACCTTGGGCATGCACCAAATCGGCTGATTAAAGGCATTCATCTTCAGTGGAAGAGACTCCAACACCAATGACATAGGCCATCTGAAAGGAAGTTACAAAAGATTAAGGGATGGCGATGGAAAAGGAAGGGGGGCAAGGGATGGACTTAGCGACGATGCTAACAATAGTCAAATGATTAATTGTAGTCACATTATGGATGAATGAATATCAAGGTGAGGCACTAATACCTGAGGATTTGATGAAAATAGGTGTAGAGACAGAAGTTGTAAGAGAGAAATAATTGGTGACAACCATATCCAAGGAGGCCAGCAGACCGCAAACTCTAGCAGAAATGATTATATCCACTATTTTTTTTATTTTAAAATAATTTTAAATTTAAGTATTGAAGGGTTTTATGCAGTGCATTATATTAGATATCATTTTTGGGATTCAACTGCGTTAAGTAAGCCATTAATCTATGACGATTTCCATGAGATGAACTTTTAATTTGTTATATATATATATATGATATGAATAATATTCATGTTCCAACACTTTAAAGGTTATTAATTCTTTAAAACAAGACTCAAAGTTATTACATTAAAATTTATTATGTTACTTATGAAAATTGAATGTGGGTGGAAACAATCTCCAATTATTCCAATCAACCATTAGAGATAAACCTAATGGATAAAAACTAAAATTCAGATTTCAATAATTTATTATTAAATATAGAGTTGAAATTCTTTTAGACTTCTTTTTAATCACATTTAATTTTCTATATTAAAAAAAGTGTTTGTAACATCCATTAACCCTTTTTTAATGATTATTTACGTGCTTAGTTTTACACTCGAATTAACAAATTAACATTCAATAAGACTAGTCCGAATCCTAACCATAAGTTATACTACATTTCCAAATTATATATATATATATACCTATTGTAGCATGGCAATAACATTCCATTTACAAAGCTTGTATACCATATAGATTCATATTATACTAGGAGACCTATAGGAAAAAGCATACTTATCCTAAAGTTAAACTTGGTCTTTTTTATCACCATCCGAAATATAATAGGGTTAACCGACAGTGTATTGTTGCATATTATATAAAGTTCAATGGTTAAGTTTGATATTGTGCTTTTTTTTTATGACGTAATATATAATACTTTTACCTTAGACTATGTTCCCGGCTCAGATCTATTTGAATTTATATCCACACATGTTCTGGATTATTCCATGTCACGTGCCCTATACTCACTACGTTCTGGACATCGAGAAACTCCTACAATAGGAAACTCTATTCATGACATGGAGAATCGCTTAAAGGACACGCGTTGAGGTCATCAAGAATCACATAATTCATCCTAACTCTTGCTATGCTCAGCACATTAGCACATCAAGAAGGTGATGTAACTGTGCTATCAACGCACGCAAGAGATGATGAAAAGTGCAGCAGCAGTAGTAAATATTGTGTTCACCATTTCTATCATCTATGACTTCAACTTTCATGCACATAGAAGATGGATATTGTGGTCACATTATTTTCTTTGCATATTATCCAACGGAAATTCAACATCGGCAATGCAATTCTGGTAGGCCAATGATTATTTTTCGTTGGTTTTTATTTATTGCGCCGAGAGGCACAATCTACAGCCTAATATAATCCTGATGTCGAGTATGTCACATCGTCAAAAAATATTAAATTTATTTTTTGCTAATGTCGGCTAAAGAATTAACCTAATATTTAATTTTATATAACTTGAATATTTAGATTATATATAACTTTTCTTAACTTATTAATGGGTTAATATTAATTACTAAAATACAACTATGTATTATTTATTTAATTTGAATGGATAGGGTAGAGAGAGAGAGAGAGAGAGAGAGAGAGAGAGAAGGGAAGGATGAGAGAGAGGAGGAGAATTATGAGGGAAGAGAAAGTATTGGACGGAAAAGAGAGAGAGAGAGAGAGTGAGAGAGAGAGAGAGAGATCAAGGAAGAGAGAGGGAGGTAGGAGAGAAAGGGAGAGAGAGGAAGGGAGAGATGGACACAACCAACCTAGATCAATATTAAGTCTAGATCTATCAAGCACCGAGAGGGATCAAATCTCTCAAGGTGCAAACCTCTTTTTTGATTCCAAAACTTGAGGAAAGGTTTACACCTCAAGAGATTTGATCCGTCTCGACGCTTGATAGATCCAGAGTTAAGATGGATCTAGACTGGTTTGTAGATAAAAAAAAGTCACATATACAAGGTGGTCGGAGTCTGAACAATTATGACGTGAATTTTATTTCCTCGTACCCAAGCTAGATTAATGCACCGGGGGTCAAATTATCGTGGAACCCGTAAAAGTATTCCTCCCCAAAAAAAGTGTGAATCATCCTCAGTTTTCGCAAAATGGATTTGTGATTCTCACGGTTTGCATAACACATGTTTACAGAATAGTACAAAGATAAATGCACACAAACATTAAATTTAATATGTTTTTATGAATTAGTCACCACGTACTTTAATGGTTACCTTTATTGCATTACTCATAAATCATAAAATCTGTAATTTTTTGAATTTTCATTGATGTTTCTTTAAAGGTTTTGAAATGTTAATAATATTGATGTGTTTTATATTTATTAAAAATTTACTCGACGGTTTTAAAATTTAAAATCTTATAGTATTGGATAAGATGGTTTTCAAAATTAAAATTTTTAAAATTGGATAAGACGATTCTCAAAATTAATTTTTTTAAAATTATTAATAAAATATATTTGAAAAAAAATTTTAAATTTGAAAAAAATTATGATGACTGTTTTAATATTGTTATTACGTTCTAAAGTGTTACTATTTCAAAACAACTCCCCTAACTGCTATGTGTACCATTGTGCATCATTGATTTTGATGTTAGATGATTGAAATGTTGTTTACCTTTGGATTGAAAACTGTTATTAGTTAGTTACATTATCTCACCTACATTATCTCATCACCAATGATTGGAAACATCATTATTCCATTATATCTATCCGATTCTCCTGTTTCTCTACCATGGAGTTCTCACTCTTATTTTCTTCTAAATTTAGAGTTGGTTGAGGGAAACCATACAATGGTGCTAGGCTTGACCCCGCATTCAGAAATTTTGCAGTGTGCTCATAATGGAGCCACACGAGGGAATTAAAAGATTCAATCAAGGGCCACGCCTATTTAGCCCGAGCTTTATCATCTTCTTCCATATCGTCCATTTCCCTGGAATCCAGCATTGAAAACACCCATGATAGTCAAGGAACAAGTAATGCTTCTACAGATCTCAGATGTGGAGACTGCTAAATTCATGAATTCTTCGACTGTAGACTACCATGGGATTTTATGACCACCGTCTGTGCCTGTGCCTGCCGTATGATGAAAAAGGTAGTTTTTTTGAGGATTTGGAGAGGTGGCATGTCATAGTCAACATTTATACATTTGGAAATTCCCCCCCACAGTAGATGAGAGCTCTGGTTTGTTTAGGAAAGGCGAAAGATTCTTTGTTTTTTATTTTTATGCGAGACAAAGTTGAGAAAGGAATTTAAGACAAAAATAAATGCTCGTTGGAATCTTGTTTTCTTTTCAATGAGAGATAAGATGTTGGGAACTACTACGAGACGATCAATAGATGAAGCACTGGCCAAATACAGACCTGGGAAATGGCACCACTCGCCTCCTTCTCCCAGTCCTTGGATACTGTAGCTCCCTAAAAGAAGCCGGAGGCCTAAAAATGTCGACAAGCATAAGGAAAATGTCGCCCCTGGTTTGAATCTGGGGAGCTTAAGGCGAGATAAATAATGTGCCCCTGAGCCTGAATGCTAGCCCAGAGGAAAAATTGAGGTTTTGTTTGGGAAGGAGCATAAATTCTTCCTCTCTGTTCCCAGTCATGTATAGTAGATTTGTAACAACACATAAAATATTATATATTTGGCTCAGTCAAAGTATTGAAGGATTTACTTCATCCAAGTGAATGGGGATTACCATATTTAATGAACTTTGTTTGTGTATCGGTATGATTTGAACTACAAGGTGCAGTTCATAGTACTAGGGGAATAAATCCTGTTCTATTCGGACTTAAGGAGACCTTCTTAGTGATTGATTCTTCTCCTAAAAATAATCAATTAATTCTTCTTCTCAAAGAATTAGTGTTTCTTCCATATCAGGTACAAAAATTTCAAGTCTATCATTCTTTCCTTTCACAGGTTTACACACATAAAAGTTTTAGAATATATAACATCTATAAGTGGTTGGCATTATGGATCATTGTGGACTGTAGGAATTTACAGGGTAAGGTCCATAGATCAAAAACTAAAGGTCACCGCTCACAAATAGATCACAAATCAGTACACCAGTATCACGTGGTTAAAACCCTCGAAGATTGAAACAGTCCACGGCCTGAGCCAATGCGGCCACTTCAGGCAATTTATTAATATAAAAGGAAAAGTTACATAAAATAAGCTTGTGAAAGAGACTTGAACCCAAGACCTTTATTCTCATAAACTAACTTCTCACCAAGTGAGATAGTAAATGGATTCTGTAATTGTTTGAAAGGAGGAAGGTTTTTTTTTTTCTTTAATTCTTCGATGTGCGTGCTTTTTTGTGCACAAAAAACAAAAAAAATTTAGTCTTCGATGTGCATGATTTTTCCTGCACAAAAACACAAAAATCCGAGTAAAAAAAAAAAAAACGAAATGCAAGCCTTACCGTCAACTATCTATTTTTTCACTATTTTTGATTTCCTGAGATCGCTCAATGACACGCGAAAAGAGCATACGTAGCAAAAAAAATCTCTTCTTCCTGTTTCTCATTTGCCTAGATCGCACACAGCGCAGAGCAAAGAGCATACAAAAAGAAGAGGGTATAGATCCGATAAATAAATAAAACTTAAAAAATAAATTAAATAGAGGGAACCGAAATAAGCAGAACTATTAACAAATATAACTGCAAAACAAATACTTTATACCTCCAGATCTAAACTGACATAAGTTGGGCAACCAGAAACCTTTTCACATGAAACGAAAGGTGTTCCTCACTATAGCAGATGCTACGGACACAACATAGAAGTTCTCCAAGCCTGAAAATGTTTAGAGATAGTAGATCTAGAAAATGACAGTTGTATACTATCAAACCAGCTTCAAATTTGTATCGACAATAGATGTGGCCCTAAAAATAGCTCCGATACCATGTAGGAATTTATAGGGTAAGTTCCGTAGATCAAAAACCAAAGGTCATTGCTCATTAATGGATCACAAATCAGTACACCAGTATTATCATGTGGTTAAAACCCTCGAAGAGGGAACAAATCCACGGCCTGAGCCAACGCGGCTACTTCAGGAAATTTATTAATATAAAAAGAAAAGTCACATATGTTTCTCTCATAAACTTTTACCAAAAAAAATGACCCTCATGCTCTTTAAATAGAGATCATGGACCAATTTGGTGTTAAGCCATGGATCAAGTGTTGTTAATACCGAGGAGAGAGTGAAACATCGAATCACTACAAATTGTGACCATCGGATTATAAGTTACAAATGTACATAGTAAAGAAACACACTTTACCTAACTCTACACTAGACAAAGTTATTCTTAACTATTTCCTATGTGTCGGAATATCCTAACATCCCCCGCTTAAGAAAAACTTGGGATAGGATTGAAGGATTTACAAAGGTGATACAAAAGGAGCCTATTTCCTATGTGTCGAAATATCCTAGAGTCCCCCCTTAAGAAAAAATTGGGATAGGATTGAAGGATTTTCAAAGGTGACACAATAGGAGAAGGAAGGAGGCAATAGAGCCTATCCCCCCTTAATGATAACTTTCCTAAACTCCAAGCATGGATCAAAGTTTGGTAAAATTCGCTTCTATGAGAGCCTTTGTAAAGATATCGGCTACTTGATCATTGGTTGGACAATACTACACTTCAAGAACATGATCATAAATGAGATTTCTGATGAAGTGTATGTGGAGTTCAATGTGTTTCATACGCTGATGCTGAGCTGGATCTTTACATAGCTAAATGGCACTTTTATTATCACACCAGAGTGTAATTGGATGCTGCTAATGAAGACCAAATTCAAACAAGATCTCACGAAGCCACATGGATTCCTTTATGGCTTCAACTGCACCACAATACTCTGCTTCTACTGAAGAAAGAGAGATGGCACTTTGTTTCTTACAACCATGTAATAGGTCCTAAATTAAGAGTGAATACTTATCCTACACTAGACTTTTTATCATCAGGGTCACAAGCTCAATCATAATCAGTGAAACCAAGAAATAATGGAGATGCTCATGCACTGTAATGAATCCTGAACTGAACTGTACCTTGAATATATCGAAGTACTATTTTATCTACTTTCTAGTGACTTTCATGAGGTTGGTGCATAAACCGAGCAACAAGACCAATGGCAAAGGAAAGGTCAGGATGGGTATGGGTTAGATACAAAATTTTACCAACAAGTTGACAGTATAAGGTAGCATCAACTTTAGGGGTAGTACAAGTGATTGAAAGCTTAACTCTAGACTGAAAGGAGGAAGGGGCTGGCTTACAATCTTCCATGTGAAAGTGACGGAGAAGATCACAGGTATACTTGGACTAAGAGAGGGTAATACCTTCTTTGGATTGCAAGACTTGAAGACCACGAAAATAATGCAAGTGTCCTAACTCTATCATTTCAAACTTAATTTTGAGGCTAGACTTCACATGGTTTATATGGTTGGGATCACTACCAGTAATGATAAGATAATCAACATAAAGAACAAGGATGGTGAAGGACTTACCCAATTTATTGGTGTAGATAGTGTTGTCAGAATGACACCTAGAAAAGCCATTATCTAAAAGAAATCTATCCATTTTCACATACCAAGCCCAAGGAGCTTGTTTGAGACCACAGAGAGACTTCCTAAGGCGAAAAAAAGGCTAGAGTCTTTTTGGCTAAAGCCATGGGGTTGCTCCATGTAGATTTCTTTATGCAAATCTCCATGTAAGAAGGTGGATTTAACATCCATCTAATGGAATTCCCATTTAAAAGAGGCAACAAGGGAAAAGAACAAGGCAGATAGAATTCATTTTGGCAACATGGGAGAAGGTTTCAGTATAGTCAATGCCTTCAACTTGTGAAAATCCTTTGGTGACAAGACGAGCCTTATGTCTATCCACGTTTCCATCTCGTCCAAACTTGGTTTTGTAAACTCATCCACATCTGACAAGTTTTCTTCCTTTTGGAAGAGGAACAAGATCCAACGTATCGTTCACTAATAAGGAACGATATTCTTCATTCATAGATTCATCCCAATCTAGATGACCAGTGGCTTCTTCAAAGGTTTCTGGATTAGTATTTTCTGGAACTTGAGCCAATAATGAAGAGGCTCTCTCGAACTGAGAACGTGTACATTGTTGATTGACAGGGTCACGTGCAAGAGAACCTGTTGCATATCGAGTAGAGCAGACCCATCTTGGAAGCTGTGGAGTAAAAGGAATAATTTCAAGAGGTGGAGGAGGATTTTCATCCCCGCTGTCATCATCTGAACTGGAAGGAATGCTATTAAAAATAGAAGAGAGAGAGAGTTGGCGCATATGCTGAATCAGGCTAGCAGGCCAAAGGTGGCACACCCGCTGAACTAGGACGATATGTTTTCATCAAATTTTACATCTCTTTTAATGATTATATTTTTGGATTTTGGTTGAAGAAGTCTATATCCTTTGACATCTTTAGAATATCCAACAAAAATTCATTTTTCACTCTTAGGTTCTAAGGCTTTATGTTTTTCATCTAGAACATGGGCCCAAGCATCACTTCCAAAAACACGAAAGTGACTTGCATCTGGTTTGATTGAGCTCCAAGCTTCTTCTAGAGTTATATTCTTTAAAACCTTAATAGGAGTGCAATTTACTATGTAATTGGCACAGTTAATTGCTTTTGCCCAAAAATTGAGACTAAGTCTTTTAGATTGAAGCATACAATTAGCCATTTCTTTTAAGGTGCGATTCTTCCTTTCAGCTACACCATTTTGTTGTGGAGTATATGGAACAGTATGTTGCAATTGAATGCCATGATCACTACAGAAGTTGATAAATTTTTTGTTAACATATTCTCCTCCATTGTCTGATCTTAACTTGAGAATTTGATGTCCAGATTGTTTCTCAACAAAGGCCTTAAAGGCCAAGAACATGTTAAAAAATTCACTCTTGAGTTTTAAGAAGTTTACCCAAGTGTGTCTCGAAAAATCATCAATGATAGTTAAGAAGTACTTGAAACCAGACAAAGAGACAACAGGAAGTGGACCACATAAATCACTGTGCACAAGCTGCAAAGGGGCTGGAGCATGCCAAGAGGCACATTTGTCAAAACTATCTAGATGATGTTTTTCGAGTACACATCTGGAGAAAACACCATCTTAGAAAGATACCATAGGAAGATCAGTCACCATATTTTCTTTACATAGAATTTAAAGAGAGAGATAGTTTAAGTGACCAAATCGTTCATGCCAAAGTTTTATCACCTCATCATTATGAGGAAAAAAAATGGAGGGAAGACATGATGACCCAAATTTGTGAAACTTATAATGCAACTTGGATCCAAAGTAATAGTGATTGCAATGTAAATTTATTTATATGTGAAAAATCCAAGCGATGAAAAACGATAGATTTTAAACTATAAATTGGATGACATTTATTACAAACATTTAATCACTACACTCGAACACTTGCTGGTTTACTCTTACTTTTAGATTATGGTTGTTGATGTGGTGCTAAATAATCTAACTATGAGATATAAACTAGTTGGTTTATGTGGGATTTGGTTTTGATCCAATCGCAAATCCAAATTTTATAAATGTATTCACTATTTTTAAACAAAACCTATTTGTTGTTTATAAAATTCATTATCTCTGCTGCATGGAATGCTTTGGTGCCAAACTTCAATAAGATCAGTTTGGTGAAACATATTACTTAACATCTTCCCTAATCAGTGTAATTTTTTCTAAATGGGAGATATAAATGAGCCATAAGTCAGTTTAACCAATGTACTCTTAAGATAATGATCTATCTAAAATTTGTTCCATATATTGGTGTGCAACTTCTATGCTACTGTTATACAGGAACTGTCAAAACATATATGATATCATCAAACTAAGGAAAGTGTTCTCTTCTCTTCTTCTTTAGTGGGCCAGTAAATAAACTGGCCATTTTCATCCTTGAAATCCTCCAAGGCATTTTGGTTTACTCTTACTTTTATATTATGGCTTGTTGATGTGGTGATGATTAATCTAACTATGAGATATAAAAGAGTTGGTTTGTGTGGGATTTGGTTTTGATCCAATCCAAAATTCAAATTTTATAAATATATTCACTGTTTTTAAACAAAACTTATTTGTTGGTTATCAAATTTAGTATCTCTGTTGCATTGAATGCTTTGATTCCAAAGTTCAATCATATTAGTTTGGTCAAACGTATTGCTTAAAACTTTCCCTAATCAGTGTAATTTTCCCGCATTCAGAAATTTCGCAATGTGCTGATAACGGAGTCATGTGAGGCATTCAAAGATTTGATTAGGGGCCACACCGATTTAGCTCGAGCTTTATTATCTTCTTCATTATCTACCATTTCCCTGGAGTCTAGCATTTAAAACCCCCATGATAACGAAGGAATAAGTAATGCTTCTATAGATCTCAGACGCAGAGATTGCCAAATTCATGAATTCTTCGACTGTAGATTTCCATGGGATTTTATGACCAACGCTTGTGTCTATGCCTCCCGTATGCTGCAAAAGGTAGTTGTTTTGATGATTTGGAGAGGTGGCATGTCACAGTCAACATTTATACATTTGGAATTTTTCACCCACAATAGAGGAGAGCTTTGCTTTTTTAGGAAAGGCGAATGATTCTTTATTTTTAATTCTTTGTACGGGATGAAGTTCAGAAAGGAATTAAAAAAAAATTGCTGACCAAAATCCTGTTTTATTTTCAATGAGACATGAGATGTTGGGCACTGTTGTGAGACAATCAATAAATGAAGCTCTGGCCAAATACAGTCCCAGGAAATGAAACCACCTACCTCCTCCTCCCAGTCCCCAGATATTGCAGCTCCCTAGAAGATGTTGGAGGCCTAAAAATATCTACAAGAATAAGGAAATTGCCGGCCTTGGTTCGAATCTGGGGAGCTTCAGGTGAGATAAATCATGCACCCCTGAGCTTGAATGAAAGCCCAGAGGAAAACTTGAGGTTTTTTCAGGAAGGAGCGTAAATTCTATGCACCCATGTTTTGAATTATTCCATGTCACGTGGCTTGTACTCACCACTGTGAAGTGGTTATAGATATGACCCTAGATTTCCAGGTTTTGGGATCGGATGACTCATCCTGAATAAGGTTTGTTATGGGGTGTAACCACACTCTCCCTTACTACATTCAAAAATCATTCACACACTCTACACATCGGATAGAGCTCTGCTCCAGTGTTTCGAACTCCGACTCTTTGTTTTGTTCAAGCTATGGTGCTAACCACCCATGTAGAATTCTTTGGTTTTTCTGCAACTCATTACAGTTTGGTTTGTTTTTTATCAAGGAGAAAGGGTTATAAATATTTATATTAATCATTGTCTACAAGTGTTGGGAGCTAGGGCTCCGGTGATTCCTCATTGTATAGTCGTTGCATTAGGTTATACTAGTAACGATGGGAAATTCTCCTCCACTCATTTAATACTCTTAGAGTTTAGAATTCACTTAGAGATTATCGCAAAGTTAATTTCTGACCAAAATTAAGGTAATATAGTCCTTGGTCCCAAATTAAATTAACCAAAAATTTTAAATCTTTTGCTCAATGGTTTCTATAATATTAATCTGTTTAAGGTTGTTCTAGCCATCGGTCGTATTTCTCATGAGCTTGTGGCCACACAAGTAGTTCCTAGGGTTTCAAATAAGTTCTTGTTATCTTGGAAATGAATGCATGCTTGCTCATTTATGTCTTACTAACAACTATTTTGCATATGTTACTAGGTTTGCTATAGAGACTTTCCCTTCCATAGCTTGGGCATCCGGGGCTTCATGATCGGCTTAGGTTTTTTCCATGGTTCTTTTGTAACAATTTCCTTTTGTTTTATTGGAACACGTTCCAGTTAATTTATGTCTCTTCTGAGGCTTAGACCCATATTTCCTTTGTCATTTTATTTATGTGATTTCTAATAATGGTTGTTCAGTGCAAAAACATTTACTAGGTGTTTTATGACAGTCTTATATAGTTAGGGTTCTGATTTTATTCAATATCAGAGGAAAAATTTGGTATATATGGATTTTGTGACTTGACTGTAGTGAATACATTTTTAATAATAGACCTTGGAAATTTTATGTCACTGATAAGAAATTCTATTACCATGAAACATGCTTAATATATGCATTTTTTTTAATTGTTTCACCTTTTAATAATTCTAATTTTTGGTTAATGGTTATGATGTTTCGAACCCTTTAATTATGAAAACCATATTGTGTTTTGAAATGGTTATTACTATGAAAAATTTATATCGATTACAACTCTTCCTATTATTATAGTCTTTACGAGAAATCCTTCTTTCAATGTTTCAACCTGTTTAAATTTCATGTTATAAGCTAAAAAAAATTGACATTTACTTGAATGCATTGGCGTAGTGTTGTCGATAGGTTCTTGTTGTGAATTTCCTATTTCAGGTTTTCTTTGGCTTTTCACATAAGTTTTGGTTTTCAACTTGTAGTTTTTATTTTACAGTCTCGATATGCAACCCTGTTTATAATTTATTAATCATTTACTTCCAATTTTCTCTTTAGTACAATAAATTATTATTTTTCTAGTGTGTGAGTGGGACCTTGTCCCTCTAGGACCTCCCATTCACTGTTTGGATCATATTATATTACATATTGAAACATGGAGGCTTTTGTTTTCCAAATAGAACTAACCTTTGTTCATCATTATTGTAACATCACCCGACAACCTCACATGAAAAATATCGAGTTAAATTTTTTACAAAATTTACCCATGGGTAACTATTCAAATTACTATTCCAAATTCCTCATTAACTATCAAATAATATTCAACACCCGCAATGCAATTCTAGATTAATGCACCGGGGTCAAGTTATCGTGGAACCCGTAAAAGTCTTCATCTCCACAAAAGTGTGAATCATCCCCGCTTTCGCAAAATGTATTTCCCCCATTCTCAGGGTTTGCATACCACATGTTTACAAGTTTCAATGCACACAAACAATGAATTTAATATTTTCATGAATTGAATTTTCATTCATGTTTTTTTAAAGTTTTTGAATGTTTTTTTAAAGTTTTTGAAATGTTAATAATATTGATGTGTTTTATATTTATTAAAATTCTTGGATGATTTTTATAAGTAAAGTTTCAAAATTAAATAATTAAAATTATAATTATAGTTTTGGATAAGATGATTAAATTCTCTAAATTAAAATTATTAATAAAATATATTTGAGAAAATATTTCAAATTTGAAAAAAAATTATGATAATTTTTTAAATATTATTATATAAATTAAATGATTGGTAAATCAAAATATTACATCTTATTAAAAAAAATCATAGCAATTAATTTAAATTATAATTTATTATGATTTATTTTTATTATTAATAATATGTGACGAGAAAATTAATTATGTTATGTGTTTTTTGAACAAGATTTTTAAAATTTTAGTTTAATTATTAATAATTATTAAATAGATGATAAGGATTTAACCTCACTATTATTCTAGTCCTAATAGAATTATTTATTTTAGGTAAAACTTTATAATTTTAATTTAGTTATAATTTTTTATTAATGGATGATAAAGATTTAAACTCTGTCGAATAGTTTTATAATATTTTTTATCATTGATTACAAATCAAAGATTACGATTTATCTCAAAAATAAGTTATAATTTTCTTTTAATTAAATTGATTAATTAAAAAAAATGTCATAGGAACATGATTTATGGTTTTTTTGGCCGTTGGTATTACTAAGCCATTGTATTGTTCCATGGTTTGTAGCATGAAGTCTATTTATAGGTTAAAATATCATATTTTTGTATGATGAATCTTTAATTTGTGACATCAAATATTTCTATAATATTACATGAGGTTAAATCCCTACCATCCACCAAACAACTATTCATAATTAAATTAAAATTTTAAATATCATATTCCAAAATAAATGCATCTTTTCACATAAATATGTATACTAGCACAACGACTTTAATAAATGTGGTTGATATACCTAGTACCCATCAACTTATTTGAATGTATTTAAATTCAAATTTATTTAAAAACACTTTCAACCAGATCAATATTCTGAAGGTAGGATCAAAGTCAAGATAAATAAACTTTCAACAAGGTCATATTATGGGATAAAACATTCTGAAGTATTCATAATAGTTACACATTATTATAAATATTAATCTATTAATATTACATACATATTACACCAATAGTTCATGGATTTTTTTTCCATTCCAACTTCAACCTATTAAAAAGAAAACATCTGATTTCTACGTGCTAGGACTGTCAGGCTTTATGTTCAATCTATTGAATCAGTGTTTGAAACACTGCATTCTAAAGCAAAATCAATTCGAAAGGAAAATTCATTACCAACTTCGATTTTACTAAGATTAAAAATACTTATTAGATTTTTCTTCTAGCCAAAATAGTGAATATCTTCACAATTCTCAACACTTTATTCATTTAAATTTACCTCTAAATCAAAGTCCAAATCCATTGTCTGAATGAGGCCTAAATCCACATAGGGTCCCCACTATTTTTTCATGATTGTCAACATTTTCTTCATTCAAATCTACGTCTAACTCAAAGTCCAAATCAATGGTGTGAACGAGGTCTCAATCCACATAGAGCCCCCACTGTGTTTGATAGTCTTTCAGATTTGGAGGGAGCCTGAGGTCATGATTGAAAGAAGAGAAATGTGAAACCCCTATAGCAATGTGAAACCATTTGTCACGACACGCCCAACTTCTTCTTTTCCTACTGATGTAGGAGCATCTGCTCTAAGTCAAAAGTCCAAGAAGAAATTAGACCTTAGGGTCTTGACATTTGTCCAAGGAGGAACTATTGTAAAGAGACATTGTTAAACACATGTAAAAAGTATTTTATTTCTTAGTGAGCATTGATAGGGAATATGCTTGGTTGTTAGGTGTCAATGAGTGTTGAGTTAATGTAACAAATACCCTTAAGAAATGGGATATTAGAGAGAATATTTGGTGATTATGCTAGGAAGATAGAAAAGTCATAAATTAGGATTTCCTTAGAGTAGAAGTGGTTACAAGTTTGTAGGAGTTGATTGAGGGCATATAAGCTCTGAATTGTATTATAAAATTAAATTGTAAGCTTCGAAAGAGAAGAGGCCAAATTAAACAAAAAAGTTTAGGCCAAGAGATAGAGGTGAGAGCTAAGAGATAGAGAGGGTTTTGTTGAAGGGAGAAAGGGCCATGTAACAACGCATCAAGCCAAATATATAATGTAAACATGTTTTTCTTGTATATGTATAATTTGTTTTATTAATGAGAAACATAATTCATGTGATTGTATTGTGTCTTTGTTACGAGCTGAGTGATTTGTAACGAGCTAATATGGTTTCTATGTAATAAACCATCGTTGTATGAATTCTGATAAATGTTAATTGAATGAATAAATCTTTCTGAGTGATAAAGGACTTAATGGCTGGGTAGAATCATGTGTGATTCCATTTTGGAGCGAGTAAATGTGTATGTAGGTTGAGAGAAAGAAACAAAGCCAAATTCTGGATTCAGAGAAATAATGCAGAAAAGTGTTCTATATTCGAGATTGAGATAGTGTGCTAAAGTGTGCGACAACATCAAAGATCCGAGCGAATGAATAGAAGTGAAAGCTCACGAGGGATTAGTGCAAATAAAATACCGAACAAGCTCAGGAAGGATAGCGTGAAGGAAATGAAGATGCAAAGTGGTGGTGGTCAAAGAAATAGGAGAAAATATTAAGGCAAAAAATCCTTTAAAAGATTTCCAAAGGAAGGGAATGGATGACGAGGATTAAATCACAAAGATCTGAGCGAAGATCGATAGTCTATATTACTTTGCAAGGTAAGTTTGGAAAGCTGAAAAGTGGACATGTGTTAGGAGGAGGATACAAGCGCACATCACAATCGACAATCATTATATTTACATGTTAAGCCATCGCAAGTTAAATGGTATAAGTTACGATGCGGTGAAGAGGATCCACGTGTTGTCAGGGTCCACATGCATATCGTAGATTACATGCGATATGGCACAATTAGTTAACGACAGAGGTTAAACTCTGTGACATGAGAAATGTTATGTTTTTCCCGAGGTGAGAAGTGATAAGTTTGTCGAAGTATGAAATGGTAAGTTTTGCGATTTGTGAAGTGGAGAAATCAATGAACTTGCGATAAGTCCTGAAAAGTGCGATGAAGGTTTGCGATGCGAGATTGTGCAGGGAAGAGCCTCGGTAAAGGTGTAGAATATTATTAAGCGTGAAGCAGTCACGTACAATAGGAGAAAGCTATTAAAGGTTTAAATGCATAAGTGAAGGGTAGTTTTATGATAAAATGCGTTTTATGAACCTATCTGAATGGGGAAAATTTGAAGTGTAAACACTTTTACGAGTATTAAATCCTGGGAATGGGTAGACAATTTAAGTTTCTACTTATGTGGGTATTTTGTGGCCTTTTGGCTGCATCATTTGGTATCAGAACGAGGTTAATGAAAAAAGTTTTTATAAATGAAGATTGCAAAGCTAAACTATGCAGAAGACATTTGGTAGCAGAACAGAATAGGATTATGTGTAAAATATAAGGAGAATGCAAGTGTGATTGCGGAAGGAAGAGGAGATCAGTAAAGAAAATATGCTTTGCAGAAAATTGATAGAGATATTGCAGAAAGAGGATATCAGATTTTAAGTCTAACAAGGAGTACACATACTGAGGTAAAGTATGGTAGAAGATGGGAGTAAGTGATACACTTAAGAAGATATTGCAGAAGAATAAAGAAATCACATTGATGGTTGTTTTCTTGTGGAGAATGGAGATTCACTCGAATGTGAAGAGTGGATGGAGACTACTTGTGAAATCATGCAGGTATTATTTTGTTCTGATTTGAGTTTTGCAGGATTAAAGATAGATTAAAGATTGATAGTTGCAGCTAATGAAGTATCACAAGAAAAGAAATATCACAACCTTAAGAGCAGTGATAAGGATTTCCGAGTGAAAGAAGTGTGTGCCGAGAACCAAGTATTTCATTTGTGATTGAAATACAAGAGGACAGTTGTGTTCTCAAAAGTACAGATGAGTTGAAGCCTAGAAGGAGTAGAGGAATGCTCAAAGAAAGTTCCATAGAGGGGACTAGTGGCCAAGTATAGAGGAAAGCTTGGTGAGGTAAGTTGTAGTAGGGAGGACTTGTTACTGCAGAGGCTTAAGTATAGCTCATAGTGAGTGAGGAACTCATTGAGATAGAGGAGAAGATGACTACTGATAGTCATAACAAAGGTTCTGAGAGAGACCAAAGTAGAAGAAAAGTGAATAAATATGTCAAATCAAATGGAATGGATGAAGAGTATGAGAGAGAAAAAGCTGAGATAAGAATGCAATTAAATTTGTTGATGAAGGTGTTTGAGAGGAGTAAATAAGACCAGAGATTTGGTTTCATAATGAGAAATAAAATGAGTGGGATAAGCTACAAGAGAAGAGAGAACAATAGGTGAATATGAAGTTAATAGAGGAGCTAAGGAAGCTTGAGCAGATTACGGATGTTTAATTGAGGACAGAGAAGCTCAGATGAGTTGAGCTACAAAAAGACAACATTTCTGGAGAATAACATGTTTCTTTTGAATTTAAAGAGGAAGCAGTGATGTTTGAAACATCAGTTGAGGAAATTGAGCCTTATGATTTTGAAATTAATAATTTTTGTATGTTTGCAAGTGATGTCAAAGAAGACAAAGAAGAGAGAATAATTTGAGTTTGGAGATAATTAGATCTCATATGGAAGATCATACTCATTTAAGAGTAGGTATTGGAAGATCATACTGAAAGTAGAGGAACTTTGGCTCACTATGATGACCAAAAGCAAGAAGAAGTGGAGAAGGATATCAAACAACCAAGTGAAGTGCTTAAGGAGGCTGATAAGAAGACCATTGAAGATTTTTTGACTCATGTAGAGGACTTAGAACAAAAAGAGGAAGATTTGCTGATCGGATCATCAAAAGAGATGATTGGGTCTCGTGATTTTGAGATTGATAATTTGACTGTGTTTGTAGGTGTTGCAGAAGGAAATCCATATCTTGGAATTGTCTTGAATGAAGTTGAGAATTGTCAAGAGAAGTACGATGATGAATGTATTTCAGATGAATATCAAGTTGAGTTATTGCAGCAGAAGGAGTTCATAAGTTCCTTTCTTAGTGAAAAAAGTATCTCCAAGGAAGGTGAGACAATTATGTCTCATATGAAGGAACCTTTTATTGTTGAGGATAGGGAGAAATTTTCTTTCGTGAGTGGAAAAAGGAAGACTATTGGACAAATATCTAAAGATGTCATAGAGATAAAGGATCAAAATTTTATTCTGATGAAAAAGGAAGAAGCAGAGTCACCAAGAAATTAGACTTGTGACAAAGAAGGAGATAGTGAGGATTGTATAGAATTTTTGGAAGAAGTTCCAAGTGAGATGACAAATTTGTGGCATAAGCTAAGTCTTTTGGAGAATAGACTAGCAAGTCAGAGAATGAATATTCTGAATGTACAATTGAAATTGATCAAAGGTGAGGCAAGCTTGTCTCATGTAAAAAAGGAATCAGTCTTAGAACTGAAGGAGGCTGAATTAACTACCAGGAATAGTCAAGGAGGTGAAGGAAAATCACTAAAGGTTTTCAAGGAAGAGGAAGAAAGATATGATGGAATTGATGAAAAACAGAGTGATGAGGTGTTTGAAAGGAATCCAGTAGAAACTGAAGTACTGAACTATTTGCTGGAAGCATATGAGTATGATGTTTTTATCAAAGATATTGAACATAGGTTGTTTGGAGATGAGATGGAATTTTAGAAGCAATAAGAGGGTAAGGATGTAATGGTGGTAGTAATAATCCAACAACTTCAAAGAGAAGATAAAAAACAGTAGTTTTAATACAATTGGCAGAGTGAGTACCAGTTAGAAGATAAAATGGCCATGGAGATTGAAAAAATAAGAAGGTTGATGGTGAAGGTGTCTCAAAAGAAGACAACAACTAGGAAGCAAAGCAACAACAACAAGAAAAGGACAACAAAAGAATGTGACAACATAGATAGTGGGGAAATGCAACATAAATTATGGATACCTGGAGAACAACAACAAACAACAACATAAACAACCAAAGATAGATTACAGAACGAAGCATGGGATCCAGGAGGACAACTATTTAAGACACATGATTTGGAGATCATTATTATTTTTCACTTCAGGATTCTGATGCAGGAACATCTTCTCTAAGTCAAAATTCCAAGAAGAAATTATGATTTCCCTAGATTAGAAGTGGTTACAAGTTTGTAGGAGTTGAGTGGGGGCGAATAAGCTCTGAATTGTATTATAAAATTAAATTGTAAGCTTCTAAAGAGAAGAGGCCAAATTAAACAAAGAAGATTAGGCCAAGAGATAGAGGCGAGAGACAAGAGATAGAGAGGGTTCTGTTGAAGGGAGAAAGGGCCATGTAATGATGCATCAAGCCAAATATAGAATGTAAACATGTTTTTATTGTATATGTATAATTTGATTTATTAATGAGAAACAAAATTCATGCGATTGTATTTTGTCTTTGTTATGAGCTAAGCGACCCGTAACAAGCTAATCTGTTTTCTGTGTAATAAACCATTGTTGTATGAATTATGATTAATGTGAATTGAATGAATAAGTTTTCTGAGTGATAAAGGACTTAATGGCTGGGTAGAATCATGTGTGATTCTAGTTTGGAGCGAGTAAATGTGTATGCAGGTCGAGAGAAAGAAACCAAGCCGAATTCTAGATTCAAAAAAGTAATACAGAAGGGTGTTGTATATTCGAGATTGAGACTATGTGCTAAAGTGTGTGGCAACATCAAAGATATGAGGGAATGAATAGAAGTTAAAACTCAGGAGAGATTAGCGCAACTAAATACCGAACAAGCACATGAAGGATAGTGTGAAGGAAACAAAGATGTAGAGCAATGGCGATCAAAGAAATAGGAGAAAAGATTAAGGAAAAAAAGCCTTTAAAATATTTCCAAAGGAAGGGAATGGACGACGAGGATTAAATAGAAAAGATCCGAGCGAAGATCAATGATCCAGATTATTTCGTAAGGTAAGTTTGGAAAGCTACAAAGTGGACACGTGTTAGGAGGAGGATACAGGCACACATCATAATTGATGATCGTTATATTTACCTGTTAAGCCATCACAAGTTAAATGGTATAAGTTGTGATGTGGTGAAAAGGATGCACGTGTCGGCGGGGTCCACGTGCATATCACATATCGCATGCGATATGGCACAACTATTTAACAACGGAGGTTAAAATCTGTGACATGGGAAATGTTATATTTTCCTAAGTGTGAAGTGATAAGTTTTCCGAAGTGAGAAATGGTAATTTTTGCGATTTGAGAAGTGGAAAAATCAATGAACTTGCGATAAGTTTCAAAAAGTTAGATGGAGGTTTGCGATGCGAAATTGTGCAGGGAAGAGCCTCGGTAAAGGTGTAGAATATTGGTAAGCGTGAAGAATTCACTTACAATAGGAGAAAGTGGTTAAAGGTTTAAATGCATAAGTGAAGGATAGGTTTGGGAGAAAATGGGTTTTATGAACCTATCCGAATGAGGAAAATTCGCAATGTATACTCTTTTATGAGTATTAAATCTTGGGAAGGGGTATACAGTTTAAGTTTCTGCATATGCGGGTATTTTTCGGTCTTTTGGTTGCATCACCTCTTCCATTGTTTGTACAACACAATACTAGAGGATCCAACTAAAAAATAGACAACACATCTAAATTATTTGGAGCTGAAATATGAAATTAGGAAGAATTAATGAAACGATGGATAACACTTTGAAGATATCCAAACAAAATTCCTTTTAAATGACCTTGTTGATACAACGCTCCCACACCTATGTGTTGCTACAATGCTCCCACCCTATGCTTGAAGCAGTTGATGTGTCTAGGTAACGATGTGAAACGATTCTTGTGACCATGTGGAATATGAAACGAATGGATATGGGGATGGGAAATTAAAGGGATGGATGAAAAGGGTGGAATGAAATGAAATGAATGGAGGTGGAGTTTTTTATAATATTTTTAATTATATTTTAGAATTGGTGAAAAAATGGTTTTTAAATTAAATATGTTATTTCTTGATTCGAAGCTAAAAACTTTTTGAAATACTTTTCATATTATCTATTGGATGATGTAGTAGACAAAGAATATTATCTTAAAATCAAATATTGTCCACTCATTCATTTAAAAGAAAAATTAATATGTTTTTTCTTGATTCGAAACTATTTAAAAAAAAAATACTTTTCATATCATCCGTTGGATAATGTAGTAGACAAAGAATATTATTTTGAAATCAAATCTTGTCCACACATTCATTTAAAAATCAAAATTCCTTAAGTCCAATTCCAAAATAGACCACACCTATGGCATAATTAACATAATCAATATAATATTTCAAAACATTAATATTTAATTTGTTATTAATTATTAAAAAAATAATATCACCATCCAGAAAGTTGAGATAATGATTGGAAAACCATCAAAATATGGATATGATATGAGTTAAGAGATGGATTATATATATATATATATATATATATATATATATATATATATATATAAATTATTTAATTTATAAATAGAATTTTTGTGATATATTTTTAATTATTTTTTAAAATCAATTTGTATTATTTCCAAAAAATTATATTATATCATTTCTTATTTAAAAAGAATACACAATCATACATTTACAACCTTCCCAAGCTTCGATCTCAGTACTACTAGCCCATTTGTATTGTACCTGTAAGTGACTGAGTGATTTGGCTCACGGGTACACTTGTGCTCACTCATTAATGGAGCCAAAATTATGGAAATATTTTTTCAAGTTTGGTCATAGAGTTAAATTATTACGTAGAGGGATGAAATGGCTCTACATGATGCTGAGTTGAGGAAAAATATTTTTTGGTCTGGTCAATTTGGGAATATCACAACAAAATAAGATTTGGAGAAATAATGTATCGAAATATCCTAAGACCAAATCTATTTCACCCACTCCTAAAGGGAAGAAGTTGAGGCCCAAAAGATATTAAATTGGAAAATAAGCACTTATCATTCATAATATGCATCCATGAAGCTACATATCACATTATCTACATCGAGAGATGGGGTTTTCGTTACCTGATCTACCATAAATATCGATCCTGATAGATATTTAGGGTTTGGCGATTGAGGTCTAGGTTTAAGAACATTCTTGTAGAACTTCGGTTGGGATGAGGAGGATGTAAAACATCTGGCTTCTGGCTCCACCCCTTACTCTTCAAACAAAATAGATCATAACATCCTTAGCTATGCCATAGTCACTTATTTTATGATCATAAAGCTATAAACCTTCATATAAGAGATGAAAACTACCATATGGGTTTCTCACCCAATCCCTAATCTTAGCTATGAGTGTGGACACTAGATATGTGGTCTTAACCTACAAACAAAGGGAATATTTGTCTCACAAAGATAGTGAAATTTTCTATATTCAAGTTAATAACCTCCCCTTGGAAGTATAAAGAATTCTACAAAACCAGGGCCTTCAGAATTGAGGTTTCTCTAACAGAGCGGAGGGTTCCCAACGCTTCGAGGAAAACCATCTAATTTTTTTTTTGTGTGAGATTGATCTAAAAATGGAACTATTTGTAATGCTATGCAAAGTATCCATTCTCATATAATTTAGTGTGCAAAGTGTTCTCCAAATAATATTAAAGAGTATCTAGCCACAATGTTGATTTCCTGGGGTGTGGATTCTATGGAGCCCAGGATACATTGTGTGATCATGAAGGCTACCATTACTTCAAGGAGTATCACATTATAGAATAAAACCAAATGCTAATGAAGATATGAGGAGGATAATGAAGAATAACTTATAGTCTAGTGTCGAACGATGAATTTCCTTCTGTGGACGATGGGTTGTAATTCAAATTAAAATGGAAAAAATGGATGCAGGGAAATAACACTCAAGGATAATTTGGGAGGAACGAGAGAGTTTTTCAACGAGTATTAAATGTGCTCCGCTACCTTTTGCTAGGTGTAATAGTACGATGACTATTGCATGTCTTATTGTTGTCGGTTACAATATGTTGACATAAGTTGGGGGCCTCAGGGAAATGTGCCCAAATCATGTCATAACTATTAAATCGTATGAGGTCATCTTGACTTTGACTAGTCTCTTCTATGAAATGATCACTAGTTAGAGTGATTTATGTGCTAGTCGATAGTTGAAATTTCAGTAAACATAAAAAGTACTGATACATTATTAAAAAACATTTCACTTCTTTTGAAATATATAAATTAATCTCACCTTTGTAATTCACAAGTGATTTTTATATTTTAATTTTTTTTAACCCTTCTAAAAAGGTCCATGAGCCCAAGGAAGAGTTCAATTTTTAACACTAGTTGACAAGTCCTTGGGAGGAAATTCGTTGTACCATTTTGCTATTTAATTATGTAGCTAAATAATATTTGTTGTTTAATTATGTAGCTAAATAATCCAATTCTTTCATTGATATGGTATATTTGCTATGAACATTATTAATTTTTTTTGGTTTTTCAATACCGGTTATCCATCAACACCATATTTTTTTCTATTTTTTAAAATATCCACTTTGATTCCTCAACATATATTTATATGTTTATACTGTAATAATTTATTTCTTATATTTTTTACACCTTATGGTGTTTATATTCATACAAGTATATAGGAAAAAAAAATATTAATATGTAACAATAATAAAGGCTTTGTGTTAGTCATCAGTATTTTTTTGCATGTTTTGATGACTAGATTCCTTGGTTGAGTTTTCTAGAAGCTAATCTCAATCTGTCAATTTGTCATCTATAAAACACCTCAAACAAATTTTTATCCTCCTACCCCTCCCTTTCAACCTGTGATGGAAATGGTCTTCAGTTTTCAATTCCTATCACAATTCAGCAAAACCTTCCCTGTCTATAGCTGTCATAAGCTTTGTTTTTATGCTATCAAAGTCCCCTCTTTTCATATAAATCACTGTCCAACATTAGACAACGTGTCTACCCCTTTCTCACTAATCATTTTGTCATATGATAGGCTACTCATGCCTAAGAAACTATTCAGAATATATGACAAAATCTATAGGTCTAGGTGGTGGTGTTTAGGGTAAATTCTTGGACAAAACTATCTTAAACCAAAAACCTTGTGTCTAGTACTAGTCAGCTATAAATAGCTTCCTATTTTGCAAAACAACACACTGATTTAGCCTTAGGTCATCCACCACTAACAGGTTACTTGTTTTCATTATTATCAAAGCTCAGAAATATTCATTCCAGAAAAAGAGAAAGATTCTAAACGTTTCATGAATGAAAGAAAGTGGAAATTTCAAGCCTGATTTTATGACACATTGCTAAGTTCCCAGGAAATCAAAGATCATCTACCAAGTACATCTCTGTAGGGATGTATTCAATAATGACATTATGCAATTAAGAGCAAAAGAACAAATCCAAACAGGTCTCTCATGCTGAAGTAGTTTGCCATCATGAATCAGATGAAGTGCAGTATGTGAGGGTCTACGTGGTTTCAAATCTAATAGGTGCCTGAAGACAATGATCATTCATCAAGACAAATTAATACAAATAACTAAGTGATGCTTATCATCAGTACTCCATGATTAAATTTAAAGTTATTGTTGCATAAGTTTTTAGAAGGGTGACCCAGACTTACAAATTTCTCTGTTTCAAGAAAGAAGACAGTGTTTGACAGAACGAGATTTAAAGCAATTTAGGCATCATAGGGAAGGAGTAAGAAAAAAAATTGCTTCTTATATCTTACCATGAACCTAGACTTTGAAAGGCAGTCAAAGACAAATTCACTACACCTTATGGAAACACAGTCAAGGGAAAAAGAGTTATTTCAAAGGTGCATAGCAGTGAGCGCTCACCATTTACAAAGCACATTATTTATTCCTAAAGTTTCACAGTGATGTTATGAAAAAAAGATATACATTACAGACATGTCTTCATAAAGAAAGAAGACATTATGTTCAAATGATTTCATCAATGATAGATGCCAAAGATTCACTTTTGTCTTCTATTTTGTATTTTTCAAAGAAACAGATAGAGGGTACAATGTTGAGATGAATGAAGTTTCATAATTCAAAGGCCTCCTTCACCATAAGCAGAGGGCCCAACAATGGTTTTGAGTGACCTGAGTGGTTACATTTGCATAGGACCTCCTTCATGATAAGTAGAGGGCCCACAGACAGCGTGATCAAAGGCATTCTTCAATGGATAAACATGGATGAAGACATTAAATTTGAAAGGCCTCCTTCAATTAGGAAGAGGGCATAAAATAGTTGGTTTAGACAGAGCTTCCTTCAAAAAGGGGCAAAGTCCACTTTCCATCATTTAAAAGATAAAAGTGTCTAATCATCAAGAAAGGAGGGAAAATGACCATTCAAAGCATTCCAAAAATAGCTTTAAAGCCCTTAAGGAAGTTATCTTATGTCATTTTGCAAAGTGGCGGAAGAGAGAACCATTTCTTGAACCCTGAGATAGTATTGTGCAATTTTTTTAAGACACGACGCACCTCGATTTGGACGCGACGCGCCTGTAGTCAGCCTCCGAAGGTTTTTTCACACGGAGCGACACACTTGTAGGATAGTGTGACGCGCCTGGAAGAGCGCCCGACGCCCTTGACAGTTTTTACAGGCGCCCGTCCCGACACACAGCAACGTGTAGGTGCTCTGCGCCTGTGCACAGGAGCGTAGCACCTCTCAAGAGGCCTCCAAATTGCAAAGATTTCAGATTTTTACTCAGGTTTTGGTTTTTTCAAACACAACAAAAGATTTTCAAGGTATTTCCTTGCTATCCTTATCTCAGTTTTCGATCTTAAATATATTTTGAAATCAAATTTCAAGGAGAAGAAAAAAAAGTTTTAGAAGGAGAAGACCTATTTGTTGGAAAAGGCCTGTTTGTAGAGTAAGAAGAAAAAAACCAAAAAGATAGTTTTTAAGAAGGGATCTATTTTCAGTTCATTTAAAAGATTTGTTTTGATAAAGAGAGTGAAGGAAAGTCTAAACAACTATGCCTCCAAAGAAGGTCAACAAAGGGAGGTATCATAACTGGTTCGAGCCCACTACAACTCAAGAGATAAATGATTCCCCTTTAGTCCTTTTCAAATTTAATGAGGTAGGGTGCCTTGATTTTTGCCAAAGAGTCCAAGAAGTCACAAATCACCCTCCCTTGACATAGTTGTTTGCCCTAAGATTGCAAGGAGAACATGTTCACATAGCAGGCCTTGATTTTGTTCTCACCCCCAAATCAGTGTCAAAGGCAACCAAGATCCCCTATTTTGGTGAGAAATGGTTCAAACAAGCCTATTTGGAACTAGAACACGACAAGCCCTTCTTGAAACTAGCTTACCAAATGGAATGCAAGGCTATCTTCCCCTTTTCTCATCTATTGAACAGTTATGCGCCCCTTATGAAAACCATCATGAAATATTTCACATGTGAGGGGAGATATTCTTGAGTTTATTCCTATCATGTCAGAATTATGATGCATTTCACTCGGACTCAACTACTGAATCTCCCTTTCTTCCTCTGCAAGAGCGTAGACAAGATGTCCTCCTTTGTCCAAAAGAGACCTCCTGCTCAGCAAAAAAGCTAGTCTTTTTCATCATTCTCTCATCAAAATCATCATCCTTCACTAGCTTGAACAGAAAGGAGTTTCTTGGGAGACTTTCATTTCTCATCCAAATTTTATTACTACCTCTTCATCTCATGGCCCATCTAATGTGTCCTCCTCACCCTCCACTCACTATGTCTCCCCTTCATCTAGTCAATCTACCCCTAAAAAGCAAACATCACCCATGATTGATAGTGAAAAGGAAGAGTGCAGTGAAAGCAAACAAGAAGGTAGTAATGATGAAGAACAAAGCAATCCTCAGCAGAGTAGTGAACATGAAAAATATGATACTTAGTAGATTAGTGATGATGAGGAACAAACTGAAGATCAACATAGTAGTGATGATGAGGAACAAACTGAAGAGCAGCAAAGTAGTGATGATGAGGAACAAAGGGAAGAGGCTAAGCAAAGTTGTGATGAGAAACAGAGTGACAGTCAGCATGAAAGCAATCAAAGAGACAATAAGCATAGTGACAATCAACAAGACAGTGAGCATGATGGAAGTCCTCATACAGAAAATGAAGGCAGTCCACAAAAAACTCAAGACAATTAAAGAAAAGAGGGTGATAGTAAGGTTGGAAGCCTAGAACAATTTCAAAACAGTAAGGGAGGTGATAGCATAAAAAAATAGATGAAGACAGTCATGATGAAGGCAGCCCTCAAAAAATTCAAAATGTTGAGGAGGGTAAACAAGGTAGTCTTAAAGACAGTCATGATAAAATTAGATGCAGTGAACAAGACATCCCTAAAGAAGAACATGAAAACAATGAACATTGCAACAAAGTAGGTGGTGAAAGAGGCAACAATGTAAACGATCAAGTTGAACAAATGCTAGTGATGAAACCTCCTCTCTCTTCTCCTCAAAAAAGCCAAGAACATGTGCTTGCTGCCTCTCCTAGGAAAGGGGCCATGATTCATTCCTCAAAGGAACCAAAGGCTAAAAACACCAAATCTGCATGGAAGAAAACCACTCAAGCAGTGACTAGTAATGTCACTAGGGCACTAAGGAGTAGAGGAAAACTGCCTAAGAAGAGTATTTTTGAATTTCCAAAGAGAACAAGAGCAAAGAAGTCTATCCAAAGCAAGGGCAAAGAAAAAGTTGAACAACAGGAGAGTAGCCATGAGCATGAAAAGGAATTTGACATCATACAAATAGATAGTGATGCTGAAGATGATGAAGCCAGAATCCTTAGGTCACTTTTGCAAAATAGAGAAGCCCAAATCCAGGACTTAGAAACTACTCTAGAAAGGTTGAAGGACCTTATACACTTTCTACAAATGCAAAATAGAAAGATGAGCGGGCAAATGGAAATCTATGAGGCTCGAGCATTCAAATACCAAAGGGAAGCATACAAAGAACAAGTCAAACTTGAAGAGTATATGGGCGAATTTGATGATATTGAGGAAGAAGAGCAACTAGTACGAAAAAGGCCTAGGACTATGGGTCTTAGGAAAGCTTTGGAGAAACAAAGGGAAGAAGAAGCAGCCCTTGCTCGATCGTATCCTCTCACACAATTGCTTGCCCAAGAGATAGAAAATGATAAAGAATCATGACTTGAAAGAGGAAACAAGCATTTGGAGGAAAAATTAGACAAGGAAAACAAAGACTTGGATTTGCAAAGGAAGATGACCAGACGTTACAAGAAATTGAATCAATTTGCCTGAAGAAAACTCAAGATTGCCCAAGAAAAGCTTAAAACTGCCCAAAGGAGGTGCCCAATGAAAAAAGGGGAAAAGGACATATCTAGGTTTGGAATCTTGGCTTTACATTCCTTGCATGCTTCTAGGAACCCATAAGGGGTTTTCTCACCAAAATTGAACACTTTTCAACAAGATCTTGTTTTTTGTGATTTTTGGGCCTAATTGCATAAATTCATGGGCGCTTCCATTTTTTCTTGGAGCATCATCGGTTGATGGAAGTTACATATTTGGATGAATTAAATTTAAGGGAGTATACTAAAAAATTTTCAGAACAAATGAAGTTGTTTTGGTCCCTCAAAAAGGCCAAAAACAGTCATTTTTCAAAATTCTGCCCCTTAGATCAGCAGGTGCTATGCTCCTAAGTTTTTTCACTCATTTCACTTTTTGAATGACTTCCTGGAATTATTTTGGAAGAAATCAATTAGTTCCAGAAAGTAGACATCTGGGGCTTTCTAACGAGCTATCACGGGCCTCGTTTGGACATCAGGAAGTCCCTAAACAATCCTCTGCAAAACAAACTTTGTTCTGGTGCTACGCTCCTGTAGGATATTGCTGAAAAGGAAGTTTTCTAAAGGTGGCCATCCTAGATATTTTTTGAAGATATTTTGTGCCTTGGGCTTTGCAAAGCCTCAAGGACAAAATTCGATATTTGTTTTTGGCCAATGGCATTCTAGTTGCTCTAGGTGGGTTTCCTCCTCTTGGGCATATATAATCAAAGAGGATTCATTGTAACCAGAGGTAGAACTTGATGTTATAGAGAGAAATACATAGCATTATGAGCTTTGAAGAAATACTTGTCTTATGAAGTGGATGATCTCTTGCTTGACTTTGATGGTGGAGGAGGATTGTATGTAGGATTCCATGGCTTGGTGAATGGTATTGTGTTCCTTATCTGTTATGTTTTCTTAGTTTCTCATACATGTTTTCATGCTTCTTGCTTTTTTTATTTCAGTAAATAATAATTTTGAGATATTCCCATGGAGGCACCTCAAATTTCCTGATTCATTGTAGCTTAAATGTTTTCATCTTTCTTGGTTATGTCAAAGAATTCTTAATTGCTCTTTGGTACCCTAAGAACTTGTTATCAATTTCATTAATGGTTATAATGTATGTTGTCTAGTATGATTCATGGTATGCCCTGCTTACTCATAGCTAATCAAAACTCCATTTCTAAAATCTCTCTCTGAATTATTGGTTGTTTTAGTTAAGTCAAAGAGGTCTTGTTTCGATCTTGCCCTTTGTCCATGCTTTGCAGTCTTATTTCAAAGCTCCCAATAGCTCAAGATATGATGTTTAGGAGTTCCCTCTTCATAGATTGAGTTGTTTGTTTATATTATCTGTTTTCTTAAAAGTCTGAAGGTGATTTTCCCAAAGTTAGAGGGTCTTATACTTCTATGCATCATTGGATTGTTTATTTTCTGCATCTATCGTTTGAGTTTCATTCATAGAGATTAATGGTTAGCCCTAACTCATGAATGCTTGCTGTTTAACTATTTATGCTTAAAATCTCTTTGTCTTTCACAAACTTAATGTCCATCTCATTTCACTTTCACCCAAAGAATCCATTTATCTCGACCAAATCGGCCCTGCAGTAATACCTTGCCTATCATTGAGACAGTCTCAACCTTTTCGACCCCATAGCCTAGTTGATCTGATGAACTTTTTATCTATTTTCACTTTGGATTAGTTCCCCTCAAAAAACCCAAAACAAACCAAAACATACTTAACAACTAGCCTAAAATCAAATATATAGAGGCAAACAAGTTTACATCCTTTGCATAATAGAGAGAGCCCTCTCTGAGTCTAGGAAGGTTAGGTCCTAGGGCTCCAAAGCTTGGTCTGATGTTGCCCTATCATTTGGTTTACCAATCTGCCAAATTATGGGAATATAAAATAATGGCGATCACGGTGGGACCTTGAGTCAAAACATCCTAGGTATCCCTTAGGAACTCTCAAAGTCTCAGTCAAGCTTAGAAAACTTAAGTGTTGCCCGAAGAGTATAAACTAGCTCTTTCACCATCTTAGCAAAATGATGATTCAGTTAGAGGACACTCTTACAAAGCTTAGGGCTACATATAGAAACTCAGAACACCCCAAAACATCCTTATATTGGTTTTTTTTTTAGTATTGGTGGTGGACTATACACATATACCCTCAAAACAACTAAAAACATCCATCGGGCGACTCCACTAGCCTCCAGTAGGCCTATTACTCTACTAGTCCTTATAAAATTCCCTGGGAATGCATTGTTCAATCCCAATCATGCTGATGGTGGAAAACAAAGTTCAAATATTGCACCTGGTGACTCTACAACCCTCATTAGACCAAAAGACTCCACTGGAAGAGAATTCTAAATTGGTTGAAAAGATTCAGTGACCTTTTCTCATTTACAAACATGGATCCAAGGATACAAAAGAGATATGCTCCAATGAATAGAAATCATATCCCATGATTCCCACACAAAATGCCTCAAATAGATTAGATAAAAAATTTGCCTATATTTCAAAATGAAAAATTTCATGACCCCTTGTTACATCTCATCAAATTTCATATACATGTATGGAGGTTAAAGGTTGAATGGAATGAGGATTGCCTCATGAAAATGTTCATGGGGACATTAGAAGGAAAGGCAAGAGAATTTTATGAAGGCCTAGACCCTGGCACCTTGTTTTCTTTGAAGGATTTCCACAAGGTATTCTATGAACACTATAAAAAATATTGTCCATCTCTGTCATTAGCTGAAAATTTCTTTGAACAATCCAAAGACCTCATTCAATACCTTGTGAACATTGATGAAGATTTAGGAAATTGGCATCCTGAAGACCTACTAGAGGAAATTCATGAATTTCATACTCAAAATAACTATCATGACAGCCAAGAAGAGTGGATTGAAGATCAAATCCATCAAGAAGTAGGAGAAAACCCACAGTCTCTCTCTGAAGACACAAGTGATGATTCATCACCCCTACTAGATGAGGCTCAAGAAGATATCCAACCTCATAATCAGTCTTCTCTAGAGAAGGAAAACAATTGCTGTCCAATCCAAAGAAAATAGAAAATGCCTCCTCCTTTAACTAAATAAGAGACAGATTAGATGTTGAGAGTAAAACTAGCCTCTGAATCTTTATATAAGGAAAATATTCCTGTTTTTACCATTCCTACCTTACCTACTAAAGAAATTTCTCATAAAGAAACAATGGAACAAATTGTTGTTGAGGTTGTAATACCTCCTCAAGAAGACATTCATCCTTGTGAGCAGTCACAAAAGGAAGAGAAACATAATAGTTCCATCGAGAGAAAGAGAAAGACACCACCCCTTTTAACAAAAGAAGAAAGCAATGAAATCCTAAGCATACAGCTAACATCCAATTTTTTTTGTAAAGAAGATATTTTTATGTGTTCTACTGCTAACTTATCTACTAATGTATTTTCTCATACTGAAAGTACAGAACAGATTGATGTTGATACTAGAATATCTTCTCAAGAAGACCTCGTGCCAAAGAATGGTCCTACTCATCAGGACAATGGCTCACAAACATAAATCATCTCACTCAATCAGGGCATACCAAGATTGCTTGAAGGTAGCATAACATTGCATTCTAAAGCTGCCAAATCAGATTATCATAAAGAGGGAGAAGAGATTATTTCTCAAAAGAATCCCAAGGTTAGTTAAGTAAAGGAGGGTGTAATCCTAACCAGTTATTATTCGAAGACCCCTTTGCTGTTTCCTTAGAGAAATTTAAAGAGGGAGTAAAACATGCCAAGAATATTTTGTGGCAGAGCTTAAAGAAAATTTGGGGCGCTACTGTTCAGAAGAAGACAAAGTGGGAGTGGCTTGCCAACATACCTAAGAAGTGGAACAAAAAGCAATCATCTAGCCACTTACTTGATTAGCTATGCTGGGAAAAAGAGTTCACCTAATGAATGTACATCATGTGTAAATTTAGATTAGGATATATAGGTGTGAAAAATAAGCTTAGCCTTGTGAGCATCTTTTTAGTTCTAGATTGTTTGAAGAAAAAGTAAAAAATAGAAAATACAAAAATAGTAGAAAAGTGGAAAAGGAGGGAAGTTTTAAAAACAACAAAAAAGCCCCATGTTCAAAAAATAGTCATGTTGAAGTGAGCAAGTCTAAATGCCACTACTAGTGCTCAAAAGATGTCTTGTTCAGTTATCTAGCCTAATCATAACTAGACATGTTTTAAATTGATTGCTGATAAGTTAGTGAAAGAAGTGATAGTCAAATTGTGTAAGCTTTAGTTATCAATTAAAGTAGATTAGGAAAAGATATTGGTTCCACATGCTCAAAAAAGAACCAAAGAGGAAAGAAGGGATGAAAAACAAAATATGTATCCTAGCTCTGATTTTTCTAAATCTCATTTTGTGAGAAAATAATATTTGTGTGTAGCTTGTCTTTTATGCCACAAACACATGAAAAATCAGACTGTCTAATCTTGATTTGGTCATTTTTCAATTTCATGTTTTAGATTAGTGAATGAAATCCTGTCAAACAACTTTAATCTTGACAGTCGATCTAGCGTAGGTAGAGAATCAAAGGAGTTCATCAGTTTAATCTGAACTCCCGGAGGATATAAGTGTAGAATTATATAGTTTTTCTTTTTTCAAAAATATCATGTAAAAGGGTTGCTAGTCCAAATGCACCTAAAGAAGAAAAAATTCTAGGAAATAATAGCTGGGTAGGTAGAGATGACATTGATGCTAATCATGCTGTAAATTTTTTCAGAAAAGCATCATTTTCAGAAATAGCATCAAGAAAGAGAGAAATTTGCGCCAATGGATAAGGCACTAGTCTTCACAAGCCAGAGGTCTGCAATTCTGGACACCCCCAGAAAATGAGCTGCCCTCCCCAAATGGAGCCATTGTTAGTCATCAGTATTTTTTTGCATGTTTTGATGACTAGATTCCTTGGTTGAGTTTTCTAGAAGCTAATCTCAATTTGTCAATTTTTCATCTAGAAAACACCTCAAACAAATTTTTGTCTTCCTACCCCTCCCTTTCAACCTGTGATGGGAATGGTCTTCAGTTTTCAAGTCCTATCACAATTCAACAAAACCTTCCCTATCTATAGTTGTCATAAGCTTTGTTTTTATGCTATCAAAGTCCCCTGTTTTCATATAACTCACTGTCCAACATTAGACAAAGTGTCTACCCCTTTCTCACCGATCATTTTGTCATATGATAGCCTACTCATGCCTAAGAAACTATTCAAAATATATGACAAAATCTGTAGGTCTAGGTGGTGGTGTTTATGGAAAATTCCTGGACAAAATTGTCTTAAACCAAAAACCCTGTGTCTAGTACCAGTCAGCTATAAATTTCTTCCTATTCTGCAAAACAACACACTGATTTAGCCTTAGGTCATACACCACTAACAGGTTACTTTTTTTCATTATTAGCAAAGCTCAGAAATATTCATTCTAGGAAAAGAGCAAGATTCTAAAAGTTTCATGAATGAAAGAAAGTGGACATTTCAAGCCTGATTTTATGACACATTGCTAAGTTCCCAGGAAATCAAAGATCATCTACCAAGTGCATATCTGCAGGGATGTGTTCAATAATGACATTGTGCAAGTAAGAGCAAAAGAACAAATCCAAACATGTCTCTCATGCTGAAGTAGTTTTCCATCATGAATCAGATGAAGTGCAGTAAGTGAGGGTCTACGTGGTTTCAAATCCAATAGGTGCCTGAAGAAAATGATAATTCATCAAGACAAATGAATACAAAGGACTAAATGATGCTTATCATCAGTACTCCATGATTAACTCCAAAGGTATTGCTGCATAAGTTCTTAGAAGGGTTACCCAACCTTACAAGTTTCTCTGTTTTAATAAAGAAGACAGTCTTTGACAGAATGAGCTTTAAAGCAATTTAGGCATCATAGGGAAGGAGTAAGAAGGAAATCTACTTCTTATATCTTACCATGAACCTGGACTTTGAAAGGCAGTCAAAGATAAATTCACTACACCTTATGGAAACACAGTCAAGGGTAAAAGAGTTATTTCAAATATGCATAGCAGTGAGCACTCACCATTTACAAAGCACATTATTTACTCCTAAAGTTACACAGTGTTGTTATGCAAAAGAGATATACATTACAGACAGGTCCTCATAAAGCAAGAAGAAAATATGTTCAAATGATTTCATCAATGATAAATGCCAAAGATTCACTTTTGTCTTCTATTTTGTATTTTTCAAACAAACAGATAGAGCGTACAGTGTTGAGTTGAATGAAGTTTCATAATTCGAAGGCCTCCTTCATCATAAGCAAAGGGCCCAACAATGGTTTTGAGTGACCTGAGTGGTTACATTTGCATAGGACCTCCTTCATGATAAGTAGAGGGCCCACAGATAGCGTGTTCAAAGGCATTCTTCAATGGATAAATAGGGATGAAGACAATAAATTTAAAAGGCCTCCTTCAATCAGGCAGAGGGCATAAAACAGTTGGTTTAGACATAACTTCCTTCAAAAAGGGGCAAAGTCCACTTTCCATCATTTAAAAAGAGAAAAGTGTCTAATCATCAAGAAAGGAGGGAAAACAACCATTCAAAGCATTCCAAAAATAGCTTTAAAGCCCTCAAGGAACGTTATCTTATGTCATTTTGCAAACTGGCAGAGGCGAGAACCATTTCTTGAACCCTGAGATAGTTATTGTGTAAATTTTTTAAGACGCGACGTGCCTGGATTTGGACGCGATGCCCCTGTAGTCACCCTCTGAAGGTTTTTTTCACATGGCATGATGCACCTATAGGATAGCGCAACACGCCTGGAAGAGTGCCTGATGCCCTCGACAGTTTTTACAGGCACCCGACCCGACACACAACAATGTGTAGGTGCTACGCGCTTGTGCACAGGAGCATAGCACCTCTCAAGAGGCCTCCAAATTGCCAAGATTTCAGATTTTTACTCAGGTTTTGGTTTTTTCAAACACAACAAAAGATTTTCAAGGTATTTCCTTGCTATCTTCATCTTAGTTTTCAGTCTTAAAGATATTTTGAAATCAAATTTCAAGGATAAGAAAAAACAGTTTTAGAAGGAGACGACCTATTTGTTGGAAAAGCCCTGTTTGCAGAGTAAGAAGCAAAAAACAAAAAAGATATTTTTTAAGAAGGGATCTATTTTCAGTTCATTTGAAAGACCTGTTTTGATAAAGAGAGTGAAGGAAAGTCTAAACAACTATGCCTGCAAAGAAGGTCAACAGAGGTGGGTATCATAACCGGTTTGAGGCCACTACAACTCAGGAGATAAATGATTCCCCTTCAGCCCTTTTCAATGTTCATGAGGTAGGGTGCCTTGATTTTTGCCAAAGAGTCCAAGAAGTCACAAATCACCCTCCCTTGACATAGTTGTTTGCCCTAATACTGCAAGGAGAACATGTTCACATAGCAGGCCTTGATTTTGTGCTCACCACCAAATTAGTGTCAAAGGGAACCAAGATCCCTATTTTGGTGAGAAATGGTTCAAACAAGCCTATTTGGACCTAGAACACTACAAGCCCTTCTTGAAACCAGCTTACCAAAATGAATGCAAGGCTATCTTCCCCTTTTCTCATCTATTGAACAGTTATGCGCCCCTTATGTAAACCATCATGAAATATTTCACATGTGAGGGGATATATTCTCAAGTTTATTCCTATCATGTCAGAATTCTGATGCATTTCACTTAGACTCAGCTGCTGAATATCCCTTTCTTCCTCTGCAAGAGCATAGACAAGATGTCCTCCTTTGTCCAAAAGAGACCTCCCGCTCAGCAAAAATCTAGTCTTTTTCATCATTCTGTCATCAAAATCATCATCCTTCACCAGCTTGAACAGAAAGAAGTTTCTTGGGAGAATTTCATTTCTCATCCAGATTTTACTACTGCCTCTTCATCTCATGGCCCATCTCATGTGTCCTCCTCACCCTCCATTCACTATGTCTCCCCTTCATCTAGTCAATCTACCCCTCAAAAGCAAACATCGCCCATGATTGATAGTGAAAATGAAGAGTGTAGTGAAAGCAAACAAGAAGGTAGTAATGATGAAGAACAAAGCAACCCTTAGCAGAGCAATGAAAATGAACAAAATGATACTCAGCATATTAGTGATGATGAGGAACAAACTAAAGAGCAGCAGAGTAGTGATGATGAAGAACAAACTGAAGAGAAACAGAGTAGTGATGATGAGAAACAAAGGGAAGAGGCTAAGCAAAGCAGTCATGAGAAATAGAGTGACAGTCATCATGAAAGCAATCAAAGAGATAGTAAGCATAGTGACAATAAGCAAGACAGTGAGCATGATGGAAGTCCTCATACAAAAAATGAAGGCAGTCCACAACAAACTCAAGACAGTGAAAGAGCAGAGGGTGATAGTAAGGTTGGCAGCCTAGAACAATTTCAAAACAGTAAGGGAGGTGAAAACATACAAAAAATAGATGAAGACAGTCATGATGAAGGAAGCCCTCAACAAATTCAAAACAGTGAGGAGGGTAAAAAAGGCAGTCCTAAGGACGGGCATGATAAAATTAGATGCAATGAACAAGACAAACCTAAAGAAGAACATGAAAACAATGAACAGTGCAGCAAAGTAGGTGGTGAAAGAGGTAGCAATCTAAAGGATCAAGTTGAACAAATGCTAGTGATGAAACCTCCTCTCTCTTCTCCTCAACACATCCAAGAACATGTGCTTGCTGCCTCTACTTGTCAAGGGGCCATGATTCATTCCTCAAAGGCACCAAAGGATAAAAACACCAAATCTGCAAAGAAGAAAAACACTTAAGCAGTTACTAGTAATGTCACTAGGGTGCTAAGGAGTAGAGGCAAACTTCCTAAGAAGAGTATTGTTGAATTGCCAAAGAGAACAAGATCAAAGTAGTCTATCCAAACCAAGGGCAAAGAAAAAGTTGAACAACAGGAGAGTAGCCATGAGCATGAAAAGGAATTTGACATCATACAAATAGACAGTGATGCTAAAGATGATGAAGCCAGAATCCTTAGGTCACTTTTGTAAAACAGAGAAGCCCAAATCCAGGACTTAGAAACTGATCTAGAAAGGTTGAAGGGCCTCATACACTTACTACAAATGCAAAATAGACAGATGAGTAGGCAAAGGGAAATCTACGAGGCTCGAGCATTCAAATACCAAAGGGAAGCATACAAAGCACAAGTCAATCTTGAAGAGTATATGGGCGAATTTGATGATATTGAGGAAGAAGAGCAACCAGTAAGAAAAAGGCCTAGGACTATGGGTCTTAGGAAAGCTTTGGAGAAATAAAGGGAAGAAGAAGCATCCCTTGCTCGATCGTATCCTCTCACACAATTGCTTTCCCAAGGGATAGAAAATGATAAAGAATCATGGCTTGAAAAAGCAAACAAGCATTTAGAGGACAAATTAGACAAGGCAAACAAAGACTTGGGTTTGTAAAGGAAAATGACCAGGCATTACAAGATATTGAATTAATTTGCCTGAAGAAAACTAAAGATTGCCCAAGAAAAGCTCAAAACGGCCCAAAGGAGGTGCCCAATGAAAAAAAGGGGAAAATGACATATCTAGGCTTGGAATCTTGGCTTCAACTTCTTTGCATGCTTCTAGGAACCCATAAGGGGTTTGCTTACCGAAATTGAGCAATTTTCTACATGATCTTATTTTTTGTGATTTTCGGGCTTAATTGCATAAATTCATGGGCGCTGTCATTTTTCCTTGGAGCATCATCAGTTGATGGAAGTTACATATTTGGATGCATTAAATTTGAGGGAGTATACTCATAAATTTTCAGAACAAATGTAGCTGTTTTGGTTCCTCAAAAAGGCTAAAAACAGTTATTTTTCAACATTCTGCCCCTTATATCAGCAGGTGCTATACTCCTAGGTTTTTTCACTAATTCCAATTTTTTTACAGACTTCCTAGCATCAGTTTGGAAAAACTCAAGTATTTCCAGAAACTAAACATCCGGGGCTTTCCAACAAGCCATCACGGGCCTCGTTTCGACATCGGGATTCCCTCAAAACTCCTCTGCAAAACAGACTTTTTTATGGTGCTACACTCCTGTAGGATATTGCTGAAAAGGTAGTTTTCTAAAGGTGGCCATCCAAATGTGCGTTAAGATATTTTTAACTCTATGTCAGTTATTAAAAGTCAATTTTCTTACTATTGTTAGCTTAAATAGGTATTTTTTGAAGATGTTTTGTGCCTTGAGATTTTCTAAGCCTCAAGGACAAAATTAGATATTTTTTTTTGGCCAATGGCCTTCTAGTTGCTCTAGGTGGGTTTCCTCGTCTTGGGCCTATATAATCAAAGAAGATTAATTGTAACCAGAGACAGAACTTGATGTTATAGAGAGAAATACATAGCATTATGAGCTTTGAAGAAATACTTGTCTTATGAAGTGAATGATCTCTTGCTTGACTTTGATGGTGGAGGAGGATTGTATGTAGGATTCCATGGCTTGGTGAATGGTATTGTGTTCTTTATCTTAATGTTTTCTTAGTTTATCATACATGTTTTCATGCTTCTTGCTTGCTGAAGGTCAGTAAAGAATAAGTCTGAGATATGCCCATGGAGACACCTCAAATTTCTTGATTCATTGTTGCTTAAATGTTTTCATCTTTCTTGGTTATGTCAAAGAATTCTTAGTTGTTCTTTGGTACCCTAATAACTTGTTATCAGTCTCATTAATGGTTATTATGTATGCTGTCTAGTATGATTCACGGTATGCCCTGATTACTCATAGCTAATCAAAACTCGTTTTCTGAAATCTCTCTCTGAATTATTGGTTGTTTTAGTTAAGTCAAAGAAGTCTTGTTTCGATCTTGCCCTTTGTCTATGCTTTGCAGTCTTATTTCAAAGTTCCTGATAGCTCAAGATATAATGTTTAGGAGTTCCCTTTTCATAGATTGAGTTGTTTGTTTATCTTATTTGTTTTCCCAAAAGTCTGAAGGTGATTTTCCCAAAGTTAGAGGGTCTTATACTTCTATGTATCACTGGATTGTTTATTTTCAACATCTATCAATTTGAGTTTCATTCATGGAGATTAATGGTCAACCCTAACTCATGAATGCTTGTTCTTTAACTATTTATGCTTAAAATATTTTTGTCTTTCACAAACTTAATGTCCATCTCATTTCACTTTCACCCAAAGAATCCATTTATCTCGACCAAATCGGCCCTGGAGTAATACCTTATCCATCATTCAGACAGTCTCGACCTTTTCGACCCCATAGCCTAGTTGATCTCACAAAATTTTTATCTATATTCCCTTTTGATCAATTCCCCTAAAAAAACCCAAAACAAACCAAAACATACTTAACAACTAGCCTAAAATCAAATATACAAAAGCAAACAAGTTTACATCCTTTTCATAATAGAGAGAGCTCTCTCTGAGTCCAGGAAGGCTAGGTCCTAGGGCTCCAAAGCTGGGTCTGATGTTGCCCTGTCATTTGATTTACCAATGTGCCAAATTATGGGACTATAACACTTTGAAGATTATTTTCTAAATAAAATGTATTTAAAAATGAAACATAACTAAAGATAAAATGATATAAACTTTAGTTACTCATAAATAAATATGCAAAAAAATTAAAATAATGGAAATAACTGAATATAAACTTCAGTTAATATCCAAACGTGAAAAATAACTGAAGATAAAATGAACATCAACCTTAGTTACTAATAATTAAGTATATGAAATAATAAAAATAATTGAATATAGTTAATCAAATATCCAAAATTAAAAATAACTGAAGAGTAGATGAATATAACTTCATAAAAAAATAATCTATATCTAGTTAAAAAAAAACACGATGTTAGTTTGTGACTTAAGTGGCAACGAAAAAGTAGGCTCCGAAACATGGAAGTGGAGTGCCGACTACTCCACACATTGCATGGAATTAGAGTGTGCGGCTATTCCTTTAAATATTCCAAACCTTCTATTTACATAATTCATCCAAACCGTTGCAGTGCTCAACACATCAAGAAACGTGATTTAACTGTGCTATCAACACACGCAAGAGATGATGATGTAGTTAGATTGGGAATGAAGATGGCTCAGAAACAAATCTAATTTCTTACAACTATGATAAATGACATAAGTATCATCAACAAACCTCTTTCACCTTTTAGGGTGAAATTGAACTGAGGCTAAGCCTTTTTTTTTTTTGTGAATTTCGTAGGGCCTTCTATTTTCTATTTATATTGACCAAGCAAGTTACAGAAATATAATAACGGTCGATGGCCTCAACCTGCTCGGAGGAAACCAGGTCAGTTGGCCATCTCAGTGCATTGAAAGCAAACCAAAATTGGAAAGTTTTCATCCGTCTGTGTGCATCATCTGCTAGCTGTTCTATATCATACTGTTCTATTTGCAGAAAATAAAAACTAAGTTTATACAAAATTATATATTTCATAATCCATCATAAAAGGAATCATTAAGCATCTGAGGAGGAGACTGGAGCAGGGTCTTTCGCAGAAGGCCTTGGCATGTCCACTTGCTGGGTTTGCTAAAGCTGCTTTTCTATACGATCATCAACTTTGCTAATACGATCAGCTGCCTGGTACTGGGTGATTTTAATGTGGTAGAGATGGTTTTTCATATCTTGAAGTATGTCCTTCAGGCTGGTGTCTATGTTTAGCTGCTCTTGGTGAACCTGAGCTGGGGGAAAACTCTGCATGGCCTTTGCAAGAAGGCATTTCAGGATCCAATAAGTGTGGATTGTTCGATGAAATGACGTAAGATGGCCTCTGGTATTGCCAGGGTCAGTGATAAAATCCAAGATTTGAGTTTCAGCGTCCAAGTCTTCAGGATCTGTTTGTATTTCCTTTTCCCAACCACGAATTTCCTAGCGAATCATGGAAGAGTTTCCTATGACATAGCTGGCTTCCAGGTCCTCTAGAATCTCCTGGTTCGACTTCCTACCACGCTTCTTGGAGGTGTACTCAGTTTCAGTCTTTTGCTTCCCTTTGGCAGTTTGGGTTGAGGAACGTCTCTTCCCCATGTCGCGTAAGAACCTGGTGTACAAGACAGACATGCAGTAGTACACATGAAGGATGAAATCAGCATAAAGGAACCTCAAAATTTTCAGCCCCTTATCTTATTTGTTATGGTTACAAAGTAATTTAAAGGCCTGGAATTGATGGGGCCTAGCAATGCCACAGCACATGCAGGCTGTATGCAGTGCTGTGATACAGAATACAAAGAAACATTTTGCTCGACACGACTGCCCTAACCTTTCTGCAAGGTGTAAAAGAATCAACTGGAATGGACCTTTTGATCGACAATTAGTTAAAGAAAAACTCCAAAGAGAAGGAGGCCAACTACAACCCATACTACAGGAAGAATGCACCAATGAGAGTGAAAGCAGACAATGAGATCCTGCAGCGAAATGAAACCAACAATAACCCGACTTCCTTAACCTTTCTGCAAGGTGTAACAGAATCGACTGGAGCAGACCAGTTAACAGACAATTAGGAAAATAAGAACTCCCGAAACAAGGAATCTCACTACAACCCAGACTACAGGGATAATTTAACAACAGGAGCGAAGGCAGACATTGAATTCCGGCAGTGAATTGTATCCAGCACACCTTGTAAACTAAACACCATCGCGATTTCGTTAGGGTATAAAACACAATCATCATAACGCTGGATGCAGGATTATATGGTTTGCATACAAGGGAATTAAGCATATAAAGCAGATAGCAGGGGTCTTGGAAGCAAGGGAGAACCTCTTGCAGTGGAGGAACAGAGGAAAAGACCAATAAAAGAATTTGTGCTACCCTTTTAAACAGCAAGGAGACTGAAACCACAGCGTTACTAACCATTAAAGCTAGAAAAAGGCTGGATACATACCACCACCTGTTCGAATGGACTGTGCCCGGCGCCCTCCACTGAATCCTCCAAGCTCTTGCATGCAATGACCGATGCGTGCAAGAATGAAGGCTAGGAGGTGGCCAACTTACCATTTTTGAAACTTTCCTCCGGCGTTCTGACAGCACAGGCTATCCACCTTGCGTACTCATCAAGGATCGGATGTTATCGTACTGCAGAGAGGTGGAGTTACAGTTTGGCATGATGAGAGGTGATTGTTATAAGGACGCACAAACTGCCACCTTACCGTGGCTCATAAATGCGCTCGGACAGGTGTACACCCCAATCGGGGGGAGGCTAAGGCCTTGGTCTCAAAATTTTCTATAAAGAAGTTAGCAACTATAGGGCAAGTGGGGAACCCATCACAACACCACAAGTTTGCTCATAGAACTCACTTTGGAAACTAATTTCGCAGTGTCAAAGTTTGAAATCCCATTTATAACACCAATAACTTCTTGGATGGAATTTTAGTAAATAAAGAAACAACGTAAAAATTTACTAACAACTCTCCATGCTCCAACCTAATATACTTCCATTCTTATTAAAACAATTAAAATTATATATTAATAAATTAAATATACATTAATAATTTATAAAAAAATAATATACAAATTACAAAATGCCTAATTACATTATTGAATTTTTTTTTTAATTTTTAAATTCATTATAGAAAATTATAAATAATTTAATGTAGGTACAAAATAGTCAATATAATAAATGGACAAAATAGTGGAATTTGTGTCCACATATCAAAGTATAATAATTGGAAGATGAAAAACCTTTTTTTAAATGAACACTCAAATTAGATTTGGTCAAAATTAAAATTAAAATTAGTAATTAATTGATATCACCAAATTCATTTAAGATATATATTTTTTTAAATATAGGGGCTGATTTTTGTCTTGCTTTAATGATTTCTTCTAATAATTTTCTGTTTTGAATTATTTTTACTATTTGTTACATATTTTTTTTTTCTCTTAATATTTTCTCAAATTATGATAAAATAAGATTATTACACATAAACTAGTAGTAATAGTAATAATGTAGAACCATAAAATTAATTTCTAACTTAAAAATATGTAAAAATAAAAATATCTGAAGAGAAATTGAAGAAATTGAATCTGACAAAATGAATAAAGATATGGCTACTAGTCATCAAGTATCTAAAAATTAAAAATATCTAAAATTAAAATGAATCTGTACTTAAACAGCACCATCTCATATGACTTACGTGGCGACGAAATCGAGATAGGCGAAGCCTCTCACTGGAGTGCGAACTGATCCACACATTGCGTGGAACTAGAGTGTTCTCGGAGAGTCGCGAAATTCCGGACAACCAGAAACTCCTTACAACAGGAAACTCTATTCATGACATGGAGAATCGCATAAAGGAAACGCGTTCAGGACATCAAGAATTGCATAATTCATTCTAACTCTTGCTGTGCTTAGTATATCAAGAAGGTGCCGTAACTGTGCTATAAAAGTGGAGCAGCAGAAGCAGTAAATATTGTGTTCACCATTTCCATCATATGTGACTTCAACTTTCATGGACACATTATTTACATTGTGATCACATTATTTACTTTGCATATTATACAATGGAAATTCAACATTTGCAATGCAATTCTAGATTAATGCACCGGGGTCAAGTTATCGTGGAACCCGTAAAAGTATTCCTCTCCACAAAAAGTGTGAATCATCCTCAATTCTAGCAAAATATATTTGTGATTCTCAGGGTTTGCATACTACATGTTTACAAGCAAAGGTTAATGCACACAAACAATGAATTTAATATTTTCTATGAATTGAATTTTCATTCATGTTTTTTTAAAGTTTTTGAAATGTTAATAATATTGTTGTGTTTTATATTTATTAAAAATTTACTGGATAGATTTTAAAATTTAAAAGTTTCAAAATTAAAATTTAGATGATTAAAATTATAGTATGGTTTTGGATAAGATGATTTTCTAAATTAAAATTATTAATAAAATATATTTGAGAAAATATTTCAAATTTGAAAAAAATTATGATAATCTTTTTAATATTGTTATATAAATTAAATGATTGATAAATGAAAATATTACATCTTATTAAAAAAAATCATAATGATTAATTAAATTATAATTTATTTCAATTTATTTTTATTATTAATAATATTAATTACAACAAAATTAATTATGTTATGTGTTTTTGGATAATAAAGATTTAACCTCCACACAATATTCTAGTCCTAATAGAATTATTTATTTTAGAGTAAAACTTTTACAATTTTAATTTAATTATAAAAATTTAATGGAATTATTTATTTTAGAGTAAAACTTTTACAATTTTAATTTAATTATAAATTTTTTATTAATGGATGATAAAGATTTAAACTCTATCAAATAGTTTATAATATTTTTAATAGTAGTTACAAATCAAAGATTGAGATTTATTTCAGAAGTAGTTATACCTTTTCATTTTTAATTAAATTGATTAATTAAAAAACTATGTCATATGAACATGATTTATGGTTTTTTGAGCCTGTGGTATTACTAAGCCATTGTATTGTTCCATGGTTTTGTAGCAAAGCCTATTTATAGGTTAATAATATCCATATTTTTGACATAAGTCTCAATCTCTAATTTGTGACATCAAATATTCTATAGTCTATAATATTACCATGGATTATGAGGTGGATGGGAGCCTTCCTTTCCTTGATGTTCTTATCTGTAGGAAAGATGATGGTTCTTTCTCTCATCAGGTTTTTCGTAAAAAAACCCATACTAAGCAATATCTTCGAGCTGATTCTCATCATTTCCCTGCTCAAAAGTTAGGTGTTCTCAACACCTTAGCCACTAGGGCATTGAGAATCTCGGATGAGTCTCACTTCGAGGGAGAAAAGACCCATCTTCTTGATGTTTTTTGTTCTAATGGTTATAGTAAGTCACAAGGACTTAAAGCTTTTCTTAAAGCTGAAAGAGGTTCCTTGGTTAAAAATAAAAATCCTGATCAATGGTCCTGCAATGTTAGGCTTCCTTTCATTCAGGGTACCACTGATAAGATTGCTAGAATCCTTAGGAAGCATAAGGTTTCCTCTTCCTTCAAACCCCTTAACACGATTCGCAGCTCTCTTAACTCAGTTAAAGATCCTGTGAACCCTAAGGATAAAAAAGGGGTCTATCTTATTCCTTGTTCATGTGGGACACCTTACATTGGTGAAATGGGTAGGTCCATTAACCAAAGGATTTGTGAACATGCAGCTGACCTTAGACATGGCAGGTCCCGCACCTCTGCCCTAGCTGAACATGTGGAAAAAACTAACCATCATATATGTATCGAAGAGGCTAAGGTCTTAGCCAGAATTGATCAATTTCATCATCGTAAGTTAAGAGAGGCCCTTGAAATTGAAAAAAGGCCCATAAATCTCAATAGAGATGACGGTTGGAATATAAGCAGGTGTTGGATCCCTGCCTTATATTCTTAATCCTCTTCTCTTTTTTTAATTTTTAATTTTTAATTTTTACTTTTTATTTTTAAATTTTTTTTTTATTTTTTATTTTTTATTTTTTTATTATTATTTTTTTTTTAAATATTTTTCTTTATCTATATATATATATTTATATATATTGATTATATAATTATAATAATATAATATTTAAATTTTGAATAATCAATTAACTTTATTCTTTTATATTTTTTATTTTTTAAGATAGAATTTCAATATAATAATATTATTCTTTTATTTATTTTTAATTTTTTAAGATAGAATTTTAATACAATAATTTTAATTAAATAATATTTGTTTTTGAAAATTCGATTAACGATATTAATAAAAATAAAATTTGCTATTATTTTGAATATTCAAACTAGCGGTTTCAATTTGTAATTAAATTTGTAAATTAAGGGAACTGTTTTATTTCTAGTTTTATATTTATTATTATTATTATTTAATTATTTAATTGTTTATTCATTTTATTTTTAAAGATTTACAATAAAATAATGTATAATAATCAATTAAAAAATAATAAATAAATAAATAAATATAAATTAAAAATAATAATAGTAATAATAATAATAAATAAAATTAAATTAAATAATTAAACTATAAAATTGAAATTTATTTTTATTTATAAAAAAAAATTTAATTTGACTTTTAATTTAAATATTCAAACTAGCCGTTTTTTATTTTTTTTAATTATTGAACTAACCGTTTTATAGTCAAACTAGTTGATTTTAACGGTTTTCTTTCCTCTCCTACATCTATTTAAACTTAACCACTGATCTGATCTCTCACCTAGTCCTGATGATGAACCACACTGGTTGGTTCGAAACGCGTCGACTTTGTTCATGATAATGTGATTTTTACCGAAAGATTTCTTCCTAATATTACATGAGGTTAAATCCCTACCATCCACCAAACAACTATTCATAATTAACCCAATACCCATCAACTTATTTGAATGTATTTAAATTCAAATTTATTTAAATACACTTTCAACCATATCAATATTCTCAAGGTAAGATCAAAGTCAAGATAAATAAACTTTCAACAAGATCATATTATGGGATAAAACATTCTAAAGTATTCATAATAGTTATACATTATTATAAATATTAATATATTAATATTACATACACCCATAGTTCATGGATTTTTTTCCATTCCAACTTCAAGCTATTAAAAAGAAAACATCTGATTTGTACGTGCTAGGATTGTTAGGCTTTATGTTCAATCTATTGAATCAGTATTTGAAACACTGCATTCTAAAACAAAATCAATTCGAAAAGAAAATTCATTACCAACTTAGATATTACTAAGATTAATAATACTTATTAGATTTTTCGTCTAGCCAAAATAGTGAATATCTTCACAATTCTCAACACTTTCTTCATTCAAATCTACCTCTAACTCAAAGTCCAAATCCATTTTCTGAATGAGGCCTAAATCCACATAAGGTCCCCACTATTTTTTCATGATTGTCAACATTTTCTTCATTCAAATCTACTTCTAAATCAAAGTCCAAATCAATGGTGTGAACAAGGTATCAATCCACATAGAGTCCCCACTTTGTTTGATAGTCTTTCAGATTTGGAGGGAGCCTAAGGTCATGACTGAAAGAAGAGAAATGTGAAATCCCTATAGCAATGTGAAACCATTTGTCACGACACGCCCAACTTCTGCTTTTCCTACTGATGCAGGAGCATCTGCTCTAAGCCAAAAGTCCAAGAAGAAATTAGACCTTAGGGTCTTGACATTTGTCCAAGGAGGAACTATTGTAAAGAGACATTGTAAAACTCATGTAAAAAGTATTTTATTTCTTAGTGAGCATTGATAGGGAATATGCTTAGTCGTTAGGTGTCAATGAGTGTTGAGTTAATGTAACAAATACCCTTAAGAAATGGGATATTAGAGAGAATATTTGGTGTTTATGCTAGGAAGATAGAAAAATCATAAATTAGGATTTCCTTAGAATAGAAGTGGTTACAAGTTTGCAGGAGTTGATTGAGGGCAGATAAGCTCTGAATTGTATTATAAAATTAAATTGTAAGCTTCGAAAGAGAAGAGGCCAAATCAAACAAAGAAGATTAGGCCAAGAGATAGAGGCGAGAGCTAAGAGACAGAGAGGGTTTTTTTGAAGGGAGAAAGGGCCATGTAACGACACATCAGGCCAAAGATAGAATGTAAACATGTTTTTATTGTATATATATAATTTTTTTATTAATGAGAAACACAATTCATGTGATTTTATTGTGTCTTTGTTACGAGCTCAGTGATCTGTAATGAGCTAATATGGTTTTTGTGCAATAAACCATTATTGTATGAATTATGATAAATGTTAATTGAATGAATAAATTTTTCTGAGTGATAAAGGACTTAATGGCTGGGTAGAATCATGTATGATTCCATTTTTGAGCGAGTAAATGTGTATGCAGGCCGAGAGAAAGAAACAAAGCCAAATTCTGGATTTGGAGAAGTAATGCAGAAAGGTGTTCTATATTCGGGATTGAGATAGTGTGCTAAAGTGTGCAACAACATCAAAGATATGAGATAATGAATAGAAGTTAAAGCTCACAAGGGATTAGTGAAACTAAATATCGAACAAGCTCAGGAAGGATAGCGTGAAGGAAATGAAGATAAAGAGTGGTGGCGGTCAAAGAAATAGGAGAAAAGATTAAGGCAAAAAAGCCTTTAAAAGATTTCCAAAGGAAGGGAATGGACGATGAGTATTAAATCGCAAAGATCTAAGAGAAGATCGACGGTCTAGATTACTTCGCAAGTTAAGTTTGGAAAGTTGCAAAGTGGAAACGTGTTAGGAGGAGGATACAAGCGCACATCGCAATCGACGATCGTTTTATTTACATGTTAAGCCATCGCAAGTTAAATGGTATAAGTTACGATGCGGTGAAGAGGATCCACGTGTCGTCAGGGTCCACACGCATATCGCATGCAATATGGCACAATTAGTTAACGACAGAGGTTAAACACTACGACATGAGAAAGATTATATTTTCCGAAGTGAGAAGTGATAAGTTTTTCCGAAGTATGAAATGGTAAGTTTTGTGGTTTGTGAAGTGGACAAATCAACGTACTTGCTATAAGTTCTAAAATGTGCGATGAAGGTTTGTGATGCGAGATTGCACAAGGAAGAGCCTCGGTAAAGGTGTAGAATATTGTTAAGCGTGAAGCAGTCACGTACAATAAGAGAAAGCAGTTAAAGGTTTAAACGCATAAGTGAAGGATAGGTTTGGGATAAAATGGGTTTTATGAACTTATCTGAATGGGGGAAATTCGAAGTGTATACTCTTTTATGAGTATTAAATCTTGGGAACGGGCATAAAATTTAAGTTTCTGTGTATGTGGGTATTTTGTGGCCTTTTGGCTACATCATTTGGTATCAGAGAGAGGTTAATGAAAAAAGTTGTTATAAATGAAGATTGCAGAGTTAAACTATGTAGAAGACATTTGGTAGCAGAACATAATAGGATTATGTGTGAAATAGAAGGAGAATGCAAGTTTGATTATGGAAGGAAGAGGAGATCAAGCAAATATGCTTTGCAGAAAATTGACAGAGATATTGCAGAAATAGGATATCAGATTTTAAGTTTGAAAAGGAGTACACATACTGAGGTAAAGTATGGAAGAAGATGGGAGTAAGTGATACACTTAAGAAGATATTGCAGAAGCATAAAGAAAGCATAGTGATGGTTTTTTTCTTGTGGAGAATGGAGATTCACTCGAATGTGAAGAGTGGATGGAGACTACTTGTGAAATCATGCAGGTATTATTTTATTCTAATTTGAGTTTTGCAGGATTAAAGACAGATTAAAGATTGATAGTTGCATCTAATGAAGTATCACAGGAAAAGAAAGATCACAGCCTTAAGAGCAGTGATAAGGATTTATGAGTGAAAGAAGAGTGTGCTCAGAGCCAAGTATTTCATTTTTGATTGAAATACAGGAGGAAAGTTATGTTATCAAAAGTACAGATGAGTTGAAGCCTAGAAGGAGTAGAGGAATGCTCAAAGAAAGCTCCAGAGAGGGGAATAGTGGCCAAGTATCGAGGAAAGCTTGGTGAGGTAAGTTGTAGTAGGGCGGAATTGTTATTGCATTGGCTTAAGTATAGCTCATAGTGAGTGAGGAACTCACAGAGATAGAGGAGAAGATGACTATTGATAGTCATAACAGAGGTTCTGAGAGAGACCAAAGTAGAAGAAAAGTGAATAAAGATGTCAAAGAAAATGGAATGGATGAAGGTATGAGAGAGAAAAGGCTGAGATAAGAATGCAATTAAATTTTTTGATGAAGGTGTTTGAGAGGAGTAAAGAAGACCAATGATTTGGTTGGAAAATGAGAAATAAAATTAAGTGGGATAAGCTACAAGAGAAGAGATAACAATGGGTGAATATGTAGTTAATAGAGGAGCTAAGGAAGATTGAGCAGATTATGGATGTTTAATTGAGGACAAAGAAGCTCGAATGAGTTGAGCTACAACAAGACAACATTTATGGAGAATAAAAAGTTTCTTTTGAGTTTAAAGAGGGAGAAATGATGTCTGAAACATCAGTTGAGGCAATTGAGCCTTATGATTTTGAAATTAATAATTTTTGTATGTGTGCAGTTGATGTCAAAGAAGATAAAGAAGAGAGAAATAATTTGATTTTTGAGATAATTAGATCTCATATGGAAGATCATACATATTTAAGAGTAGGTATTGGAAGATCATACTGAAAGTAGAGGAACTTTGGCTCACAATGATGACCAAAAGAAAGAAGAAGTGGAGAAGGATATCAAGAAACCAAGTGAAGTTCTTAAGGGGGTTGATAAGAAGACCATTGAAGATTTTTTGAGTCATGTAGAGGACTTAGAACAACAAGAGGAAGATTTGGTGACTGGATCATCAAAAGAGACCATTGGGTCTTGCGATTTTGAGATTGATAATTTCACTGTGTTTGCAGGTGTTGTAGAAGGAAATCCATCTCTTGGAATTGTCTTGAATGAAGTTGAGAATTATCAAGCAAAGTACGATGATGACTTTCTTTCAGATGAAGATCAAGTTGAGTTATTGCAGCAGAAGGAGTTCATAAGTTCCTTTCTTAGTGAAGAAATTATCTCGAAGGAATATGAGACAATTATGTCTCATATGAAGGAACTTGTTATTGTTGAGGATAGGGAGAAATTGTCTTTCGTGAGTGGCCAAAGGAAGACTCCTGGAAAAATATCTAAAGATGTCACAGAGATAAAATATCAAAATTTTATTCTGATGAAAAATGAAGAAGTAGAGTCACCAAGATATTGGACCTGTGACAAAGAAGGAGATAGTGAGGACTGTATAGAATTTTTGGAAGAAGTTCCAAGTGAGATGAAAAATTTGTGGCATGAGCTAAGTCTTTTGGAGAATATACTAGCAAGTCAGAGAATGAATATTCTGAATGTACAATTGAAATTGATTAAAGGTGAGGCAGGCTTGTCTCATGTAAAAAAGGAATTAGTCTTAGAACTGAAGGAAGCTGAACTGACTACTAGGATTAGTCAAGGAGGTGAAGGAAAATCACTAAAGGTTTTCAAGGAAGAGGAAGAAATATATGATGGAATTGATGAAAAACAGAGTGATGAGGTGTTTGAAAGGAATCATGTAGAAAGTGAATTACTGAACTATTTGCTGGAAGCATCTGAGTATGATGTTTTTATCAAAGATATTGAACATAGGTTGTTTTGAGATGAGATGAAATTTCAGAAGCAATAGGAGGGTAAGGATGTAATGGTGGTAGTAATAATCTAACAACTTCAAAGAGAAGATAAAAAAAATAAAATTAATACAATTGGAAAAGTGAGTACCAGTTAGAAGATAAAATGGACATGGAGATTGAAAAAATGAGAAGGTTGATAGTGAAGGTGTCTCAGAAGAAGACAACAACAAGGAAGAAAAGCAACAACAACAAGAAAAGGACAACAAAATAATGTGACAACATAGCCAGTGGGGCAATGCAACATAAATTATGGAGACCTAGAGAACAACAACAAACAACAACAACAACAACCAAAGATAGATTACAGAATGAAGCATGGGATCCAAGAGGAAAACTATTAAAAACACAAGATTTGGAGATCATTATTATTTTTCACCCGGGGAGTCTGATGCATGAACATCTTCTCTAAGTCAAAAGTCCAAGAAGAAATTAGACCTTAGGGTCTTGACATTTTTCCAAGGAGGAACTATTGTAAAGAGACATTGTAAACTCATGTAAAAAGTATTTTATTTATTAGTGAGAATTGATAGGGAATATGCTTAGTTGTTAGGTGTCAATGAGTGTTGAGACAATGTAAAAAATCCCCTTAATAAATGGGATATTAGAGAGAATATTTGTTGTTTATGCTAAGAAGATAGAAAAAGAGATAGAGGCAAGAGCCAAGAGACAGAGAGGGTTTTGTTGAAGGGAGAATGGGCCATATAACGACATAGTAGGCCAAAGATAGAATGTAAACATATTCTTCTTGTATATGTATAATTTTATTTATTAACGAGAAACATAATTCATGCGATTTTATTTTGTCTTTGTTATGAGCTAAGTGATCTGTAACGATCTAATCTGTTTTCTATGTAATAAACCATTGTTGTATGAATTCTGATAAATGTGAATTGAATGAATAAGTTTTTATGAGTGATAAAGGAACTAATGGCTGGGTAGAATCATGTGTGATTCTACTTTGGAGTGAGTAAATGTGTATGCAGGTCGAGAGAAAGAAACCAAGTCGAATTTTAGATTTTAGAGAAGTAATACAGAAGGGTGTTGTATATTCGGGATTGAGACTACGTGCTAAAGTGTGCGGCAGCATCAATGATATGAGGGAATGAATAGAAGTTAAAGCTCAGGAGGGATTAGCGCAACTAAATACCGAACAAGATTAGGAAGGATAGCATGAAGGAAACAAAGATGCAGAGCCATGTCGACGAAAGAAATAGGAGAAAAGATTACGGCAACAAAGCCTTTAAAATATTTCCAAAGGAAGGGAATGGATGACGAGGATTAAATAGAAAATATCCGAGCGAAGATCGATGGTCTAGATTACTTCGTAAGGTAACTTTAGAAAGCTGCGATGTGGACACGTGTTAGGAGGAGGATACAAGCACACATCACAATCAGCGATCGTTATATTTGCTTGTTAAGCCATCACAAGTTAAATGGTATAATTTGTGAAGCGGTGAAAAGGATGCACGTGTCGGCGGGCTCCACGTGCATATCAAATATCACATGTGATATGACACAATTAGTTAACAACAGAGGTTAAACTCTGTGACATGGAAAATTCTATATTTTCCTAAGTGCGAAGTGATAAGATTTTTGAAGTGTGAAATGGTAAGTTTTGTGCTTTGCGAAGTGGAAAAATCGACGAAATTGCGATAAGTTCTGAAAAGTGCGATGAAGGTTTACGATGCGAAATTGCGCAGGGAAGAGCGTCGGTAAAGGTGTGGAATATTGGTAAGCATGAAGAAGTCACATACAATAGGAGAAAGTGGTTAAGGGTTTAAATTCATAAGTGAAGGATAGGTTTGGGAGAAAATGGGTTTTATGAACCTATCCGAATGGGGAAAATTCAGAGTGTATACTCTTTTACAAGTATTAGGGTATACAGTTTAAGTTTCTCCATATGTGGGTTTTTTTCAGCCTTTTGGTTGCATCACCTCTTCCATTTTCTGTACAACACAATACCAAAGGATCCAACGAAAAAATAGACAACACATCTAAATTATTTGGAGCTGAAATATGAAATTAGGAAGAATTAATGAAACTATGGATAACACTTTGAAGATCTCAAAACAAAATTACTTTTAAATGAACTTGTTGATACAACACTCCCACGCCTGTGTGTTGCTACAATGTTCCCACCCTATGCTTGAAGCAGTTGATGTGTCTAGGTAACGATGTGAAATGATTCTTGTGACCATGTGGCATATGAAACGAATGGATATGGGGATGGGGAATTAAAGGGATGGATGAAAAGGATGGAATGAAATGAAATGAATGGAGTTGGAGGTTTTTATAATATTTTTAATTATAGTTTAGAATTGGTGAAAAAAATGGCTTTTAAATTAAATATGTTATTTCTTGATTCGAAGCTAAATTTATTTTTAAATAATTTTCATATTATCTGTTGGATGATGTAGTAGATAGAATATTATCTTGAAATCAAATCTTGTCCACTTATTCATTTAAAAATGAAAATTAATATGTTATTTCTTGATTTGAAACTATTTTTTTAAAATATTTTTCATATCCTCCGTTGGATAATGTAGTAGACAAAGAATATTATTTTGAAATCAAATCTTGTCCACACATTCATTTAAAAATCAAAATTCCTCAAGTCCAATTCCAAAATATACCACACCTATGGCATAACTAACAATTAATATAATATTTCAAAACATTAATATTTAATTTGTTATTAATTAAAAAAAAAAATAATATGACTATCCAAAAAGTTGAGATAATGATTGGAAAACCATCAAAATATGGATATGATATGAGTTAAGAGATGGATTATATATATATATATATATATATATATATATATATATATATATATATATTATTTAGTTTATAAATAGAATTTTTGTGATATATTTTTAATTATTTTTAAAAATCAATTTGTATTATTTCCAAAAAATCATATTATATCATTTCTTCTTTAAGCAGAATACACAATCATACATTTACAACCTTCCCAAGCTTCGATCTCAGTACTACTAGCCCATTTGTATTGTACCTGTAAGTGACTGAGTGATTTGGCTCACGGGTACACTTGTGCTCACTCATTAATGGAGCCAAAATTATGGAAATATTTTTTCAAGTTTGGTCATAGAGTTAAATTATTACGTAGAGGGATGAAATGGCTCTACATGATGCTGAGTTGAGGAAAAATATTTTTTGGTCTGCTCAATTTGGGAAGATCACAACAAAATAAGATTTGGAGAAATAATGTATCAAAATATTCTAAGACCAAATCTATTTCACCCACTCCTAAAGGGAAGAAGTTGAGGCCCAAAAGACATTAAATTGGAAAATAAGTTCTTTTCATTCATAATATACATCCATGAAGCTACATATCACATTATATACATCGAGAGATGGGGTTTCCATTACATAATCTACCATAAATGTCGATCCTGATAGATATTTAGGGTTTGGCAATTGAGATCCAGGTTTAAGAACATCCTTGCAGAACTTGGGTTGGGATGAGGAGGATGTAAAACATCTAGCTTCTGGCTCCACCCCTTACTCTTCAAACAAAATAGATCATAACATCCTTAGCTATGCCATAGTCACTTAGGATTTTATGATCATAAATCTCTAAACCTTCATATAAGAGATGAAAATTGCCATATGGGTTTCTCACCCAATCCTGAATCTTGGCTATGAGTGTGGACACTAGATATGTGGTCTTAACCTACAAACAAAGGGAATATTTGTCTCACAAAGATAGTGAAATTTTCTATATTCGAGTTAATAACCTCCCCTTGGAAGTATAAAGAATGCTACAAAACCAATGCCTTCAGAATTGAGGTTTCTCTAGCAGAGCAGAGGGTTCCCAACACTTCAAGGAAAACCATCTAATTTTTTTTTTTTTTGTGAGATTGATCTGAAAATGGAACTATTTGTAATTCTATGCAAAGTATCCATTCTCATATAATTCAGTGTGCAAAGTGTTCTCCATGACTTGCAGGTTAGAAAAAGTAGTTTTGGTTTGTTTCTAAGTTTTATGTGTGAGGGTTTGTTAATTAAATTTATTGTTTAACATATCACAAAAAAAATACACAACAAGTAAAATTCACCATAACATAACACAGTAAGGGAGTACCGAGTCCTCTTTTGACCTTGCCCACAGGAACTTGCTACAAATCCTCCTTATTTTTGAGAGGATTCCTATGGGAACTCAAATTAGAGCATAACATTAAACCATCATTTCTAGAACAACTGACTTGATCAAAACTAGCCTTCCCACCCTAGAAAACCATTTGTAGCTCCAGTTTTTTTTTATGTAGGATTCAATCTTAGCCACCAGCCAGTGCTAGTCATGAATCCTATATGAATCAGGTTTTAAGTAAAACCCCAGGTATTTAAAACTGTCAGAAAAAATTTTTACTTCGAAAGGGGGCTCTTTAGATATTCTTCCTACTTCCACCCTTGAGAACCCTTCTAGAGTTATGGATGATTGTTGGTTGTTTATATACAATCATGTTTCTTTAAGAAACAGGTCTAGTATATCTTTGATTTTCCAGATGCCATATCTTCTTTTGTTACTGAATAATAGGATATCATCTACAAACAACATGTGAGAAATATTGAGGTTGACTTCCACTTCAATCCCTTTGATGTCTCCTCTCCCCCTTGTATCAAGAATAATTTGACTAAGACCTTTAGCCACTAGGAGGAAAAGGAGGGAGTGAAATGGGCACCCATGGCGCAAACCTCTCTAGATCTGAAAGAAGGGTGTGGCTATGCCATTAATAAAATTTGAAAAGATAATTTTTGTTATGCAGCCCATCACCCAATTTATGAAATCAATCCTCAACACCATGTGAGTTAGGAGCAAACAGAGGTAAAGATAGCTAATGCGGTCATAAGATTTTGAGACGTTGATTTTTACAATATCTCCCTTCTTCCCACTCCTTTTGAGGCTATCCAGTGTTTCCTGTGCCACTCTAACCGCTTCATGAATCTTTCTTTCATCCAAAAACCAAAAATTCTCTTTTGAAATGTTTCTAGAGAGGACGAGTTTCAGACGAACATCAATCAACTTTGCTATGATTTTATAGATGCAATTGCAAAGAGAGATAGGTATAAATTCCTCAAAGGATAGGGGATCGTCCTTCTTGGGGATTAAGGCCAATAAATTGGAATTGAAATGTTGGTAGATGGTACCTTTGACCCTTGACTCTTCAAACACCCCTGCCAACTCATCACCCAAGGTCTCAAAAAAGTGCTGAAAAAATATATTGTCCAACCATTCGGGTTTGGAATTTTTTCCTTCTACATTAAATTTAAAATCCCCTCAACCTCTTCTTTAGACATTGGTTCCATAATATTTTCATTTTAATCCTCCTCCTCATATTGAGGGAAGAACTGTGCCACTAAAATCACTTCCGCAATGGATGATTTAGTAGGAGATTTGAAAATATTTTTAAAGTGATTACTTCCGAGGAGGGAGAGGACTTAAAAGTAATTTTATGTCCTTTCTTCATTTGATTTCATGCCCCATATGGTATTTATATTATTCCTACATTTTACAAAGTTTTGGAAAAATTTTGGGTTTTCGTCCCTCGATGTCAACTAGATAGCTCGAATTTTAAGTCTCCACTATTCTTCCTTTTCGAGAAGGATTTTCCTTCGATTTGATTCCGGCAACTTGATTCTATCCCCTTTTCAATTATTTCATATCCATCTTCCTTCGACTTTTCAATTCACTCTAACTCCTCTCCTATATGTCGTAGGGTTTCCTCTTCTGAAGTTATTTTTTTTTTTCCCAATCCAGAGAGGAATTTTTCATTAGCCTTAGTTTTTCCATGAAGATGTAGCCTTTGTCCCTTCCTAGCTCCTCACCTCATGCTCCAAGTTGATTGAAACAACATGTTATAGGATTCATCCTTGATCCATCACGGGTTGCACTTGAAAGGGGATCCTGGTTTCTTATTAGGGCCTTTTAGTTCAAGGAGAATAGGAATATGGTCTGAGTCTCCCAAGATGGTCCGAGTCTCCACCTTCACCCGACAGAAACCAGTGGTTCTCGCCTAACAAATCCTCCTTAAAAGAACCGATACAACTTTGCCAAAAGCCCACTCCCCAATTATTCTGTTCCTCCAAGTATGGTGGGGCTTGATCAAAATAATGTCAACAAGACTCTTCGATGCTATCTTATTAAGGAATAAATATGCTAGGGGATCTGCATGAGTTGAGGGTCCCCAAGCTTCTGATAACCCCAGTGAAAAGTTCAGATGTCCACCTATTACTAGATTCGTGTTCCCCATAAAATATTTCGAAAAAAAATAATTCCAAAAAGGAGCTATGTCCTTACAAGGACCATAAACATTCATTATTAGTAAATTCGAGTAGAGATCAAGGGAGTAGACCTCCATTCATAGGATATGTTCTAGTCCCTAGGTGTTTAAATCCTTCAATATTCCTTCTCTGACCTTCCTTTTGCATCCAGTTTATGGAAGGACTAGCTGGGGAACAATTTGTTCAAAGCTCCCTTTATCTCTTCTCCAATGCACAGGGTTATTTGAAGCATTAGAATATCAGGCTCATAAGACTTGACTAAGTCCCTTAAGGATATTTTTTTAGAGCTAGTAGCAAACTCTATACAGTTGAAAGACATATTTATCATTTATAAAAATGGGAGGGGGTCTCCGCTACTTTAAGCACCACTGAAAGTGAAAGTCATTTCCCATCAGCTATGTCAATTTTAGCTCTTAGCTAGTATTTGGATAAATTATACTTCCTACCTCATAATTTTCGAGGTCCTATCGATATGGGTTTAGGGCCTAAACTTCTCACCACTTCCCAGGGTATTAATATCTTCTCTCTGGGTCTTAGGTTGTAATGGGGATTCTTAGGGAAATGGCTCTAATGTAAGGATCCCTCAGAGCACGAGGCTACTAGAAGGTTCATATTAATCTTAGGAATTGCAGTAATGATACAATCCTCTGATACAAATCTAACATTAAGAAACTAGATAATTACAGGCCTGGAGGGATTTGGCCTTGAAAAAGAGAAAATTTAAGATATCAACTACAATTTAGAGAAAGGATAGGGTCCAAGACCGTACCCTCCATTTGAGCTGACGAGGCCACATGCCACATCTCCACCTTCCCCCGAGGATGGCCGATGAAGATCCTCCGTCTGAATAGGTTCTGAAGGGTTGCTGATGTATATCTTCATATCTTGAGGTTCCTCTATCTCCTTCTGAGCCTTATCCCTTTCCATCCCATCCATTATATCCACTCCTTCCTATTTATTTTTCTCCTCTTCCTTACTTCTTCCTGCCACCCCTGAATCCCTTTTCTGATTTCTTGTTCTTCTATACCCTAGAGGAATTCCTTTTCCAGCTGCCTATACTTGTGACAACGGTGGAACCGAAAGGGCATCTGCTCATAATCGATCATATAAGTGAAAGATAAATCCTTATATTTCATATGAATTTTCTTTGCCAATCCTTCCGTTGGTTTTAAACATACCAAGATCCTAACAATAATTTTGTCCATTTTTTGTTGGAATTCCATGTCAGCCTCTAGAAACTTACCCAAGGTATTCCCAATTAATTTAAACACTAACTCCAAGAAACCTAGTACCTCTCCTTCCTGACCCTTCTTGCCCTCTATGCATGTAAACACCACTACTTCTAGGCGTGCACCAAGAACCCTCTCCTATTCCTCTACTTGATTCAAGGAAAAACATCCTCCAAAGTGGTCACTTCTCTTCCCCTCTCTAGTGAATAGGTTTTGCAAGAACCTCCTGTCTTCCTGTATCCAAGTTTCTACTGCCTCAACACTCTGACTTGGGGAAAAAAACTCATGTGAAATCCTTCCCCTTGACTATAACAGGATTTTGTAGGCTATGGAACAGTCCAATCGTAACCCTTGACTGGTTTCGACTATCCTTGAGTCTCAACTAGAAAGGACTTCAAAACTTCATTCCCTTTAAACCCACAACTAGCCACAATGTCTTAAAAACTTCATTCCATTTAAACCCACAACTAGCCACAATGTCTTCAAACCTTCATTCCCTCTAAACCCACAACTGGCCACAATGTCTTCAAGCCCTCCCGAAAAAACTGGATTTTTGAAACCACAGGATGAAAGAGCATTTACCTGGATTCCTTTTTCTTCCTCCACCACTTTATTTGGCACCAGAGGTGTGAAGGTCTACTGCAGTTCTAGTGTTGGGTATGTGTTATATTCTTTCCATGACTAAGCAACGGGGGGGTCACAGGGGGGGCAACAGCCCCCCCTATCGGGGTCGGGGCAGCGCCCCGGTGAAAATTTTTGGTCCGTAATTTCCGGTGGGTAGTCTACGCCCATGGTTTTGTGCATTTTTTTGCACATGGTTTTGGGGTGCGATGGTTTTCAACCCGTGGTATTTTTGTAGATCCAGTCAAGGGAACTGCGGTTATGTTCTAATCCAGGGTTAATGGATTGGGGTTTATGTATGCTTCGACATGTATATATATGCGTTGTAACACTAAAAGGAATATAATGAAAAATCAAACTGGTCATCCCGATTTGGGATCCAGGGGAAAATCTCTGTGTTTATCTGTTTTATGTTTTATGCTCTCGCTATTGTTTATTTTCTGTTATAAGATTCATGTATAGATAATTTCTGTTCAAGGTTAAAACATACATCTAGGCTTCTATCCACCGACCAGGCTTCGTGGCTCGTACTGGGTAGATTTTCCTCTAGCAGCCCTAACACTTTGCCTTTCCCATAAGCCTCCCCCAAACCTCGCGACTTAGCTCCTGCATGCCCTCTTGGGTGAATATATTTCTCAATATTCTACTCTGAGACATCCAAACCCCAAACTGTTAGAATATCTCCTGACTCAAGATCATGATAAACATATTACCATTCTCTAACCATGGTTACTGTACCTATTCATAGGTAAAAATCTTCCTTGTAAGTGGTAAATCACTGCAAAATCTGCAAGCACATACTTGATTCTCAGGAGGGCAGTGAGATTAGGGGAAACAGTAAACCCCAACGCCATGATTCTGAGGCCTAAACCCTCATTTCCCCTGTCCTCATTCCCGAAGCATGTCATGGGTGTTAGCGAGCTAGCCAAGTGTTCTTCGTACTTTAACATCGATGCTAGACACTTCAGACCCAAGGCCCGCCCTAGATCGCTAGTAGTTTTTCTATGTTGACCTACGATCAAATCCGGTCACCATCACTAGTGTTTCCAACTAGTCGTCATCCCAACTTTTCCATCACCTTCCTATTCTAAATAAAATTTATTCCTTAAATATTGTTAAATTTCTTTCAATCAATTTTAATTTTTTTCTTGCTTTAATGATATAGTCTTTTCTATTATTTTAGATTTTATTTCTTCACTATAAATTCTTTCTTTTCATAGTTTTCATTCTATATATATCATTACTCCCCCAATATTGGAAGAGAGTATGTCTAAGATGGCATATAATCTTTTCATGGTAGAATATTTCAGACAATCACCATGATATGTTTTCCTATTTGGCATTCCTTGAATTTGTACACGCACCAAATGAGCCAACCAATTATATGTGTGTTGTGCTATGTAGATAGATAAAAATGAAATGTTTGAACTATCTCCAGTATTTGAAACCATGTGACAACTTTTGCACTTCGAGCCACCATATTATAGTTTTGATAACTTTTGTACTTCAAGTCATCATATTATAGTTGACAACAATGATCAAATTTGAAGGTTTGCTCTTAATTTCATTTGTAAGGGCATATATTCATCTAACCCTTAAAGGATGAAAGGTTGCAAAACAAATTTCACTTCTATTGAAAAATATAAATTAAATAAAACCCTCATAAAAAAAAAAATTCATAATGAAATAATGTCCTTCTAAATCTTTAAAATCTAAAATTTTTAAGGAGTAGATACATTAAAACACTATAAAATATCAATATAACTAGTAAATAAGCAAAAATACTCCTCAAATTCCATTAAAAAAAGGTAAACATGTGTTTCTTCTATTCATTTGATGATCTTCAAAAGTATTTGGACTTACATAATTGAAAATATATATCTATTTTCCCAATGGAAATGGTTTTCTAGTTTTCATTTATTTCCATACATCATAGGTAGCTTTCCAATCTACCTCATTTAGAGCATGAGGTGCATTTAGAGATAGAAAAATTAACTTATCTAGTGTCTCTAATGAAATTATCTATCATCATTTTTTATCCTGTTTAATTTTCAGAAGCCTCTTTTACACATTGATGTGATTGGTGGGATAACGAGAATAAATTTCCATAATTGCATCAAATATGGAAAGCCTTCAAACCATTTAGTTTCATCTCCACATAGGTCTCATTCCATACATATTATTTTTAAGGTATGATTTACAAATAGTACAAATAAATTCATCCATTTCACCCAAACATCTAGTAGTATCCACAATAGATGATTCCCTAACACTAAATTTTTCACATAAACATTTCAAATATATTTTTATTGGACAGTTTATATCATTCACTTATTAATAAAAATGTTGATAAGTGAAAAACTTAGCCACATTAAATACATTAAAATCTATGAATCTCCTATCTAAATATTTAATCACCTTTACAACAAAACATTTTTCCAAAAGAACACAATCATCTAGTAGCCCTGATATTTTCATCTTTGGAAAAATATTGAACCTCAATGGATATAAATTCAATTGCATGGAAATGAATGAATAAGAGTGTGTGATAGGGAGTGTTAGCAAGTGATAGGTGTGCTAAGGAGGGAGTGACGAGGTATGCTAAGAAATTCCAAGGCATGATAGAGTGATAGGAAATCATGCCAAGATGTGCCATGTTCCAGGATGTGCCAATGTGTGCCAAGGAGTGTTAGGGAATGCTAGCGAAACACAAAGGAGAACTATGTCATAATGCATGGAAATGAATGAATAAGAGTGAGTGACAAGGAGTTTGAATAAGTTCCATGTTTGACAAGGAGGATTTACAAGGAATGCTTGGTAGTGATAAGGAATGATAGAGTGCTAGTGTGGCATGCAGCCAAGATGTGCCAATGCGTGCAAGGAAGTGCTAACTAGGAAAGCCAGGGAAACAAAAGAGAGCACCACATCAAAATGCATGGAAATGTACAAATAAGAGTTTGTGATTGGAAGTGTCAGTGGCTTCTAGGTATGATAAGGAGGGAGTGACAACATATGCTAGGAAGTCTTAAGTCATGCTAGAGGCCAAGGCGACATGCCAAGATGTCCTAGGTGCTACGGCGTACCAACACGTGCCAAGGAGTGTTAAGGAATGCTATGGAAACACAAGGGAGCACTAGGTAAAAATGTGTGGAAATGAATGAATAAGAGTTTGTGACTGGGAGTTTCAATTATCTCTAGGTGTGCTAAGGAGAGAGTGAAAAGGTATGCTAGGTAGTGCCGAGGAATTCTAGAGTGTTAGGGTGGCATGCCAAGATGTGCCAAGTGTTTGGGTGTGCCAATGTGTGCTAGGGAGTGTTAGGGAGTGTCAGCTAGTAAAAACAAGGAAGAACTAGATAAAATTTCATGGAAATGAATGAATAAGAGTGTGTGATAGGGTGTGTCAATGAGTTCTAAGTGTGTTAAGAAGGGAGTGACAAGGTTATATGCTAGGAAATTCTAAGGTATGTTAAACTACCAAGGTGTGTTAGGAACTGCTACGGTGTGTTAGGGAGTGTAAAATCATGTCAATGAATGTAGTGGATGCCAACACATGCCACATAATTCCAAGGCATTTAAGACATGTTAGGTGTTATGGCATGTCAAGATGTAAACTATGTTGCTTAGTTTTTTTATGACCACAGTTGGATGTGATTAGCCTTTTTCTAGTAACTTGTTAAGTGGGATCAACTGAGATTGGACATGAGTAGTCTAATATGAGTTACATGTAGTTCTTAGGTGAACAAGGAATATGTTGAATTTCCACGACACATTAAAATTTGAGTTTGGTCTTAGAATCTTTGATGTAAACACACTCAAGTGCCAAAACACGTCTACTTTTCACAATGAAATCTACACACATCAGGGAATCAATTAGTGCACATGAAAATTTTTTAATTTTCAAACCTTTCCTCACTAAATTACAAAATATAATAGAATAGGCTTGATATCTCATGCCAGGGATGATGGCCCTTTACAATCACACTGATACAAGGAATACAACTAGGGCTTGGTGTTAGTCCTTTGACAACCAATATACCTTGAACAAGACAAAACTTGACTCAATTTTTGATGGTGGCCACCACAAATAGCCCTTTCAATCCACTTGCCTTGAACACATCTGGCAGGTCCTCTTTCCTCCGATTATGAAACTCCTTGATCTACCTCTATCAATGAACTCAACTCTTTTATGTTACTAAACCGCACTAAAAAAATATTCCTTTTATCTACCTCTTTTTTCCTTTAAGGTCTACAACACTTAATGCTTTCGATCAGTTGTTCACAACTCTGTTGTGAAAAAATCTTTGGTTTGCCCACTTTTTCCATACTGCTACTCCGAGATGACAATTCTATGGATATGGAGGTTTCCCTTCTTATCAATGACGCAATCCTATACAATATAATGAACTAGGGATAGTTGGATACCCCACTTGAATGCTACTTTAGTCTTTCAAATTTTGCACGTCCTTAGGCCCAATACACCTACCCTTCTACTAGTCTTGCTTTCCTTCACAAGTACATAACTTAGAGCTCTTCTTTGACAATCACCTAACAACCCTCCAATTGTACTTGGACTTCCATCAATTTTCCCAACACATAGAAAATTATTTTACTGATCTAGTGCCCACAACATTGCCCTCATCTAAGGCTCTTTAAATATGCCACCTAATAGTGATTTGATTCCTCTCAAAATAACTGTTCTTGTGTACAATTTTTTTTTTGTCCAATCTATGAAAAAATCTGAACCACTCATATTATCATCATTCTAAAAATTTGTAGATGGCTGAACTAGGGTCACAAATCATCCATTAATAGTCCATTGAATAACTATCTATAGGCTGCTTTAGATCTCTATCCAAAACTCTATGGAAATTCCAATAAAATCAACTCCTCTTCATGTTAATCCATTTCTCATAAGGCACATTTCTTCTACTCCATATTCTACTCAAATTCCACCTTCCTTTTTATTTTCTATCTCCACACATACTTCTGCAAACCATCTTCCAAATTTGTGGTATATATTTCAAAGATAAACCTCTCTCTAAGGGTCACAACCCCTCTTCTTCTATGCATATTTTTCACATTCTTAATGCCATACCTTATGAATTGAAAATGCAAGGAAAACTCCCTAAATAGGGAATTATATTTCTATTCTAATTGATTTAGAACAAACCATATCCACCCATATAAAAAATGACAACTCTTTCCTCCATAAGAGAATCGGCCTAGCTCATATGGATCCATAGATTCTAGTCATTTATTTTATTGAATATTGACCTAAACTTTAGATCTATACGACCCTCAAACTACAGTTACCTTAGTCAATATTACACTTGTGACTACTTCTATTCTGGCCCTAAATTCTAGTGCAAACCCTTCTCCATTTGTGTTGGTATTTATCACAGACCTTGCAACCTAGTAACCACCACAATGTAGGGTCTCAACCCTCTCTATTATTTCAAAATTTGATGCAGACTTCACAAAGAAACAACACTGAAATCACATGCCCAAATTATCATGAGTCACCTCTCTTGAGCTTGATCTGCCCTAAGAGAACCAACATTATGTTGTCCTAATTCCTATCTTGAGCCAATTAAGGTATGTGACATTCTTGTGAACCCTCACATGATGATCTTACTCTTGGTGGATGATCATGGCCTCCCTTTAGCAATGCTTACTCAGTACTCTAACTCGACCTACTTGAGGACTATATCTCTCTTGGCCTCCTTAGTCAAATGAGATCCTTCTCACTTGATGTTCCTGCCTTCATACCAATGCCTCCTTAAATATGTTTTCCTAGCTATGCCTCTTAAGAACACTCAAGAACTTATGAACTTTATCTACTTAGACCTTAGGAATTTTTTTTTTTTGGTTAAATTTAATTTTATATTTTAAACCTCATCTCGGCTCCAAAGCTCCTTTGCTTGGGTCATTTTCCCACAAAATATTTTATGCCCAATGTCACACAAACCCATCTCACTAGCCTTGTGGAGTACCTCCCAAGCTACACAATTCAAGAACATAGTCTAGTTGTAGTAATTGTAAGTTGGTCAATCTCCTATAGTCAATCGAGGACTTGGTAGGGTTCCCAAGTTGAAAATTAAGTAAGGGTAGTTGTGAGGGCATGATAAATAGGAAGGGTTAGGGCATACGAAGGAATGAAAATTCATGCTAACACATGCTGGAGAATGCCAATGCATGTTGAGGAGTGCTAAGGAGTGTCGAGGCATCACAAGGTAGAAATAGGTCAAAATGCATTGAAATGAAAAAATAAGAGTGTGTGCCAGGGAGTGTCAATGAATTCAAGTGTGCCAAGAATGAAGTGTGTTAGAAAAAGTTCATAATAGGATTTGTAAGAGGATAGCCTACGATTGTGATAAGGGGCTCGACAAAGTAGTTTTAAAAAAAGGGAGATTTTGTCTTGGGCACAACACTATTTTTACTTTATCTATTACTTTTATATGACATGTGGCACACTTTTTATCGAATGTCTACAGTTTTTTGTTGAACCTCTAATTAAACTGAGAGGGGGGGTGAATCAGTTTAATACATTCCTGATCTTTTAAAACTTTTCATTAAAATTATTTACACCTTCATTTCAAACTCAATTTGATGTGAGAGTAATTTTAGAATGTAATCAGAAAGTATTAGTTTAATAGAGCAGTAGACTTAATATGAGAGCAGCAGGTATTAAGCAAATGATACATATCAGATCAATACATAAATATCATGCACAGAGACACCAGATATAAATGGAAACCCATAAAGGGAGAAAACCACATCTTATTATTGTTGTGATGCAAAGGCAAGCTCCAACTCCCTCTCACCACTGTTTTTTCTGCAGGCACCAACCTACAGGAGGCTCCTACCTCAATTCTGCAAGCTACAACTTGCAAGGAAGCACCAACTCCCTTCAGTTTTCTGCAGGCACCAACCTACAGGAGGCTCCAACCTCAGTCAGCTACAACTGACGACTATCAAGCTGCAACTGGATAGGGAAGCTCCAACTTCCTCAATTTATCAAAGCGAAAGTTTGTTGATTTACCTCGGATATCGATACATTCTGTCGCTTCTCCATATATTACGATCTACGCACTCACTCTTCTATATCTGCCTTCTCTTGATTTACTCTCTCTCTGAATATCGAATGATATTATTTATAGATTTCCTCACATGACTGTTTGTATTACGCTTGGAATTCGAAATGGAAAGTCATGTCTCTTTGCCTATACCTTGCTTCTGCTCCTTTTATCGGCTGCTGAAATTATAGCGCGGTGTCAAGTTTCAACATTACGGCGGGGAGTTTGTTTTCTCTAGGAACTTAACGATGCATCACAAACAATAAAAACAATTAAACCATTTACATTGGTCACAATGTGAATTCCAGCTCACTTATTTTGTCTCTTTAGTTTCTTTGCGCATTTTATCTTTTTACTGTGTTGTGTTTTGACTCTTTTATAACTCTTGTATGATTTTCTATCCTCTCTGTTTGTGTGGTGTGTTCTTTGCATACGTGTAACAGGTGCTTTTTCTGTCAGAGTGCCTCTTAGAAAAATACATAATTGCGACTTTCGGCAAGTGTCTTGTTGATGTGGAACTTTCCGCAGCGGAACGGGACATGCTATCCACCGGTCATTGTATATTAAGAATCGCCTCGTTAATTTGAGGCCCGTGGGTCTACGGAACCACACGGCTTATCGCAACGACGTTTATATATATATATATATATATATATAACGGTGCCCTTTCATATATATATATAAGTAATTTCAACACTCGGCATACATACAACCTTCCTTTTAAAAAGGCTTCGTCAATTCTCGGCATTATATAATAAAAAATCTTTAAACGAAATAGAAACCTTTCGATCACTCGGCCAGTCTTTCGGAGTGCGATGTATCCTCCCTCGGCCTCTTCCGATTGCGATTATTCACTTTGTTATGGCAAAACTTCAAACATATATCAGTCTTGGCTTATAAACCCATCGGGTCCGGCCTTTCAATCGCAGTCGCAAATCTTTGTTAACATGTTCCGGAACTCAAACCTATCAAGTCACGGTTTATCGGTCCATCGGGTCCGGATCTCAATCGCAATCGCAACTTTTTGTTGTGATGTTTGATGCTCCACTTTACCTCCGATGCGATTGAGCATGGGCGAAACATTTGTTAGTCATAATTTATAAGCCCATCGGGTCCGGAGAAACTGTCCTTGATCGCAAGTCTTTAACATGTGTTAGATTGACCGGTGCCGATGCAATTGGAACATGGAATTGAAACGTACGGTAATCATGATTGCAAGCCCATCGGGTCGGGCTTCAATCGCAATCGCAAGTCTTTAACATATGTTCCGACGCTCTTATAATCTCCAATGCGATTAGCCGGAATTCAAATATATATAAACCATCGTTAATACATCGGGTCAGACTCTTAATCACAATCGCAAGTCTTTTAATATGTGCGATTGGCCTTTGTTCATTGTATTTTGCCGATGCGATTGGGAAAAGGACTTCAAACACGTTTGAATTATAATTCATAACTCCATCGGGTCCGGACTTCAATCGCAATCGCAACTCATATATTCTCCGATGTGATTACCGGTGCCGTCTGCATTAGACACGGAACTCAAATATATGTTAACCATGATTTATAGACCCGTCGGGTCCGAACTTCAATCGCAATCGCAACTTCTGTTGGTTACGTATTCTGCTTTGCCCTTGCGATCTCCGATTGCGATTGGGAAGAGGTCCACCTTATAAACTTTTGTTTTATGCGCTCCACTTATATAACATAATATATATGCCTTGGTCCTTTGCGGCATACGTAATGCGGCATTTATATGTAATATGATGGATATATATATATATGTATCCTCCATCGGGGTAGGCGATTCTGAATAATATTTGTGTTGTATAACGCCGGTTGGAGTGTGCGATTCCCGAGAATATGGTTCTGTGTTATATGCATTGCATTGCCGGCCAGAGTTAAGCGATTCCTAGGAATAAGGATTATGTATTATATGTATACTTGCTTCGGTTGAGTGTGATTCCGGAATTTTGTAACGGCTCTGCCTCTGTCACTTAGTCTGCGCCTCTTGCCTGCTTCCTTCTGTCAACTCTTGCCTTTGTCTCTACCTTTCGATAACGGTTCTTCTTGTGCTTCTATATTTATTTATTTTTGACTTTCTTCTTACTTGCCTCTGGCCAGCACCATTTGTGCCTCTTTTTCCTTCCTGCAGCAGCCTTGCCTCTTTGCACGAGTGATGCCTCCTTTGCCATCAATGACAATATTTCCAACAGTCTCCCCCTTTGGCATTGATGGCAATCCACTTTCTCTTGTTGCTTGCTCTTCACCAATTTTTGCTCTTCCTCTGTTGTTTGTTCTTCCTCCCCCTTTGAAATCAATGGCAAAGGACGCCTCATCTCTCTATATGGGTTGTCGTTGCATTTCCTTTCTGCGATTCTCGGTCCTCTTATGTGAAATTGGACTATCTTTGCTCTAGAGTGATGTATGAAACTTGTTGAGAGAAAACTTTGGTATAGTGAGCCAATATATGTTTTATAGTTGTGTTTCATTTGTAGTGCACCTTAATATGCATTTTACGATTGAACGGTTCTTGTTGCTTCGAATGCGTACTATTGATAATGCGTGTACGTGTCGATCTTGTGTGGACTGTTTTATGCTTATCTTGCCCCATTTATTCTCCCCCTGGAATGATATCTTCGTTTTGTTCTCCCCACAGTATGCTTTCTCTTTATCGAGTAGCATCTGCTGAATACTACCCCTAGTTTATCTCTCAAGTATTGAAATGGTTCTCTAGCAAGAGGTTTGGTAAATATATCGGTACTTGTCTTGTTCTTTCGTTGGTACATATTCCCGGCTTACTATCTTTTGAGCCACTTGTTCTCGGAGAAATGATACTTAATTGGAATATGTTTAGTTTTTGAGTGAAGTACAAAATTTTTAGATATACTTATAGCACTTGTATTATCACATTTGATTGAAATAGGTTCATCGATACTTACCTTCATGTCTTGAAGAGTTTGCTTCATCCACATGACTTGTGCACAACATCTTTATTCTTGCTATATACCTTCGGGCATCGTAGACAAAGAGATGGATGTTTGTTTCTTGCTTAGCCATGCTGACTTTCTCTAGATAGAATGCACCTCCACTTGTACTCTTCCTATCATCCCTTGGTACGGCCCAATCTACATCTGTGTATGTTGATAAAGTGATTTGCACCAGCACCCCAGGATACCAAAGTCCATCTTGTATTGTTCCTTGTAGATATGCGAATATTCTTTTGTTGCCCGAGAGAATGGTTTGTTTAGGTGTTGCTTGATATCTAGCCACTAACGTCCCTCACTGCTTGGCAGTCTTGGTCTTGATGCGATCGAGATACAGTAGACTTCCCGATCATGGATACGCGGAGATAACGTCTATGTCGGCGGACCCATCATTAGCCTGCGGCTTGCAACTTTGTGGTCATGGGAGTTGACACGGAGTTTGGGTCCACTCCATTTTGAACTTTTTCAACATTTCTTTTATGTGTATTTTTCTTGTGAAATAAATATTATTTGTGTTCTTTTGTTGAATTTGTAGTCCCAGTAGCGGCTCTCAGATCATAGACATTTCAAACTCATTTTCATTTCATCAACAAACCACTTTTTCTAGATCATCTTTGTTGCTTCCAAACATAATGTCATCAACATACACTACAACAATCAAAAGTTCATTTTCATGGGCTTTTATGTATAGGTTACTGTCTACTCCACCTCTCTTAAAACCTTTGTTTGCAAATATTTATCCGGTCTTAATTACCCGAAGCACGAGGAGCACATTTCGGTCCATATAGGGCCTTTTTTGAGTTTGCATACATAGTCTTCTTTATCTGTCAATGAAAAACCTTCAGTTTGTTCCATGTACACTTCTTCTTGTAGATCACCATTAAGAAAAGAAGATTTTACATCCATTTGATATACCTTGAAATCTTGATAGCATGCAAATGCCGAACATTCGATAGCTTCCATTCTAGCTACGAGCAAATGTTTCATCATAATCAAGTCCTTCTGTTGTGAGTATCCTTTGCGAGACCGGCCCTAGCTTTATTCTGATTACTTGTCCTTGCTCATTCATTTTGTTTTTGAATACCCATTTTGAACCAATGATATTTTTCTCAATAGGTGTAGGAACTAGTTCCCGGGTATTGTTCTTCTCAATTTGGTCCAATTCTTCATTCATTGCTTTTATCCGATACTTGTCCTTGCTGGCTTCTTCAAATTTCTTTGGCTCTATTTGTGATAACATGGCTATGTATACTTCTTATGTTTGTTCGGTAGCTGCCTTCTTGGCTGGACTCCTGCTTTCTTGTCTCCTATGATCTGATCTTCGGGATGATTCTTCTTAGTGTATCTTGAGGGGGTTTTTTGAGCTCGGCTACGCATCTTGTTGTCTTCTTTGGTTTCATCATCATTCTCGTCTTCTTCTTCATTATTGTCGATGTCTTTGCCAACGGTCTGTATCTCTAGTATTGTTTGGAAGTTCTTCATCAAATCTCACATCAATGCCAACTATCTTGAAGGTCTTGTTATGCTTTTGTACCCTTTTCTTTGGAGGCATATCTAGGAAATATCCCTTCATACACTCTTGCATCAAATTTGCCAAGATTTTCATCATTATTCTTTATGTAACACTTGCTTCCAAATATTACGAAATGTTTGATTGGTGGCTTTCCATGCCATAGTTCATAGGGAGTCTTGTCATTGCTTGGCCTTCGTGAGCTTTATTAAGGATATGTCTTTACTTTGTGTCCTGCTATGCCTTGAGAAGGTTTGAAACGATATTATTCTCTTGCATCATAGCTACGGCTATTTGTTGTACGAGACTGTTTGTCTCTCTTTCTCCGTGTACAAGGTGTCCCTGCCAATAGTAAATTGTTGCTTTATTCCATGTTCATTACATAGGTCTACAAATTCATAATTTGTGAATTCTCCTCCTACGTACGATACGTACATTTCATCTTGCATCCGAGTTTGATTTCTGCTTCAATACTTTGAATATATTAAAATTTTCCGGTGCTTTTGATTTGTTCTGAGAAAAGCAACCCATGTCATTTGGAAGAAATCATCTATTATCAGCATGAAGTAGGATTCTCCACTTGGTGTTTTAGTTCTTGCGGGTCCACACGGATCCATGTGCACAATTTGGAGTGGTCTTCTAGTTGATAGCTCATCTTTAGATTTAAAGGATGTGCGAGTTTGTTTCCCAAATTGACAAGATTTGCATATGGTATTTGAAGGCCTCTTTATTTCGGGCATATCTCTGTTGACTTTCTTCTTACTCGGTGATATGGTCGAAGGCGAGATGTCCTAATCTCCTATGCCATAACCATGACTCCTCAAGTTTGCTCGGATAGCGGGCTTCATCCTCCTCTTTTACTATGTACACATTACTCTATGTTCGGAAACCTTTGAGCGAGTCTTTCTTGTTGTGCTTGATATAACTTCACAGTCTTGTGCTCTAAAGAGAACTTCACGGCCTTTGTCACACATCGAAAGTGACACTCGGTAAATTTTCTTTGACCCATCTACAAATAGTACATCTTGGCCTTTCCTCTTCATTATCTATCTTTATTTGAGCCTTTTCCCTTGATCTTACGATTTATCATTGCCAAAAGTAACATTGCCATATTTCTTTTCATCAGAGTAATAAACTTGTTTTTATCTCCTGTCATGTGTTTTAGGCAGCCCTTGTCCAAATACCATTGACTCTTCAAATCTTGAGCGATTAAAGCCAAGTCACATTTATTCACCTTCTTTATCCTTTGAGCCCCCTTTTGTTTGGTATCTTTTTTGAGTGATGAATTATATCCCTTTAGAGAACACTTGGAAGATATATGCCCAATTTGATTGCATATACAACATTTGATTATAGTTTTTTGCGGAAATTGTGAGCATGAACAAAATTGCTTTGACTCATAAACCTCCTTGAGGTATTGAACATCGATCTTTGTCCATACTTTCTACATTCAATAATTCTATGGCCAAAATCCTTACAATAAAAAGCAATAACCATAGAAATTACTTCCATACACGATGTAGGTTGTCTCTTCCCATGCTTGCCTCTTTTACGGCTTGAATCATTCCTCATGCCACATTGATATGCAGCAATGTGTCCCTACTTGTGGCAGACATAACGAGGTGGCATTCTTCATAGGAGGCAAGAATCTCATTTGATAGCTTCCAAATTTGACATAATCGAGATATATGATCTTTTACTTGTTGTCTTAGTATTTGTTACAATCTTTGTTATTAGAGTTTCTTCTGGTCTCTTTCTTTCTCATTACATGTTTCTTCCTTTGTGAGTGTTTGGGCTGCTTCATCAACCTTCTTTGCTTTCACAAAAATTATATTTTTGTTTCCTTTTCTTTGCCTTTACTTGATTCTCCTTCATAGCCTATCCCAATTTTTTATTAGAGGAGATCTTTGAGCATCCGAATTTCATTCAACCTAGAACTTGTCATTTGAGAAGGGTATATAGAAACTTACGGTGAGAACTTTCTGATTTCCTTCTCAAACACGAACCTCTTCTTCTAGCTTCTCTTGTTCTCAAGTTTTATCTTTGATTTACGAAGTAATATATCTTCTATCTTTTTTGGCTTCTTCAAGCTTTACCTTCAGCTACATGAGGACTTCTAAATTGTGTTCTTCTTTCACACATTTGAGGAGAATCTCTTTTTGTTTTTACTGCATTTTAGTTTGGTCTGTCCAATCTCCTCCCGGGCACTTCTTAGCTCCCCCCTCAAGATCGACTTCCCCTTCTTCTTCTTCTTCTAGCGGGGAGTCCTTCAAGATCTTCTATGGCCATTAATAAAAAGTGAGGAGGTTCCCTCTTCTCACGAAAGTTCATGCGAGTCTTGGGGATACCTTGTCTTCGAGCATAGAAGGATTTTCTGGCGAATTTCTTTCCTTTTGCCAATTCTTTGATGTGTCTTTCTACGATTCTTGAGCTTGATTTCTTACTTTCTTGTGAGGACATCTAGCGGCATAATGTCCAACTCTTCCACGGTTAAAGAATTTAAAAGGAACTTTAACATTTGTATCTACACGATCCTCTGTCAATTTCTTGACAAATTTAGCCTCTTCTTCATCGGAGCGGGGAGCATATGTCTTCCTTTTTCTTCTTTCTTCTTTTCTTGTTTTGAATCTTTGCTTCCCTTGTACTAGCTTCTTCGTAGGAGCCTCATCTCATATGTTGTAATATTTCCTAGTAGTTGGTTCATGGTCAAGGTCTCCAATCGGTTGTTTCTTCTATTGCGGTCTTACCTTGGGATTAGATACGGATGGAAGAGATCTTAGAATATTTTGTACAATTATACCTTCACGAGTATTGTTTCTCCAAAGAGCTTTCATACTATTAACAATTTACGCAACTTTTAAGAAGAAGCTCCCAACATCTTCATCATCATTCATTTTTAAATTTTATTTGGGCTCTATATACTTGAAGTTTGGCGATCTTAACCCTTTTTATTTCCCTCATGGATATTCTCTAGAGTGTCCCACATATATTTGGCGATTACTTGTGCATTATTTTGATAAACTCAGCTTCACATAGTCCATTTAGATTGCATTCATTGCTTTTGCATTAGCCACAAAGCTTTCTTTAGCTTCTTTCTTGTATCGGTTGACTTTGTGACATATCAATTTCCCATGACATCCCAAGCTTCTAATCCTAAGGACATTATATAGCTTTCATTCTTATTTTCCAAAGGCATAATTTGCACCTGTAAAGAAAGGGGCTTTATTGGTTGAGCTTCCTTCTTGACTTGCCATCTTGAGGCTAGGATCTCCTTTGAGTTGTTAGGCTGATATCTGAGAACTGCTGCGATACCAATTGTTGAACCTCTAATTAAGGCGAGAGGAGGTGAATCAGTTTAATACATTCACGATCTTTTAAAACTTTTTCATTAAACTTATTTACACCTTCATTTCAAACTCAATTTGATGTGAGAGTAATTTTAGAATGTAATCGAGAAAGTATTAGTTTAATAGAGCGAGGAGACTTAATATGAAGACGACGGGTATTAAGCGAATGATACATATCGGATCAATACATAAATATCATGCACGGAGACACCGGATATAAGTGGAAACCCATAAAGGGAGAAAACCACATCTTATTATTGTTGTGATGCAAAGAGAAGCTCCCAACTCCCTCTCACCACTATTTTCCTGCGAGGGCACCGACCTACGGGGGAGGCTCCCTGCCTCGGTTACGCAAGCTAAAACTTGCAAGGAAGCACAAATCCCTTCGATTTTACGAGGCACCAACTACGAGGAGGCTCCAACCTCGATCGGCTACAATGACTATCAAGGTGCAACTTGATAGAGAGCTCCAACTTCCTCGATTTATCAGGCGAAAGTTTCTTGATTTACCTCGAGATATCGGCCACCGTGCAGCAGCTTCTCATACATTACTGCTCTACTGCCTCACTCTTCTATATTCTGCCTTCTCTTGATTTATTCTCTCTCTCTGAATATCAAGATGATATTATTTATAGATTTCCTCACATGATTGTTTGTATTCTTCTTGGAATTTGAAATGGAAAGTCATGTCTCTTTGCATTACGCGCTTCTCACTCCTTTATCGGCTTACTCGGAAATTATAAGTTTGGCAAGTGTCAATTTTAACATTACGGTGGGAGTTTGTTTTCTCTCGGGAGACTTACTTAATGCATCACAAACAATAAAAACAATTAAACCATTTACATTCGAATTACAATGTGAATTCGACTCACTTATTTTGTCTCTTAGTTTCTTTGCGCATTTGTCTTTCCTGTGTTGTGTTTTTGGCTCTTTACCCACTCTGTATGCTTTCTGTCCTCTGTTGTGGTGTATTTTTACGCATACGTGTGTGATTAACATATCGGTCTGCCTCTTAGAAAAATACACGACTACGCGACTTGCGACAAGTGTCTTGTTGATGTGGAACTTTCGCAAGCGGAACGGACATATATCATAGTCATTGTATATTAAACCCTCACAGATTGGGCGGGGCGATAGGTCTACGACCACACGGCTTATCGCAACGGCGTTATATATATATATATATATATGGTGCCCTTTCATATATATATAAGTAATTTCAACACTGCGCTTGTACATACAACCTTCCTTTTAAAAAGGCTTAATCAATTCTCGGCATTATATAATAAAGTCTTTAAACAAATAAGAACTCCTTTCGGGCTCACTCGCAGGTCTTTCGAATGCAATGTATCACTCCTCGGCCTCTTAGATTGCGATTATTCTTGCTATGGCGAAACTTCAAACATATATGAGTCTTGGCTTATAAACCCATCGAGTCCGGCCTTTCCAATCGCAATCGAAATCTTTGTTAACATGTTCGGAACTCAAACATAATGATCAAAGTTTATTAGTCCATCGGGTCCGAATCTCAATCGCAATCGCAACTTTCTGTTGTGATGTTCCGATCCTCACTTTACCTCACGATGCGATTGACCATGGGTAGAGCATTTGTTATTCATAATTTATAAGCCCATCGGGTCCTGGCTTCAATCGCAATACATAGTCTTTTGTATGTGTTCCGATTGACCGGTGCGATGTGATTGGTACATGGAATTGAAACATTTGTTAATCATAATTTATAAGCCCATCGAATGGGACTTCAATCGCAATGTAAGTCTTTAACATATGTTCGACGCTCTTATAATTCCGATGCGATTAGCGGGAATTCAAATATATATAAACCATGTTAATACACCCATCGGGTCCGAACTCTTAATCGCAATCGCAAGTCTTTTAATATGTGTTGCGATTGGACAACATTCATTGTATTTTGCCGATGCGATTGGGAAAGGACTTCAAACACGTTTGAATTATAATTCATACCTCCATCGGTCGAACTTCCAATGTGATACGCAACTCATATATTCTCGGTCGATTGACCCGGTCTTGGAGTGCGATTAGACCTGGAACTCAAATATATGTTAACCATGATTTATAGACCGTGGAATTCGAGGAACTTCAATCGCAATCGCAACTTCACATTGGTTACATGTTCTGTTTGCCCTTGCGGAGCTACGATTGTGATTGGGGAGGGGTCCCCACATATAAACTTTGTTTTATGCGCTCACTTATATATATAATATATATGCCTTGGTCCTTTGCGGCATACGTAATGCGTGGCATTTATATGTGAATGATGGATATATATATATATATATATATATATATATATATATATATATATATATATATATATATATATATATATATATATATATATATATATATATATATATATATATATATATATATATATATATATATATATATATATATGTATGTATGTATATGCTTATCCTCCATCGGGGTAGGCGATTCCCGGAATAATATTTGTGTTGTATAACGCCGGTTGGAGTGTGCGATTCTCAGAATATGGTTCTGTATTATATGCATTGCATTGCCATTGGAGTTAAGAGATTACTGGAATAAGGATTATGTATTATATGTATAACGCCGGTTGGAGTGTGTGATTCCCGGAATTTTGTAACGGCTCTCTGCCTCTGTCACTTAGTCTCTGCCTCTGCCTCTGCTGCTTCTGTAGCTTTGCCTCTATCTCTACCTTTCGATAACGGTTCTTCACTGTGCTTCTATGACTGTTACATTTTGACTTTCTTCTTGCTGCCTCTATTGCTTTCGCTGTGCCTCTTTTGCCTTCCTGCGCTTGTGTGCCTCTTTGCTGAGTCTTTGCCTCCTTTGCCATGATGACAATATTTCCATGAGTTTTAAACTATTTTAGAGAATTACATATTGTACATTGTTGTGTATAAGTTTTTGGGAGCTCGGCTTGTGCCAACTTATATCTTGTGTGCCTTGTGTATCTTGTGGTTCTTGTAAACTCGTAATTAATGCTCTATTGTTTATATGAACTGGACATACATCTAAAATATTTCATATGAGAGCTATGTTGCTTAGTTGTTTTATGGCCATGGCTAGATGTGATCCTTGTCTTAGTAAGTTCTTAAGTGGGAAATGTTTTGCTTGGACATGAGTTGCCTAAGATGAGGTATAGGAAGTTCTTAGGTGAACGAGGCACAATCTCCTTGTTAGGGTTGAAGCGGATCAATTTCACATGAACTGGAGTAGTTAAGGACTTGATTGGGTTTCCAAGTCGTGAAAAAATGTAAGGCTAGTTGTGAGGGCAGGATTGCCAAGGCATGCTAGGGAATGCTAACATGTGCTAGATAATTCAAAGGCATGTCAAATATTCTAAGATGTGTCAAGTGATAAGGCATGCAAAGGTGTGAAATGGTGTGAAGATACATGCTATGGACTATCAAGGCAACAAAATGGAGAAACAAGTTAAAATACAAGGAAATGAACACATCATAGGGTTGATAAGTCATCAATTTAGATTTTCTAAGAGGGGAATGCCATGCACACAAACACTAGGTGGAAATAAGTGGCAAGTGCCAAGTGTTAGTGCATTCTAAGTGCCAAATAATCCTCTATTGATTCTCTTCTACTTTCCAATAATTGATCTCAAATAACTTCAATATTAAGCCATGGAAAAGCATACTGGGGCATCTTAATGAATGCTAGACATGATAATGATCATGGCCTCTTTAGGACTACATCTCTCTTCGCCCCCTTGATCAAATGACCTCCTTCTCAGTTGATGTTAGTTCCTTCATCCTAAGGACTCCTTAAATAGTTTTTCCTAGACCTCTTAGTAACCCTCTAGAACTTACAGGTTCTATCCACTTATACCTTAGGAAATATTAATTTTCTTTTAGATTTTAAACCCCATCTTGGGTCCAAAATCCCTTTTCTTGGCTTCTATTCCCACAAAGCCTATTGTGACCGAAATCACACAAGCCCATCTCACTAGACTGGCGGAGTACCTCCCAAGCTACACAATTCAACAACATAGTCTAGTTCTAGTAACCATAACTTGGTCAAGCTCTTGTAGTCAAGCGAAGGCTTGGTTCGATTCCCAAGTTGAAAATGAAGTAAGGGTAGTTGTGAGGGAATGATAGTTAGGGAGGGACAGGGCATGAAAATGAATTAAAAGACATGCTAATACATGCAAGGAAATGTCAATGCATTTTGTACTAGAGTGTTAGGGAGTGTCAGGGTATATCAAGGAATAACTAGGTCAAAATACATGGAAAGGAACAAATAAGAGTGTGTTCCAGGGAGTGTTAGAGAATTGAAGTGTACTAGGGATGAAGTGTGTTAGGAGCAGTTTAGAATAGGATTTATAGGGTACAAGCCTACGGTTGTTATAAGGGGCTCAACATAGCAATTTTAGACAAAGGAAGATCACATTGTGCTAGGCACACCATTGTTTTTACTTTAGTTGTTTTTTTATATGAGATGTGGCACACTTTGGCTACATGCTCATGTTTTAAAATAGTCTAGATAATTGCATATTGTACATTGTTGTGTATAAATTTTTAGGCAGACGACTTGTGTCAGTTTATATCTTGTGTGCTTTGTGAATCTTGTGGTTCTTGCAAACTCTCAGTTAATTTTCTACTTTTTATATGAACTGGACATACATGTGAAATATTGCATTTGTAATCTATGTTGCTTAGTTTTTTTATGGCCATGGCTAGATCATGTGATCCTTGTCTTGGTAAATAGTTAAGAGGGACAAGTTGAGCTTGGAAATGAGTGGCATAAGATGTGTTCTAGGTAGTTCTTAGGTGAAAAAGGCACAATATACTTGTAGTGGGTGCAATTGGTCAAGTTATTGCAGTTGAAACAGGCCAATGTTTTCACATGAATTGCAGTAGTCAAGGACTTGATTGGGTTCCCAACTCATGAAAAAATGTAAAGGCTAGATGTAAATACGTGAGTGCCAAGGCATGCTAGGGAATGCTAATATGTGTAAATGGTGCGAAGGCATATCAAAAATATCAAAAATGATAAGATGTGCCAAGTGATAAGGCATGCCAAGATGCGCAAGGGTGTGCCAATGCATGCCAGGGACTATTAAGGAAACAAAAGGGAGAAAAAATTTAAACTACATGGAAATTAAGAAATAATAATGTTAATAAGTCATCAATTTAAATTTTCCAAGAGGGGCATGCTAGGAACACCAACACTAGGTGCCAATAGGTGCCAAGTGCAAAGTCTTAGTGCATTATAAGTGACGAGTCTTCCTTTGTTGCTTCTCATCTACTTTCCAAATATTGATCTCAAATAAGTTTAATATTAAACTATGCCAAATCATACCACGACATCTCAACATGTTCCATACATGATAAGACTTTCCAAGCATCAACACGTGCCAAGCGCAAATATGTGTCACGGAGTGTTATGAGTGTTATAAAGTGGAATGACATGTTGAAGAGTGCTAAGGTGTGATAGAGAGTGCTAATTCATGTTGAGGAGTGTTAAGGAGTACTAGGACAAAACATTAAGGGAGCACTAGGTCAAAATTCATGGAATTTAATGAATATAAGGAATGTGTGCTAGGGAATAGTATTAATGAGTGCTAGTTTTCATGCCAAGGAGGGAGTGACAAGGTATGCTAAGAATTGGTAAGGCATTCTAGGGAATATCAAGGCATGTCAAGAAGTGCCAAAGTGTGCTAGGGTGTTCCAGGGTGTTCTAATTATATGTTCCAAATCGTACCAAGATATGCCAATACATGCCAGGTGCTAAGGATGTGCAAGGTGCCAGGGTATGTCAATATGTGTTAAGAAGTGTTAAGGCAACAAAAGGAAGAACCAAACTAAAATGCAAGGAAATGAACACATAAGAGGGTTAATAAGTCAGGACATTATCTTTTTCAAAAGGGGCAATGCTAGTCACACTAATAATAGGTCCCAATACATGCCAAGTGGCATTGTGTGCCAGGTGCTAATGTATGTCAATGCATTCAACCATGGTGTTCCAAGGTATGCTAGGGACTACATGCATGCCAACACATGCTAGGAGAGTTATATGTTGTGTTAGCACATGCCACTATGTGCTTGGGCATCAGTGTCATGACAAGATGTTGTAGGTATAAAGATGTTCCAAGACATGCGAGGTGCTAAGAAATGTTTGTTTGTGGAAAAGCATTAATTTAAGGTGTGCCCGGATTGTTGAGGAGTGTTAGGTATTTCTCATTAATAGAATTTTCAGAGCTTGATGATGTATTAAATAATATATTTCCTACACACACTAGTGGAACTTCATCTAAAGGGAATTTGCTAGATAATAAACTTAATATATATGAATCATGTGTTGACTCATATGAAACCTCTATTCAACTAGTCATTACTTGAGGGAAATGATACATACTAATTACTTCTTAAAAAATTGACTGATTATAACCACTATGGCCTTGGACATATTATAAAAAATACTCCACAATAATGGCCTTAAATCGTTATCTTTTGAAAAAAATTATATTAACAGCCATATAGCATCATTAGAATTATCAATGGTGACAAACATTTTTTGACCGTCACCAAAAGTAACAAAAAGTGAATTGGTGAGGGTCATTAAAGGTTTGTCACTATAAGTGTCACCAAAGAGAGAATTAGTGATGGGCCTTTAATGACCCTCACCAAAAGTGTCATTGAAAATGTCTTTGGTGATGAACCTTAAAGGACCATCACTATATACACATACAATGATGTTTTTTTAAGGACCGTCACAATATGTGACATTGGTGACAGACCTTAAAGGTCCATCACAAGCATGACCCTCACCAATGTCATTTTTTATTGTAGAGTTGTCCGCATATTTCAAGACTTTGTGTTGTGACTTCCTTCTTATGACTACTAGACATAATGTAGTAATGATTTTTTAACAACCCTTTGTTTCAATATTTCACCCTATGAGATATTTTGCAATATCTTATTGTATTTGAGTAATTTTATGGCCCAACTATATGATTAACCTTTCGCTCATAAAGGAATCTAAAATCTACAATTAAATTAAGGATACCCTTAATTTTACATTATTTACCACCCATTTAATTTTTAGACTATAATTTCCTATTATTTTAATTAATTTATTTGCTATAGTATTTATCCAAATCAATAATGGAAAACTTATTACCTAACCATTCTTAATTTTTAAATAATTCATCATATTTTTATGCATTAATTGTAATATAGGCTTATTTTTTGTAGCATTGAGACACACACACACACACACACACACACACACACATATAAAATAAAAGCTATTCCGAAAATATTGCTAAGTTTTTTTCAATCAATTTTAATTTATTTCTTTCTTTAATGATGCATTTTTTCAATTATTTTAGATTTTATTTCTTCACTAGCAATTCTTTCTTTTCATAGTTTTCATTCTATATATATCCTTGCTCCCCCAATATTGGAAGAGAATTTGGCTAATATGGCCTCTAATCCTTTCATGGTAGAATATTTCAGACATATCATCATGATATATTTTCCTATTTGGCAGCGCTTGAATTTGTGCACCCACCAAATGAGCCAACCAATTATGTGTGTTGTACTATGTAGATAGATACAAATGAAATGTTTGAACTGTCTCCACTGTTTTAAACCATGTGATAAATTTTGTACTTCGAGCTATCACATTATAATTGTGACATTTTTTGTACTCTGAGCCATCATATTATAGTTGACAACGATGATCAAATTTGAAGGTTTGTTATTAATTTTATTTGGAAGGGCATATATTCATATAACCCTTAAAGGATGAAAGGTTACAAAACAAGTTTCACTTCTACTAAAAAATATATATTAAATAAACCCCTCAAAAAAAAAACCATAATGAAATAATGTCCTTCTAAATTTTTAAAATCTATTTTTTAAAAATAGTAGCAACATTAAAACACTATAAAATATGAATATAACTAGTAAATAAGCAAAACAAATTCTCAAATTGCATTAAAAAAAGGTAAACATGTGTTTCTTCTATTCATTTGATGATCTTCAAAAGTATTTGGACTTACATAATTGAAAAGATAAATCTATTTTTCCAATGGAAATGGTTTTCTTGTTTTCATTTATTTCCATACATCATAAGTAGCATTCCAATCTACCTCATTTAGATCATGAGGTGAATTTAGAGATAGAAACATTAACATATCTAGTGTCTCCAATGAAAGTCTTTATCTATCATCATTTTTTATCCTGTGTAATTTTCAGAAGCCTCTTTTACATATTGGTGTGGCTGGTGGGATAACACGAATAAATTGCCATAATTTCATCAAATATGGAAATAATTGAAACCATTTAGGTTAATATCCACATAGGTATCATTCCATACATATGATTTTTAAGGTATGCTTTACAAATAGTACGAATAAATTCATCCATTTCACTCAAACATATAGCAGTATCCACAATAGATGATTCCCTAACGCTAATTTTTTCACATAAACATTTCAATTATATTCTTATTGGATAGTTTATATCATTCAATTCTTAATAATAATTTTTAGAAGTTAAAAAGTTAGCCACATTAAATACATGAAAATCTATGAATTTCTTGTCTAAAGATTTAATCACCTTAACAACAATTTTCTTTTTCAAAAAAATACAATCATCTAATAGCCCTGATATTTTCATCTTTGGAAAAATATTGAACCTAAATGGATGTAAATGTACCATACCTCTTCTATATGAAAATAAAGGGTTCATATTTATGCTCTAACTAAAAAAGTGGACCTGTTCACCACATCTACACCAAAAATTCTTCCAAAAAATCGAATATAAAAAATGCTAATAGAAACATCTAAATTAGTGACAATAGATGTAATATTAACATGATCCTCTTCGAAATTTTTATTAAACTTATTGAATTAAATGAATATGTATGCAAGTAAATGGATGCAAAACTGAATTTGAAATATTGTTGCCAATTCGTACATTTTTTTCTCCGCTAACTGCCCAATCCTTTAACAAAGAATGCATGTGTTTAACAAGTCTTTCCGTGACCTTCACTCTAGAGAGCTTCCTAATTTGATGAATTTGTAAGACCACTAAATTAGTGATTTGAAATGTATACATTAGATCTCTCAATTTTCCATGTATTTTAGTTGATTTCCCAAGCCATCAATAAAATTTGTTTCCAAATTTGTTAATATATTTCAACTTTGGAAAATAATATGAAGCCTCATTGGTTGTTAATGCTTCCCTATGAGCTATGCAATGGATAACTAATAAATGAGGAGCATACATAGATTAGAATATAAATATGCATGAATAACCCTCATGGAAGATGCACCATCTAAACCAAAACCAACAAACTTCATCATATATAAATCCATTTATGGTAATAAAATTCTCAGTAGATCGTACATACATTGAGCTATTCCATCCTTTATTGGAAGCAAACATATAAAAATTTTAAACATTGACCTCTTCCTCCATTTGTCAAATGCGTTCCATAATTTGATAAGTGATTTCATCAACAAAAATTGAGTAAAATGAGCTATGTAAAATCTCCTCTTTTAGTTTGTTCCAATATACCTCTTTAGAAAATTGAAGAAACTCTTTTCCTGGTGTGGTATTTGTGTACGAAAAAAAATCATATGTTAGAAGCACGTGTGGAGTGCATTTATACCTATTCAAGTCACATATTGACTTATACATTTCAAAAGATAAATGATGTATAGAAAAAAATTACATGTTTTCAATCACTGGTATAATTCTCTCCTTCTCAGTGTCTACCATTAGTTCTACATGTTTAATGATTGCAATATTTCTTTGTTTTCTTTTTCTCTCCAATTTTTTGTAAAAAAAAATTATGAGCTTTTGATTTTTCATTGGCACTTATACCACTAACTTGAAGAGTGGTAATTCCTTCTTTGGAAAATGGAGTCTCACTTTTAAATTTAACACATCAAGAACATTTTATCTTTCCATTACCACTACAATATTTTACAGCATAGGCCCTTGAAAATATTGTATTTCATTTATATTTGAATATTATTTTGTGTTTCTTTGATGGGTTTTCTCTTTTAACAAGTTCTACACTATTTGATTAATCATATTCATGTAGATGAGAATCAACTTCATTAGTAATATTACATGGTTGATTATAATGTTGTGCAAGGTCAAATGATTCAACAATTGACAATTTTCTTTTATCCTTCTTAGGACAACCAATAGGAGACATTTTTTAAAATTTAAACCTATTAAATAAAGAAAAACAATAGAATAAGAATATACATAAATTGAAAATCACTTAGCAAGATTGAGATATAAAAAAATCAACCTTAAAGTGAGATTCCATAGGATTTGACTATATATTTCTTTATAAGTTATTCATTTCTTTGTTGAATTACGTTTTGTAACATTCAAGGAAACATGTAGCTTTATGAAAGAGAAAAAATGCTTCATGAAAAATGGTACTTTGATAAGAAATCTGTATGGATTTAAGACACAAAGAAAAACAAGAAAGAGTTTCAATGAGAGTGGTGTAGTTGTGGAGTCCAATACGCTCAATATAAGATATAAATTATTTTCATAGTTTGTAGTTTCACATAATTGTGACAGTAATAATTTCCACCATTAACAATGTAGAAAACAACTCCAACACCTGTGCATCAGATGGAAGGATGGAAAGCAGTTGCATTCAAGGTATCTAACCACAATGTTGATTTCCTAGGGTGTGGATTCTATGGTGCCCAGGATACATTGTGTGATCGCGAAGGTTGTCATTACTTCAAGGAGTGTCATGTTAAAGAATCCATAGAATGAAAAACCAAATGCTAATGAAGATATGAGGAGGATAATGAAGAATAACTTATAGTCTAGCGTCGAATGATAAATTTCCTTCTATGGGCAATGGGTTGTAATTCAAATTAAAATGGAAAAAATGGATGCAGGGAAATAATATTCAAGGATAATTGGGGAGGAACAAGAGGACACGAGGAGCTGTTCAATGAGTATTAAATGTGCTCTGCTACCTTTTGCTAGGTGTAATAGTACGACGACTATTGCATGTCTTATTGTTGTGGGTTACAATATGTTGGAATAAGTTGGGGGCGTGAGGGAAATGTGCCCAAATCATGTCATAAATATTAAATTGTATGAGGTCATCTTGAATTTGACTGCTCTCTTCTACGAAATGATCACTAGTTAGAGTGATTATGTGCTAGTCGAGAGTCGAAATTTCCGTAAACATAAAAAGTATTGATACGTTATTAAAAATATTTCACTTCTTTTGAATTATATAAATTTAATCTCACCTTTGTAATTCACAAGTGATTTTGATATTTTTATTTTTTTTGGAAATGTCAATTTTTTTAAACCCTTCTAGGAAGGTCCATGTGGCCAAGGAAGAGTTCAATTTTAACACTAGTTGACAGCTCTTTGGGACAAAATTAGTTGTACCATTTTTCTATTTAATTATGTAGCCAAATAATCTTTACTATTTAATTATGTAACTAAATAATACAATTGTTTCATTAATATGGTATTCTCGCTTTGAACATTATCAATTATTTTTTAGTTTTTCAAATATCAGTTGTTCATCAACACATTATGTTTTTATTTTTTAAATATCCACCTTGATTCCTCAACATATATTTATATGTTTATACTGTGATAATTTCTTTCTTATATTTTTTACACCTTATGGTGTTTATATGCACATAAGTATATGAAAAAAAGTTATTAACATGTAACAATAATAAAGGGTTTGAAGATTATTTTCTAAATGAAATGTATTTAAAAATAAAGCATAACTAAAGATAAAATGAATATAAACTTTAATTACTCATAATTAAATATGTAAAAATATTAAAATAATAGAAATAAGATTTTGCTTCTAAAAAGGTAAAAATAACTAAACATAAACTTCAGTTAACATCCAAACGTGAAAAATTAACTAAAGATAAAATGAACATCAACTTTAGTGACTGATAATTAAGTATAAAAAAAAAATAACTGAAGAGAAGATGAATATAACTTCATAAAAAAATAAAACACCATGTTCGTTTCCGAAGACGATCACTTAAGTGGCAACGAAAGAGAAGCGGTGAAGCATGGAACTGTAGTGTCGGATGACGGTGACTTAAGTGGCGACGAAAGAGAAGGCGGCGAAACATGGAAGTGGAGTGCCCACTACTCCACACATTGCATGGAATTGGTTCCTTTAAATATTCCACAGGAAATTCTATTCAATAATTCATCCCAACCTGTGCATCAAGAAACGTGATTTCGGTTTGAAGGTGCCCTAACTGTGCTATCAACGCACGCAAGAGATGATCCTGAAAAGTGCAGCAGTAGCAGTAAATATTGTGTTCACCATTTCCATCATCTGTGACTTCAACTTTCATGGACACAGAAGATGGAAATTGTGATCACATTATTTACTTTGCATATTATCCAACGGAAATTCAACACCTGCAATACAATTCTGGTAGGTCAATGATTATTTTTCGTTGGGTTTTATTTATATGTAGATCAAAGAAGTCGGGTATACAAGGTGGTCGGAGTCTGAACAATTATGACGTGAATTCTATTTCCTCGTACGCAAACTAGATTAATACACCGGTCGTCATATTATCGTGGAATCCGTAAAAGTATTCCTCACAACGTAAAAGTATTCCTCTCACAAAAAGTGTGAATTCTATTTCCTCGTACGCAAACTAGATTAATACACCGGTCGTCATATTATCGTGGAATCCGTAAAAGTATTCCTCACAAAAAGTGTGAATCATCCTCAGTTTTCGCAAAATGTATTTGTGATTCTTAGGGTTTGCATAACACATGTTTACAAGCTGATGGAATAGCGCAAAGATTAATGCACACAAACAATGAATTTAATATTTTTTATGAATTGAATTTTCATTCAGGTTTTTTAAAGTTTTTGAAACGTTAATAATATTGATGTGTTTTATATTTATTAAAAATTTACTGGATGGATTTTAAAATTTAAAAGTTTCAAAATTAAAATTATTAAAATTATAGTATAGTTTTGGATAAGATGATTCTCTAAATTAAAATTATTAATAAAATATATTTGAGAAAATATTAAAAATTTGAAAAAAAAAATCATGTTCACTTTTTATATTTTTATATAAATTAAATAATTCATAAATAAAGATATTACATCTTTTAAAAAATCAAAATTATTAATTAAAAGATAATTTATTTCAATTTATTTTTATTATTAATAATATTAATTATAAATAAAATTAATTATGTTATGTGTTTTTTAGAATATAATTTAAATTTTTTTAATTTAATTATCAATAATTATTTAATGAATAACAAGGATTTAACTTCCACACAATATTTTAGTCTTAATAGAATTATTTATTTTGAAGTAAAACTTTTACAATTTTAATTTTAAAATAATAAAATTATTTTTTTTAATTAAAAAGTTTACAATTTTAATTCAATTATAGAAAAATGGACAACACATTTACAATTTTAATTCAATCCACATAGAATCCCCACTGTGTTTTCTAATTCTCAACATTTTCTTCATTAAAATCTACGTCTAACTCGAGGTCTCAATCCACATAAAGTCCCCACTGTGTTGGATAGTCTTTCAGATTTGGAGCGAGTCCGAGGTCATCACTGAAAGAAGAGGAATGTGAAACCCCTATAGAAATGTGAAACCCTTTGTCACGACACGCCCAACTTCTGCTTTGCCTCCTCCATTGTTTGTACGGCACAATGTCGGAGGATCCAACTAAAAAGTGGACAACACATCTAAATTATTTGGAGCTAAAATCTGAGAGCTAAAATCTGAAATTAGAAAGAATTAATGAAACGATGGATAGCACTTTGAAGATCTCCAAACGACATTCCTTTTAAACGGCCTTGTTGATACAAGGCTCCCACACATGTGTTGCTACAATGCTCCCACCCTATGCTTGAAGGAGTTGATCAGTGGATATGGGGATGGGAAATTAAAGAGATGATGAAAAAGAGTGGAATGAAATGAATGGAGCATTAAGAAGTTTTATTATTGGCCAAATTTGAAGAAATAGGTGGTTGACTTCGGGAGAGGCTAGAATTAGTGAAACAACTGATTTTTAAATTAAATATGTTATTTCTTGATTTGAAACTAATTTTGTTTTTAAATAGTTTTTATATTATTTGTTGAGTGATGTAGTAGACAAAGAATATTATCTTGAAATCAGCATACCATTAAACCAGGATTTCTAGAACAACTTACTTGATCAAAACTAGCCTTCCCACACTAAAAAACCATTTGTAGCTCCATTTTTTTTATATCCCGGATTCAATCTTAGCCACTAGCCAGTGCTAGTCCTGAATCCTATATGAATCAGGTTTAAAGTAAAACCCCATATATTTAAAACTGTTAGACAAAATTTTTACTTCGAAAGGGAGCTCTTCAGATATTCTTCCTACTTCCACCCTTGAGAATGATTCTAGAGTTATGGATGATTGTTGGTCGTTTATACATAATAAAGTTGCTTTAAGAAACATGTCTAGTATATCTTTGATTTTCTAGATGCCATATCTTCTTTTGTTACTAAATAATAGGATATCATCTACAAACAACATGTGAGAAATATTGAGGTTGACTTCCACTTCAATCCTTTTGATGTCTCCCCTCCCCCTTGCATCAAGAATAATTTGACTAAGACCTTCAGTTGCTAGGAGGAAAAGGAGGGAGGGAAATGGGCACCCCTGGTGCAAACCTCTCTGGATCTGAAAGAAGGGTGTGGCTATACCATTCATAAAATTTTCAAATCTAATGTTTTTGATGCAGGCCATACCCAATTTATGAAGTCAATCCTCAACACCATGTGAGTTAGGAGAAAATAGAGGTAAAGCAAGCTAATGCGGTCATAAGATTTTGAGAGGTTGCTTTTTACAATATCTCCCTTCTCCCCACTCCTTTTGAGGCTATGAAGTGTTTCCTATGCCACTCCAACTGCTTCATGAATCTTTCTGTCATCCAAAAACAAAAAATTCTCTTTTGAAATGTTTCTAGAGAGGATGAGTTTCAGATGAACATCAATCAACTTTGCTATGATTTTATAGATGAAATTGCAAAGAGAGATAGGTATAAATTCCTCAAAGGATATGGGATCACCCTTCTTGTGTATTAAGGCCAATAAATTGGAATTGAAATGTTGGCAGATGGTACCTTTGACCGTTGACTCTTCAAACACCCTTGCCAACTCATCCCCCAAGGTCTCAAAAAAGTGCTGAAAAAATATATTGTCTAACCATATGGGTCTGGAATTTTTTCCTTCTGAATTAAATTTAAAATCCCTTCAACCTCTTCTTTAGACACTAGTTCCATAACATTTTCATTTTACTCCTCCTCCTCATATTGAGGGAAGAATTTTGCCACTAAGATCACTTCCGCAATGGATGCTTTAGTAGGAGATTTGAAAATATTTTTAAAGTGATTAATTCCCAGGGGGGAGAGGACTTAAAAGTAATTTTATGTCCTTCCTTCGTCCTATTTCATGCCCCATATGGTATTTATATTATTCCTACATTTTGCAAAGTTCTGGAAAAATTTTGGGTTTTCGTCCACCGATGTCAACTAGATAGCTCAACTTTTAAGTCTCCACTATTCTTCCTTTTCGAGAAGGATTTTTCTTCGATTTGATTCTAGCAACTTGATTCTATCCAATTTTCACTTGTTTCATATCCATCTTCCTTCTGATTTTCAAGTCACTCTAATTCCTCTCATATATGTCACAGATTTTCCTCCTCTGAAGCTATTTTTTTTTTTCCTAATCCAGAGAGGCATTTTTCATTAGATTTAGTTTTTCCATGAAGAGGTAGCCTTTGTCCCTTCCTAGCTCCTCACCCCGTCCTCTAATTTGATTGAAACAATATGTTATAGGATTCATACTTGAGCCATCATGGGTTTCACTTGAAAGGGGATCCTAGTTTCTTATTAGGGCCTTTTAGTTCGACGAGAATAGGAAGATGGTCTGAGTCTCCACCTTCCCCCACCCAATGCCAGAAAACCAGGGTTCTACTCACCAAATCATCCTTTAAAAGAAACAGATCCAATCTCTTTTCCATGCGTTCAGCCCCAATTCTTTTGTTCCTCCAAGTAGGGCAGGTCTTGATTAGAATAATGTCAACAAGACTCTTCGATTCTATCTTATTAAGGAATAACTCTGCTAGGGGATCTACATGAGCTGAGGGTCCCCAAGCTTCTGACAACCCCAGTGAAAATTTCAAATCTCCACCTATTACCAGACTTGGGTTCCCCATAAAATATTTTGAAAAAAAATTATTCCAAAAAGGAGCTATGTCCTTACAAGGACCGTAAACATTCATTATCAGTAAATTAGAGAAAAGATCAAGGAAGTAGACCTCCATTCATTGGATATGTTCTAGTCTCTAGGTGCTCAAATCCTTTAATATTCCTTCTCTGGCCTTCCTTTTGCATCTAGTTTCTGGAAGGACCAGTCGGGGAACAATTTGTTCAAAGATCCCTTTATCTCTTCTCCAATGCCTAGGGTTTCTTGAAGCATTAGAATATCAGGCTCATAGGACTTGACTAAGTCCCTTAAGGCTAATTTTTTGGAGCTACTAGCAAACCTTCTACAGTTGAAAGACATAATTATCATTTATAACAATCGGAGGGGGTCTCTGATGCTTTAAGCACCCCTGAAAGTGAAAGTTGTTTCCCATCGGCTATGTCAATTTTAGCTCTTTGCTGGTATTTGGATAATTTATACTTCCTACCTTGTAATTTTCAAGGTCCTATCGATATGGGTTTAGGGCCTAAACTTCTCACCACTTCCCAGGGAATTAATATATTTTCTCTAGATCGTAGGTTGTAATGGGGATTCTCAGGGAAATGGGTCTAATGTAAGGATCCCTCAGAGCACGAGGCTACTAGAAGGTTCATATTAATATCAGGAATTGCAGTAATGATACAATCCTCTGATACAAATCCAACGTGAAGAAACTAGATAATTACAGGACTAGAGGGATTTGGCCTTGAAAAAGAGCTAATTGAATATATTTACTAGAATTTAGAGAAAGGATAGGGTTCAAGACCGTACCCTCCATCTGATCCGTCGAGGCCACATCTCCACCTTCCCCTGAGGATGGCCGATGCAGATCCTCCGTCTGAATAGGTTCTGAAGGGTTTCTGATGTCTATCTTCATATCCTGAGGTTCCTCTATGTCCTTCTGAGCCTTATCCCTTTCCATCCTATCCATTATATCCACTCCTTCCTCTTTATTTTTCTCCTTTTCCTTACTTCTTCCTGCCACCCCTGAATCCCTTTTCTGATTTCTTGTTCTTCTATACCCTAGAGGAATTCCTTTTCCAGGAGCCCGTACTTGTGACAACGGTGGAACCGAAAGGGCATCTACTCATAATCAATCATATAAGTGAAAGATAAATCCTTATATTTCATATGAATTTCCTCTGCCAATCCTTCCTTTCATTTTAAACATACCAAGATCCTAACAATACTTTTGTCCATTGTTTGTTGGAATGCCATTTCAACCTCTAGAAACTGACCCAACGTAATCCTAATTACTTTAAACACTGATTCCGTCGACCAACAATATTAGAAGTTTTACTCATACCAGTGTCTCCTCCACCTTTTTGCGTTGTGCATCAAATAAGGGGTTCCATTTTTTGAAAATAATTGGGCATTTTTTGAAGTTCCAGTTGTGCCTCAGTACCCATTCTAAATATTCATTCTTGCTAAATTTAATCATAAATCATCCACGAGCTAGTTTTGACACTTCAAACTACCACTCTAGAGCCTAATTTTAGGCTATTTAAATCCATTCCTTGATATAGTTGGCCGAGTGTTTTTTCCCCTTTTCTCTACTGACTAATGTGGTTTCAGAAACCTCTATTACCTCGTCAATTTTAATATCTACACCTAGCACCAGATTAGGGTTTGTCTCCTTCCTATTAATCAACTTAACTTTCTTTCTCTTACCTCCTGCAATCCTGCTTCCTCCTCCTTCCTTGAGCCCTGGTGTTGTTTCTTTTGCATTGGAGCCTCATGTGAAGAGCGGCCCTGGCCGCCCTTTCATCGACATTGGTAGCTCCAAGTGATCTAGTACCTCTCCTTCCTGACCCTTCCTGCACCCTATGTATGTAAACACCACTACTTCCTGGCGTGCACCGAGAACCCTCTCTTGTTCCTCTACTTGATTCAGGAAAAAAATCCCCTCCAAAGTGGTCACTTCTCTTCCCCTCTCTAGTGACTGGGTTTTGCAAGAACCTCCTGTCTTCCTCTGTCCAAGTTTCTACTACCTCGACACTCTGACTTGGGGAAAAAAAATTCTGCAAAATCCTTCCCCTTGATTGTAATAGCCTTTGTAGGCTATGGAATAGTCCAATCGTACCCCCTGACTAGTTTCTACTACCCTTGAGTCTCAACCAGAAAGGAATTCAAACCTTCATTTCCTTTAAACCCACAACTAGCCACAATGTCTTCAAACCTTCATTCCCTTTAAACCCAGAACTAACCACAATGTCTTCAAGCCCTCTCGAAAAAACTGGATTTTTGAAACCACAGGATGAAAGAGTATTTACCTGGATTCCTTTTGCTTCCTCCACCACTTTCTCTGGCACCAGAGGTGTGAAGGTCTGCTGCAGTTCTAGCTTCTGTCCCCCGACCAGGCTTCGTGGCTCGTACTGAGAATATTTTCCTCCAGCAGCCCTAACACTTTTCCTTTCCCCTAAGCCTCCCCTAAACCTCCTGACTTAGCTCCTGCACGCCCTCTTGGGTGAATATATTTCTCAATATTATGCTTCGAGACATCCAAACCCCAGACTGTTAGAATTTCTCCTGACTCAAGATCATGATAAAAATATTCCCATTGTATAACCATGGTTACTGTAACTATTCACAGGTAAAAGTCTTCCTCATAAATGGTAAATCACTGCAAAGTCTACAGGCGCATACTTGATTCTCTGGAGGGCAGCGAGATTAGGGGAAATAGTAAACCCCAACACCATGATTCTGAGGCCTAAACCCTCATTTCCCCCATCCTCATTCCCGAAGCATGTCGTGGGTGTTAGATAGATGCCCAAGTGTTCTTTGTACTTTAACACCGATGCCAGATGCCTCAAACCCAAGGCCCACCCTGGATCGCTAGTAATTCTTTTGTGTTGACCTGCAATCAAATCCGGTCACCATCACTAGGGTTTCCAACTGGTCGTCATCCCAATTTTTCCATCACCTTCCTATTCTAAATAAAATTTATTCCTTAAATATTGTTAAATTTCTTTCAATCAATTTTAATTTTTTTCTTACTTTAATGATATATTTTTTTTCAATTATTTTAGATTTTATTTCTTCACTAGAAATTATTTCTTTTCATAGTTTTCATTTTGTATATATCATTACTCCCCCAATATTGGAAGAGAGTATGTCTAATATGGCATATAATTCTTTCATGGTAGAATATTTCAGACATATCACCATGATATGTTTTCCTATTTGGCATTCCTTGAATTTGTACACCCACCAAATGAGCCAACCAATTATATGTGTGTTGTGCTATGTAGATAGATACAAATGAAATGTTTAAACTATCTCTGGTGATTGAAACCATGTGACAACTTTTGCACTCCGAGCCATCATATTATAGTTTTGATAACTTTTGTACTCTGAGTCATCATATTATAGTTGACAACAATGATCAAATTTGAAGGTTTGTTCCTAATTTCATTTGTAAGGGCATATATTCATCTAACCCTTAAAGGATGAAAGGTTGCAAAAAAAATTTCACTTCTACTGAAAAGTATAAATTAAATAAACCCCTCATAAAAAAAAAATCATAATGAAATAATGTCCTTCTAAATCTTTAAAATCTAAAAATTTTAAGGAGTAGATACATCAAAACACTATAAAATCTCAATATAACTAGTAAATAAGAAAAAAAATTCCTCAAATTCCATTAAAAAAAGGTAAACATGTGGTTCTTCTATTCATTTTATGATCTTCAAAAGTATTTGGACTTACATAATTGAAAATATAAATCTATTTTCCCAATGGAAATGGTTTTCTAGTTTTCGTTTATTTCCATACATCATAGGTAGCTTTCTAATCTACCTCATTTAGAGCATGAGGTGCATTTAGAGATAGAAAATTTAACTTATCTAGTGTCTCCCATGAAATTATCTATCATCATTCTTTATCCTATTTAATTTTCAGAAGCCTCTTTTACACATTGATGGGATTGGTGGGATAACGAGAATAACTTTCCATAATTGCATCAAATATGGAAAGCCTTCAAACCATTTAGTTTCATCTCCACATAGGTCTCATTCCTTACATATTATTTTTAAGGTATGATTTACAAATAGTACAAATAAATTCATCCATTTCACCCAAACATCTAGTAGTATCCACAATAGATGATTCCCCAACACTAAATTTTTCACATAGACATTTCAACTATATTTTTATTGGATAGTTTATATCATTCACTTCTTAATAACAATGTTGATAATTGAAAAAATTAGCCACATTAAATACATTAAAATCTATGAATCTCCTATCTAAATATTTAATCACCTTTACAACAAAACATTTTTCCAAAAGAATACAATCGTCTAGTAGCCCTGATATTTTCATCTTTGGAAAAATATTGAACCTCAATGGATGTAAATTCAATTGCATGGAAATGAATGAATATGAGTGTGTGATAGGGAGTGTTAGCAAGTTATAGGTGTGCTAAGGAGGGAGTGACGAGGTATGCTAAGAAATTCCAAGGCATGATAGAGTGATAGGAAATCATGCCAAGATGTGCCATGTTCCAGGGTGTGCCAATGTGTGCCAAGGAGTGTTAGGGAGTGCTAGAAAAACATAAGGGATAACTATGTCATAATGCATGGAAATGAATGAATAAGAGTGAGTGACAAGGAGTTTCAATGAGTTCCATGTTTGATAAGGAGGATTGACAAGGCATGCTTGACAGTGATAAGGAATGATAGAGTGCTAGGGTGGCATGCAACCAAGATGTACCAACGCGTGCAAGGAAGTGTTAACTAGGAGTGCCAGGGAAACACAAGAGAGCACTACGTCAAAATGCATGGAAATGAACAAATAAGAGTTTGTGATTAAAGGTGTTAGTGGCTTCTAGGTGTGATAAGGAGGGAGTGACAACATATGGTAGGAAGTGTTAAGGCATGCTAGAGGCCAGGGAAACATGCCAAGATGTCCTAGGTGCTACGGTTTACCAATACGTTCCAAGGAGTCTTAAGGAATGCTATGGAAACACAAGGGAGAACTAGGTAAACATGCATGTAAATGAATGAATAAGAGTTTGTGATTGAGAGTTTCAATGAGCTCTAGGTGTGCTAAGGAGAGAGTGAAAAGGTATGCTAGGTAGTGCCAAGGAATGCTAGAGTGTTAGGGTGGCATGCCAATATGTGCCAAGTGTTTGGGTGTGCCAATGCGTGCTAAGGAGTGTTAGGGAGTGTCAGCTCGTAAAAAAAAGGAAGAACTAGATAAAAATTCATGGAAATGAATGAATAAGAGTGTGTGATAGGGTGTGTCAATGAGTTCTAAGTGTGTTAAGGAGGGAGTGACAAGGTTATATGCTAGGTAATTCCAAGGTATGTTAAACTACCAAGGTGTGTCAGGAACTGCGACGATGTTTTAGGTAGTGTAAAATCATGTCAAGGAATGTAGTGGATGCTAACACATGCCACATAATTCCAAGGCATTTAAGACATGTTAGCTATTATGGCATGTCAATATGTAAACTATATTTCTTAGTTTTTTTACAACAACAGTTGGACGTGATGAGCCTTTTTCTAGTAACTTGTTAAGTGGGATCAATTGAGATTGGACATGAGTAGTCTAATATGAATTACATGTAGTTCTTAGGTGAACAAGGAATATGTTGAATTTCCACGAGATATTAAAATTTGGGTTTGGTCTTAGAATATTTGATGAAAACACACTCAAGTGCCACAACATGTCTACTTTTCACAATGAGATCTACACACATCAGAGAATCAATTCGTGCACATGAAATTTTTTAAAATTTTCAAACCTTTCTTCATTAAATTACAAAATATAATAGAATATGCTTGATATCTCATGCCAGGGATGATGGCCCTTTACAATCACACTAATACAAGGAATACAACTAGGGCTTGGTGTTAGTCCTTTGACAACCAATCGTCCTTGAACAAGACAACACTTGACTCAATTTTTGATGGTGGCCATCACAAATAGCCCTTTCAATCCACTTGCCTTGAACACATCTAGCAGGTCCTCTTTCCTCCCATTATGAAACTCCTTAATCTGCCTCCATCAATGAACTCAACTCCTTTATGTTACTGAAATCCACTAAAAAAAAATTCCTTCTATCTACCTCTTTTTTCCTTTAAGTTCTACAACACTTAATGATTTCGATTAGTTGTTCACAACTCTGTTGTGAAAAAATCTTTGGTCTGCCCACTTTTTCCATACTGCTGCTCCAAGATGAAAATTCTAGGGATATGGAGGTTTCCCTTCTTATCAATGACACAATCCTCTACAATACAATGAACTAGGGCTAGTTGGCTAGCCCACTTGAATGCTACTTTAGTCCTTCAAATTTTGCATGTCCTTAGGCCCAATACACCTACCCTTCTACCAGTCTTGCTTTCCATCACAAGTACATAACTTAGAGATCTTATTTGACAATCACTTAACAACCATCCAATTGTACTTGGAATGCCATCAATTTTCCCAAACACAGTAAATTATTTTACTGATCCAGTGCCCACAACATTGCCCTCATCTAGGGCTCTTTAAATATGTCACCTAATAGTGATTTGAGTACTCTCAAAATAACTATTCTTGTGTACCAATTTTTTTTTGTCCAATGTATGAAAAAATCTGAACTACTCATCTTATCATCATTCTAACAATTTGTAGATGGCTGAACTAGGGTCTCAAATAATCCATTAATGGTCCATTGAATAACTATTTATAGGCTGCTTCAGACCTCTCTCCAAAACTCTATATAAATTCCAATAAAATCAACTCCTCTTCATGTTATTTTGTATCTCCACATATACTTCTGCAAACAACCTTCCAAATTTGTGGTATATATTTCAGAGATAAACCTCTCTCTAAGGGTTCACAACCCCTCTTATTCTACACATATTTGTCACATTCTTAATGCCATACCTTATGGATTGAAAATGCAAGGGAACCACCCTAAATAGGGAATTATACCTCTATTCTAATTGATTTAGAACAAACCATATCCACCCATATAAAAAATTACAACTCTTTCCTCCATAAGAGACTCGACCTAGCTCATATGTATCCATAGATTCTAGTCATTTATTTGATTGAATATTGACCTAAACTTTATATCTATATGACCCTCAAACTATAGTTACCTCAGTCAATATTACACTTGTGACTACTTCTGTTTTGGCCCTAAATTCTAGTGCAGACCCTCATCCATTTGTGTTGGTATTTATCATAGACCTTGCAACCTAGTAACCACCACAATGTAGGCTCTCAACCCTCTCTATTATTTCAAAATTTGATGCAGAATTAAAAAAGAAACAACACTGAAATCACATGCCCAAATTCTCATGAGTCGCCTCTCTTGAGCTTGATCTGCCCTAAGAGAACCAAAAATATGCCATCCTACTTCCTATCTCGAATCAATTAAGGTATGTGACATTCTTGTGAACCCTCACATGATGATCTTACTCTTGGTGGATGATCATGGCCTCCCTTTAGCAATGCTTACTCAGCCCTCTAACTCAACCTACTTGAGGACTATATCTCTCCTAGCCTCCTTAATCAAATGAGCTCCTTCTCACTTGATGTTCTTGCCTTCATACTAAGGCCTCCTTAAATATCTTTTCCTAGCTATGCCTCTTAAGAATGCTCAAGAACTTACGAACGTTATCTACTTAGACCTTAGGAAATATTATTTTTTTGTTTAATTTTATTTTATATTTTAAACCTCATCTTGGGTCCAAAGCTCCTTTGCTTGGGTTTTTTTCCCACAAAATCTTTTATGTCCAATCTCACACAAACCCATCTCACTAGGCTTGTGGAGTACCTCCCAAGCTACATAATTCAAGAACATAGTCTTGTTGTAGTAATTGTAACTTGGTCAAGCTCCTATAGTCAATCAAGGACTTGGTTGGGTTCCCAAGTTGAAAATTAAGTAAGGGTAGTTTTTAGGGCATGATAAATAGGAAGGGTTAGGGCATACGAAGGAATGAAAAGGCATGCTAACACATGCTGGACAATGTCAATGCATGTTGAGGAGTGTTAAGGAGTGTCGAGGCATCACAAGGTATAAATAGGTCAAAATGCATGGAAATGAACAAATAAGAGTGTGTGCTAGGGAGTGTCAATGAATTCAAGTGTGCCAAGGATGAAGTGTGTTCGAAAAAGTTCATAATAGGATTTGTAAGAGGCTAGCCTACGATTGTGATAAGGGGCTTGACAAAGCAGTTTTAAACAAAGGGAGATTTGTTCTTTGGCACAACATTATTTTTCCTTTATCTATTATTTTTATATGACATGTGGCACACTTTGGTCAAATGCTCATATTTTAAACTATTTTAGAGAATTACATATTGTACATTGTTGTGTATAAGTTTTTGGGGGATCAACTTGTGCCAACCTATATCTTGTGTGTCTTGTGTATCTTGTGGTTCTTGTAAACTCTCAATTTATGCTCTATTGTTTATATGAACTGGACATACATGTGAAATGTTGCATATGAGAGCTATGTTTCTTAGTTGTTTTATGGCCATGGCTAGATGTTATCCTTGTCTTAGTAAGTTCTTAAGTGGGAAATTTTCAACTTGGACATGAGTTGCCTAAGATGAGGTATAGGAAGTTCTTAGGTGAACAAGGCACAATCTCCTTGTTGTAGGTGCAATTGATCAAGTTTTTAGGGTTGAAGTGGATCAATTTCACATGAACTGGAGTAGTTAAGGACTTGATTGAGTTTCCAAGTCGTGAAAAAATGTAAGGCTAGTTGTGAGGGCATGAGTGCCAAGGCATGCTAGGGAATGCTAACATGTTCCAGATAATTCAATGGCATGTCAAATATTCCAAGATGTGTCAAGTGATAAGGCATGCGAAGGTGTGAAATTGTGTGACAATACATGCTAGGGACTATCAAGGTAACAAAAAGGAGAAACAAGTTAAAATACAAGGAAATGAACACATCATAGGGTTGATAGGTCATCAAATTAGATTTTCTAAGAGGGGAATGTTATGCACACAAACACTAGGTGGAAATAAGTGGCAAGTGGCAAGTGTTAGTGCATTCTAAGTGCCAAATCATCCTCCGTTTCTTCTCTTCTACTTTCCAATAATTGATCTCAAATAACTTTAATATTAAACCATGGAAAAGCATACTGGGGCATATTAATGAATGCTAGAAATGATAATGATCATGGCCTCTTTTGTACTACATCTCTCTTCGCCCCCTTGATCAAATGAGCTCCTTCTCAGTTGATGTTAGTTCCTTCATCGTAAGGACTCCTTAAATAGTTTTTCCTAGACCTCTTAGGAACCCTCTAGAACTTACGAGTTCTATCCATTTAGACCTTAGGAAGTATTAATTTTATTTTAGATTTTAAACCCCATCTTGGGTCCAACCTTTTCTTGTCTTCTATTCCCACAAAGCCTATTGTGACCAAAATCACATAAGCCCATCTCACTAGACTGGTGCAGTACCTCCCAAGCTACACAATTCGACAACATAGTCTAGTTGTAGTAACCATAACTTGGTCAAGATCTTGTAGTCAAGCGAGGGCTTGGTTCGATTCCGAAGTTGAAAATTAATTAAGGATAGTTGTGAGGGAATGATAGTTAGGGAGGGCCATGGCCTGCAAATGAATTAAAAGGCATGCTAATACATGCCGGGCAATGTCAATGGATTTTTTACTAGAGTGTTAGGGAGTGTTGGGGCATATCAAGGAATAACTAGGTCAAAATGCATGGAAAGGAACAAATAAGAGTGTGTTCCAAGGAGTTTTAGAGAATTGAAGTGTATTAGGGATGAAGTGTGTTAGGAGCAGTTTAGAATAGGATTTATAGGATACAAGCCTACGATTGTTATAAGGGGCTCAACATAGCAATTTTAGACAAAGGGAGATCATTTTGTGCTAGGCACACCATTGTTTTTGCTTTAGTTGTTTTTTTTATATGAGATGTGGCACACTTTGGCTACATGCTCATGTTTTAAAATACTCTAGATAATTGCATATTGTACATTGTTGTGTATAAATTTTTTGGCAGACGGCTTGTGTCAGTTGATATCTTGTGTGCTTTGTGAATGTTGTGGTTCTTGCAAACTATCAGTTAACTTTATACTGTTTATATGAACTGGACATACATGTGAAATATTGCATTTGTAAGCTATGTTGCTTAGTTTTTTTATGGCCATGGCTAGATCATGTGATCCTTGTCTTGGTAAATAGTTAAGAGGGACAAGCTGAGCTTGGACATGAGTAGCATAAGATGCATTCTAGGCAGTTGTTAGGTGAACAAGGCACAATCTACTTGTAGTAGGTGCAATTGGTCAAGTTATTGCAGTTGAAACAAGCCAATGTTTTCACATGAATTGCAGTAGTCAAGGACTTGATTGGGTTCCCAAGTCACGAAATCATGTAAAGGATAGCTTTAAAGACAAGAGTGTCGAGGCGTGCTAGGGAATGCTAAGATGTGCAGATGGTGCGAAGGCATGTCAAACATGATAAGATGTGCCAAGTGATAAGGCATGCCAAGATGTGCAAGGGTGTGTCAATGTGTGCCAGGGACTGTCAAGGTAACAAAAGGGAGAAAAAATTTAAACTACAAGGAAATTAAGATATAAGAATGTTAATAAGTCATCAATTTAACTTTTCCAAAAGGGGCATGCTAGGAACACCAACACTAGGTGCCAATAGGTGCCAAGTGCAAAGTCTTAGTGCATTCTAAGTGACAAGTCTTCCTTTGTTTCTTCTCATCTACTTTCCAAAAATTTATCTCAAATAAATTTAATATTAAACTATGCCAAATCATACCACGACATCTCAACATGTTACATACATGATAAGAATTTCCAAGCATCAACACGTGCCAAGTGCCAATATGTGTCACAAAGTGTTATGAATGTTATAAAGTGGAATGACGTGTTGAAGAGTGCTAAGGTGTGATAGAGAGTGCTAATTCATGTTTAGGAGTGTTAAGGAGTACTGGGACAAAACATTAAGGGAGCACTAGGTCAAAATTCATGGAATTTAATGAATATGAGGAACGTGTGCTAGGGACTAGTATTAATGAGTGCTAGTTGTCATTCCAAGGAGGGAGTGACAAGGTATGCTAAGAATTGGTAATTCATTCTAGGGAATATCAAGGCATGTCAAGAAGTGCCAAAATGTGCTAGGGTGTTCCAGGGTGTGCTAATTATATGTTCCAAATCGTGCCAAGATATGCCAATACATGTCACGTGCTAAGGATGTGCAAGGTGCAAGGCTATGTCAATATGTGTCAAGAAGTTTCAAGGCAAAAAAAGGAAGAACCAAGCTAAAATGCAAGTAAATGAACACATAAGAGGGTTAATAAGTCAGGACATTATCTTTTTCAAAAGGGGCAATGCTAGTCACACTAATAATAGGTCCCAATACATGCCAAGTGGCATTGTGTGCCAAGTGCTAATGTATGTCAATGCATTCAACCAGGGTGTTCCAAGGTATGATAGGGACTGCATGCATACCAATACATGCTAGGAGAGTTCCATGTTGTGTTAGCGCATGCCACTATGTGCTTGGGCATCAGTGCCATGACAAGGTGTTGTAGGTACAAAGATGTTCCAAGACATGTGAGGTGATAAGAAATGTTTGTTTGTGGAAAAGCATTAATTTAAGGCGGGCCCGGATTGTTGAGGAGTGTTAGGTCTTTCTCATTAATAGAATTTTCAAAGCTTGATGATGTATTAAATAATATATTTCCTACACACACTAGTGAAACTTCATCTAAAGGGAATTTTCTAGATAATAAACTTAATAGATATGAATCATGTGTTGACTCATAGGAAACCTCTATTCGACTAGTCATTGCTTGAGGGAAATGATACACGCTAATTACTTATTAAAAAATTGACTGATTCTAACCATTATGGCCTTGGACATATTATAAAAAATACTCCGCAATAATGGCCTTAAATTGTTATCTTTTGAAAAAAATTATATTAACAGGTATATAGCATCATTGGAATTATCAATGGTGACAAACATTTTTTGACCATCACCAAAAGTAACAAAAAGAGCATTGGTGAGGGTCATTAAAATTTCGTCACTAGAAGTGTCACCAAAGAGAGAATTAGTGATGGGACTTTAATGACCCTCACCAAAAGTGTCATTGAAAATGGCTTTGGTGACGAACCTTAAAGGATCATCACTATATACACATACAGTGATGCTCTTTTAAGGACCGTCGCAATATGTGACATTGGTGACGGACCTTAAAGTTCCATCACAAGCATGACCCTCACCAATGTCAATTTTTCTTGTAGAGTTGTCCTCATATTTCAAGACTTTGTGTTGTGACTTCCTTCTTATGACTACTAGACATAATGTAGTAATGATTTTTTAACAACCCTTTGTTTCAATATTTCACCCTATGAGATGTTTTGCAATATATTATTGTATTTGAGTAATTTTAGGACCCAACTATATGATTAACCTTTCGCTGATATAGGAATCTAAAATCTACAATTAAATTAAGGATACCCTTAATTTTACATTATTTACCACCCACTTCATTTTTAGACTATAATTTCCTATTATTTCAAGTAATTTCTTTGCTATAGTATTTATCCAAATCAATAATGGAAAAATTATTACCTAACCATTCTTAATTTTGAAATAATTCATCATATTTTTATGCATTAATTGTAATCTAGGCTTATTTTTTATTACATTGATATATATATAAGCTATTCCGTAAATATTGCTAAGTTTTTTTCAATCAATTTTAATTTTATTTCTTACTTTAATGATGTATTTTTTCAATTATTTTAGATTTCATTTCTTCACTAGAAATTCTTTCTTTTCATAGTTTTCATTCTATATATATCCTTACTCCCCCAATATTGTAAGAGAGTTTGGCTAATATGGGCTCTAATCCTTTCATGGTAGAATATTTCAGACATATCACCATGATATATTTTCCTATTTGGCAGCCCTCGAATTTTTTCACCCACCAAATGAGCCAACCAATTATATGTGTTGTACTATGTAGATAGATACAAATGAAATGTTTGAACTGTCTCCACTTTTTTAAACCATGTGATAAATTTTGTACTTCAAGCCATCACATTATAGTTGTGACAACTTTTGTACTGCGAGCCATCATATTATAGTTGACAACGATGATCAAATTTGAAGGTCTATTCTTAATTTTATTTGGAAGGGCATATATTCATATAACCCTTAAAGGATGAAAGGTTACAAAAAAAGTTTCACTTCTACTGAAAAATATATATTAAATAAACCCCTAAAAAAAAAATCATAATGAAATAATGTCCTTCTAGATATTTAAAATATATTTTTTAAAAATAGTAGCAACATTAAAACACTATAAAATATGAATATAACTAGTAAATAAGCAAAATAAATTCTCAAATTGCATTACAAAAAGGTAAACATGTGTTTCTTCTATTCATTTGATGATCTTCAAAAGTATTTGGACTTACATAATTGAAAATATAAATATATTTTCCCAATGGAAATGGTTTTCTAGTTTTCATTTATTTCCATACATCATAAGTAACATTCCAATCTACCTCATTTAGATCATGAGGTGAATTTAGAGATAGAAACATTAACATATCTAATGTCTCCAATGAAAGTCTTTATCTATCATCATTTTTTAGCCAGTGTAATTTTCAGAAGCCACTTTTACATACTGGTGTGGTTGGTGGGATAACACGAATAACTTGCCGTAATTGCGTCAAATATGGAAAGACTTCAAACCATCTAGGTTAATATCCACATAGGTATCATTCCATACATATGATTTTTAAGGTATGATTTACAAATAGTACGAACAAATTCATCCATTTCACTCAAACATCTAGCAGTATCCACAATAGATGATTCCATAACGCTAAATTTTTCACATAAAAATTTCAATTATATTTTTATTGGACAGTCTATATCATTTAATTCTTAATAATAATTTTGAGAAGTGAAAAACTTAGCCACATTAAATAAATGAAAATCTATGAATTTCTTGTCTAAAGATTTAATCACCTTTACAACAATTTTTTTTTTTCCAAAAGAATGCAATCATCTAATAGCCCCGATATTTTCATCTCTGGAAAAATATTGAACCTCAATGGATGTAAATGTACCATACCTCTGCTATATGAAAATCAAGGGTTCGTCTTTATGCTCTAACTAAAAAATTGACCTGTTCACTACATCTACACCAAAAATTCTTCCAAAAAATAGTTTATAAAACATGCTAATAGAAACATCTAAAGTAGTGACAATAGATGTAATATTAACATGATCCTCTTCAAAAAAATTATTAAACTTATTGAATTAAATGAATATGTATGCAAGTAAATGGATGCAAAATTGAATTTTAAATATTGTTGCCAATTCCTACATTTTTTTCTCCGCTAACTGCCCAATCCTTTAACAAAGAATGCATGTGTTTAACAAGTCTTTCCGTGACCTTCACTCTAGAGAGCTTCCTAATTTGATGAATTTGTAAGACCACTAAGTTAGTGATTTGAAATGTATATATTAGATCTCTCAATTTTCCATGTATTTTAGTTGATTTCCCAAGCCATCAATAAAATTTGTTTCCAAATTTGTTAATATATTTCAACTCTAGAAAATAATATGAAGCCTCATTGGTTGTTAATGCTTCCCTATGAGCTATGCAATGGATAACTAATAAATGAGGAGCATCTGTAGCTTGGAAGATAAATATGCATGAATAACCCTAATGGAAGATGCACCATCTGAACCAAAACCAGCAAACTTCATCATATATAAATCCATTTATGCTAATAAAATTCGCAGTAGATTGTACATACATTGAGCTATTCCACCCTTTATTTGAAGCAAACATATAAACTTTTTAAACATTGACCTCTTCCTCCATTTGTCAAATATGTGATATAAACAATCAATTGGCGTTCCATAATTTGATAAGTGATTTCATCAACAAAAATTGAGTAAAATGGGCTATGTAAAATATCCTCTTTTAGTTTGTTCCAATATACCTCTTTAGAAAATTGAAGAAACTCTTTTCTTGGTGTGGTATTTGTGTACGCAAAATATTCATATGTTAGAAGCAAGTGTGGAGTGCATTTATACCTATTCAAGTCACATATTGACTTATACATTTCAAAAGATAAATCATGTATAGAAAAAAATTACATGTTTTCAACTTCCATAATTCTCTCTATTTTCAAAGTATTCACTATTAATCTACATGTTTAATGGATTTAAATATTTCTTTGTTTTCTTTTCTCTTCAATTTTTTGTAAAAACACTTCATGAGCTTTTGATTTTCATTAAAATTATACCACTAACTTGGTATGTAATTCCTTCTGTGGAAAATAGAGTCTCACTTTTAAATTTAACACATCAAGAAAATTTTATCTTTCCAATACCATTACAATATTTTACAACATAGGCCCATGGAAATCTTTGTATTTCATTTATATTTCAATATTATTTTGTGTTTCTCTTCATGGGCTTTCTATTTTAACAAGCTCTACACTATTTGATTAATCATACTCATGTAGATGAGAATCAACTTCACCTGGAACATACTCAAACATAAAGGCAGCTGCAGAATCGCCGGTTAGCTACGGAATGTCTGCATTCTGCAGCTAGTTCCGGTCAAAATGCTTAACAATGGCAAAAATCACAAAATTCAACAAGTCAGTCATGTAAATCATTCTAGAAGTAATTTTAACTATATTTATTGATCAATTGGGTCTAAGATAGAAATGGACAAGGGAAAATGAGGTAAAATGAGGTGAAGGAAAGCACAAATTTGAGGCTCAACAGATATATTTTCAATTTTTGCATGGTAGTGAATTTCATTTCAATTAATTGGATTTTAAATAACTTTAGATTGAAATAACACGTGCATAATTACTCTGCAATTTTTGTTTTTCCATACTTAGAATTAGTTTCATTTCTAGAATCAATAAATTCATATAAATAATCTTAGCATAGATAGTGCACATACATTTCAGAAGTCTACGAATCTTAGTTGAAAATTAATGAAGTAAATTAAGAACAATTAATTTACCAAACACAATGTATTGAAGATAATCTAGTACAACTTCAATTCTAATTATATTAGCATTAAGCAATTGATCATCAAGTGACCCTCCTACTTCTCCTGATTCCAATCGAGAAAGATAGTCTGGTCCCACATTAGTATGACCAAGCTTAATAATGCCTGCAATTATGAAGTGAATATACCATGGAAAGAGCTACATGTTCAGTTGTGGTGTAATTTCTCTTAGCATTAGAGATCTTTTTGCTAGAAAAATAAATTGATGATCAATATTACCTACACCCAGTTGCATCAAGATAGCTCCAAGAGAAATACCAGATGCATCAATATGTACATGAAATTATTTTTTCCATTATGGATAAACCATATTGGATCGCTTGCAAGTTTTCTTTCAAAGTGTTAAGAGCAGCATCACATACTTCAACCCACACAAAAAGATTGGCTTTCTTCAACAACTACTCCAATGACGCAGTGACTAATGCACAATTGTGGATAAATATTTTGTAATATCCCTTATGCCCCAATGTAGACAATAAATGTTTAACACTCTGTTGTAGCCGCTACAACACCACCCAAAATTTTGGGTATATTTGAAATTTCGGGTCCCCCTCTGCTCGCTTAGTCGTTAAAGTCTTTCACCCGACCTGCAGTCAGTGACATCCCAACGACCTATCCCCAACCCCTCATGAGCTTTCTCACCATCATGATCAGATGTTGTTGCTGCAATCACGCCATGTGTGGGAGGGATCATCCATCATACGCTCGAATAAGAACTTTCTATGCATTGAGGACGTACATTAGCAGCCCCCTAACCATGGTTCATTAAGCACGTTGTTTGAATACTTCTCTTGAGTTCGTTAGTCTCATATGTTTTATCTAGGGACACCATTCTCAAAGAGTAACTGTGATGTGATAATGTTCCATACAGGTCGATCCCACGAATGATATACTTGTCAAGGTCATCATCGCACCGAGGGAAATGCACTAAAGCTAAACAACAAGGTCACAGCTATGAAGCAGGACACTTTCATATACATGCCCCCTGCCCAAGTGGGGATGAGACTTAAGGCTACCATTGAAGACCATTGTTAAGGCAGATGAAAAGAATATGCCCACAAGCCAGAAGGAGGAGCAAGTTAACATTATTTTCAGATGGAGGATAGTGTGGTGTATTTTCATTCAAATAAAGGATAGAGAAAAGGATTGTTCATGGTTGACCGATGCAACAAAAGCATTCTTCACTAATGTACATCGGATTCTCAAAAACACTTCATTTGGAAATGTCCGTACCGAATGCCATCTCGCATGAACCAGAAGCATTTGCTGTGAATTATCAAATCTAAGCTTAAATAGGAACCGGACGAGGTAGTTATATTACGATATGGAAAATATCTCACCTTAAAGGGAGTTCTGAAGATCCTACACAACACCAGCTCAATGTTGATCTCCTAGATGTACACACAGAAAGGAACACATTTCACCAATTTGACAAGTCTAGTCTGAAGTATAGCCTGGGTGGACAAAGTGGACTTAGAAGATTTCCCTGAAGAAAGAAAATCTCATTCAAAGGTGTTTTCGTGCCGAGCCGCAGTGCGAAAGCGCACATGTTGATGTTGGCAAGACGATGGCACAGCCAAAAGGGTTTTTTTTCTATTTTCCGTAGTTGAATGAAATGGTTCACAAGTTCAAAATGCGTCATGATAAGCATTGGAAGGGTCATCACTGTCAATTTGGTGATTAAGTATGGATTTACATCGACAAAGTAGGAGTGATCCAGGAGTATTATCCAGTTTCTCCAAGTTTACAGGTCTCTATTGTTTCCGGGAACAACGACGAACTATAGAGTTCGTCACTTTAAATCTGACACTTTCATTTTCTCATCATCCATCAAAGTACAGGTGTAGGTTTGTTGGTTCAGGTGCATGGTGAGATTTATGTTTGATTGTTCGGGTAATGGGTGCATTAGTATTTTTTGGCACAATGTCAAATATCAACCACACCTTTGGGAAACAACATCTATTAACCCCGAGCTACATGGTGGGCGCAAATATGTGGACCAAGGTTGCGATTTTAAGCATTATATGATTAAACCAAGGCGCGAAAAAGATAAAAAACAATATGGTTTCAAAACCATATGAGATGGTGGAGTAGAACTATATGAAGACATCACAAATGGGCGCAATTATTATGATGGCGGGGTTTTCAACCTTTGGTAAAACGTTTGGAATAGATATATATATATATAGTGGTCAAAAGTTGTGTTTAAACATGGAGCGAAATATTATAAAAAACCTACAGCGGAACTGCTATAATAACTATGGTGCGATTTATGGTCAAAAGTAGAGCAGAGTTTTAAAAGTATGATGATCCATAACCTATGTTGTCAATGGTGCAGAGTTACCGCTTTGCTGGAGGAAGTTATGATATGAACGGTTGTAAAATCGTTTTAATCAGAAAATGCAGATTTTATGGTGATTTTATGGCATGGGCCACTTAAATAACGTGACCATATGCCCCAATCAGCGCCATTTAAGCAACGTATCATTTGTTACTTCCAGTGATAATGATCTCCCACATGTCTCATTACTCATCAAAACTCTTGATATTTGTTCACGGTGGCTGGTCAAAAAATTCCAACTGTCAGCAGAAATAACGATGATCGATGATGTTTTCGAAAAGGTTGATAGTTCAGGCTTTATCTATTTCGCAAGGGCCATCCAAATATTCATAATTCCTTAAAAGGCGTCGTTTCAAGCTTGGCCTCCACATATGGAAAATCCAAGGTGTTTTGCATCCACGTGGTTCTATATTTTCCCAGTGAGGACCATTGGCGGCCAGCGCACTTGGAAGGGAGGAGTGAGAATGTAAGTAATAAAATTCATGTGTTGAAAATGTGCATGGGGCTATGTCGCTATTGCATGAAGGTATGAATTATCCATTTGCCTTCATAAATCTTCTAAGGAGTTTGGAGTGCAATGCAAGGTTTGGCTTTTCAAACGTATGGCAATTTTTAATGTATGGTGTGGTAGGATTTTGAGAGGGGCAAGGGGTAAATGCGTGAAGTGAGAATTACCGTAGCACAATTAGAAACCCCATGATCCATATTGGTTGCTGCCCTAAAAACATGCGCACTCCAAAAGGATTAAAATACCGCATACATCTATTTGGCATGCATGATCCCGCTTTCAAGATGGATTGAGCGTTACGTAACAGACCGAACATACTAAGAAAATGCAGACGTTGCTGCGTGCGGTAAAAGGTGAAAGGAATCATGTTTGTCTGTAACAGGTCGCTGGTGCAATTTTGCGCGAAATCTCATCATAGCAACTCCGTTTAGCTGAGCACTGGCACCCAGATTCCTCGGATAAACATCTGATTCATCATAATTTCAACGTTGCACACAAGGAAATCGTGCCTAAGGGAAGATGAATCACCAAGTCACACTTTGTGCAGCAGTGATGAGCGCGACCTATTTCAAAGCGCAACCATGCGACCCCTCACCAAGTCGCAGCCTCTTGGGTCGCATAGTTGCAACTCTTTTCAGACTCGAAGAATGCGACTCAACCTCCATTTGCGACTCTACGACCTCTACCGAGTGTGACCAGTCACTGGGTCGCAGAACAAAGAAAGCCACCTAAATTCTGACTTTCATAGCTGTGTGACCATGCGACCAAGTCGCGGGGTCGCAAATTTGTGTAACAGCCTGGCGTACATAGTGTTGCAACTATGTGACTTATGGGAATTTACCTACGCTGAAATAATCCCAAGTTACAACGCTGTGATATGAAAAGCATCATCGTTTTCTCACCAAAAGGTCCCGATACAGGATTAGAGAGTCAATATCTCACTACAAAATTCCAATAGAGGACCACGAGGTAAGGCTGCAAGAAGCCCGTCTCCATTCATTCCTAAGAAAGATGTCGGGGATAATTTCATGGCTGATGATGAGGGCAAGGGCATTGATAGTTTCAAGACGTGTAGATCAAGATCTCCAGGTGTCCCTGCGTTGAACAAATGAAGCCCAATTTTGAAATTCATTGGGAATATGAATGCATTAGTCGACCTTGAACCACTATGGTCATGGAAGAGTGGAGTTTGCATGAAAAATGTATCTGAAAATATGATTGAAACTAACGCAAACACATCATCGGCCGCGTAACAAAAGGCAGTCAAACAACTTAAAATATATGCATCCTTATGGTCACTAGATTCTCCTTGGGTAGTATTCGACCTCATCTAGGTCTACAACTTCAAGAGTCACAAATATGGAGGATCCATATCATCAAGGGAAGTAAGACTCAGGAGGGGTCTTGAATAGTTATTGAAAAAAAAAAAAAAAACCCCTAATTTTATTTTCGATGTTCCCTTTATACATATACAATTTTTTGCTGCCTCAACATATATATATATATATATATATATATATATATATATATATATATAGGTGGCTAATTTAATGTATTATACATGGCTGATTTAATGCTTCCTGTGTAGGTAGTATGAGGAGATTATGATGACGACTAGACAAAGAATCCCTTACTTCTCCAGAAGTCGCGCAACCTGGATTTAAGCCAACAAAGAAACCCTGTTATATAGATACCAAGGATCCCACTCAAAATGAAAGCATTGCCCCACCACTTATCGATTCATGGAGATTTCCTTAGTATGGCAATAACATCACCAGCAGATGGAAGCTGCTATTTCGGGCAATAAGAGCTAAGGTTGTCCTTCAAAGAGTAAGGCTCTGATATCTCCGAAAGAGAAATGCATAAGGGATATGGCCAAAGGCTGCAAGTCGCAGATCTGTTGGAGGTCGCAGATCGCGGATTTTTGGAGGTCGCAGATCGCAGATTGTTGGAGATCGCAGGTCGCGGATTGTTCGAGGTCGCAGTTCACGGATTTTTCAAGGTCGCAGGTCGCGGATAGTCCGAGGTCGCAGGTCGCGGATTGTCCGAGGTCGTGGGTCACAAGGAAACCCAACAGTCAGGAAGACGAAAAGTAAAGGAAGCCCAAAGGGCAAATTTTGTCTTATAAATACTCCTTCGGGAGCTTGTAAAAAGATCTTTTGTTTGGGACTCGAGCTGAGTACATTGTATTACCAGAGGATTATACATTTGAGCATGAATACAAGCATTTTGAAAAATCCCTTTATGGATCTGGTGTTGACATATGTATGAGCGCTATTGAGTATTATATTTTCAGTTTCTGAACATCTTTAGATTAAAGGAACTGTGTCTTCAATTCATATCACAATTGCATAACAGTTTGCTGAGTATGTTAATGGTGGTTGAGTTCATTTCACCTTCTTAACGAATGTTGATGACTTTGTTTATTAGCATTTGTGTTATCATTTAAAACTTTTAGGAAGTGAAGGGTGTTCTTGCCATAAGGAATTGTTTCTTTTGTGGTCATAATAGTTTACAAGCATGACCCGAATGATGTGTTGTTAACAACACTTCCTTCAATACTTGTGCTTTATTATTTCCTCTTGCTACTCATAGTGTTATATGTACATGTAATGCATCAATCATATGTCTTGTATCATTTGATTAAGTGTGTATCTAGTGGTTTATAGAGTTTAAGCGAGACCCAAAGAAAGGATAAATCAGCGGTAGCCAGACCCACACCCCGGACGGGATACCTATTTCAAATGGTTCAAGGTATAATTGGGACTTTTTACCAGGGATATCCCCTGCTGTTGGCTGGACAAATTTTCCTGTCAACAGAATTGGCGCTAGAAGGAGGGCCAGATGACAAGTTGAGCCCTTAGAGCCTGCAGTTAATCTCATATCTGTAATGGCTCATTCCCAAATCATTCTCCCGAGATGTTTGTCAGAGTTTTATGAGCCTCGATGTCTCATCCCCGATGAACTTATGTATAACTTGTACCAGTTAAAATTTGATGGTGAAAACGGAGTGTCCATAACAGAATTGGTGCTAGAAGGAGGGCCAGATGACAAGCTGAGCCCTTAGAGCTTGCAGTTAATCTCATATCTGTAATGGCTC